>CM067363.1:15089081-15136581 GCA_034401795.1 Chaetoderma sp. LZ-2023a | reverse complement strand
TAATTTAGTTTCTTTGCTGTTCAATAATTTGTCCCAGTAGTTTATTATTTTATACTTTATGTTTATTTCTAGTGGGTGTCTGGCTAATTCTCCATAAAGCATATATTTTGGGGTACTTCTATTGACATGGAGTAGTCGTCCATAAAAATCTATCTGGACATTTTCTATTATTGTTGCTTTCTATTCCCCCAGACTTCACACCCATAAGTGAGAATTGGTACAATCATAGTTTCAAAAAGCTTTATCTGACA
Source organism: Chaetoderma sp. LZ-2023a (assembly GCA_034401795.1). Classification (NCBI taxonomy): domain Eukaryota; kingdom Metazoa; phylum Mollusca; class Caudofoveata; order Chaetodermatida; family Chaetodermatidae; genus Chaetoderma; species Chaetoderma sp. LZ-2023a. The sequence goes on along the minus strand of CM067363.1, from coordinate 15,136,330 downwards.
GGCTATGGTTATGTCTGTATTTTCAATGCGCCTGTATAATGAGTACAATGCTTTGTGGGCTTGTTCTGCAAGATCTTTCATTGCTGTAATATATCTCCCATTGTGGAAGAAATATATACCCAAATACATATATTTATCTACGATTTCAATATTTTCACTATCCAATTTAAATTATGCTTAGCCCAACCTCGTTTGTTATTTCCAAATATTATTATTTTAGTCGTATCCTTGTTTACCTTAAGATTCCAGATTGTGCAGTAGTTAACGTATGCATTGAGTGGTATCTGCAACACTGTACAATCATCTGTTAACAGAACAGTATCGGCTGCATATAATAGCATTAATAATTTAAGGTAGAGACCTATATTGTCATTTAGAACCAAAGCATTACAGTTAGAATTTTCCAGGTAATCCTTAAGATCGTTGAGGTAAATATTAAACAAAATTGGAGATATGTTTTCTCCTTGTCTCAATCCCCAGTTACAGATAAGTGGTCCTGAAGTGATATTATTCATAAACACTCTTGACTTAATTCCTTGATACAAAATTTCGAATCACTGTTAAAACGTTCTCATTTATATTTTCAAGTAAGGATTTTCCTTCGATTTTCAAAGGATTCTATTAATACATGAATTGCATACAAGTGGTCAGTAGTTGAGTATGTGTGCCTAAACCCAGCTTGATTTTCTTCTATTCGGTCGTTTTCTTCCAAATAATCATCTATTCTCTTACTTATGATGCTTGTAAGTAATTTAGCTCGACAACTTACTAGTGTAATTGGACGAAAATTTGTTGGTTCATCAGTACGGCCTTTACCCTTATAAATAGGTTTTATTAGACCGTCACTCCACAATTCTGGAATATGGCCGGTGTTTAGGATAGTGTTGAAAAGAGCGAGGTAAATGGGCATCATTATAGTTTCTGTAGATTTGATATATTCGTTAATTATCCCATCCACTCCCGCAGCTCTATTGGTTTTGAGTGACTTGATTCCCTTTCTAATTTCTGTTTCTGTAATTGTTGTGTTACGTCTATCAAGTAATGGTTCTTCCTTGTGGGTAATCGTGTTATCAGGAATGTTATCATTTTGCATTACTGACTTATACAAATTATACATATCATCAAGATTTACCCTGCATGAGTCGGGTTTTGGATCTGAAGACTTGATAATTTTCCAGTATTCTCGAGGGTTGGATTTACTCAGCTGCTCTATTTTTAATTTAAGATTCCGCTTGTGGGAAGCTATAGCTTTATTCATTATGGTTTTATACTGTTTGACTGCACCAATCATGTCGTTAAACTTAGTAGTGGTCTTATTATTTAGATAATCATTTCTGTATTTATGATATTGTTTTCTTGATGAGTGGCATTCATGATTGAACCATGGACGATTCGTTATTTTATTAGCGGTTGTTATATACTTTTAAACTTCCAGATGTAATGAATGCGGCATGTTGGAATATTTTAGCTAAGTCAGCAGCTGTTTGATTAACATCATAGTCATTATGCTGGTCGTCATTAATATTGGCGCATAGATTTTCATAAAGAGGATTATTTGTTACACATTCTGCAAATTCTACAGATCTATTATGTTGCCATCTGGCAGGCCTAAGTTTTGTAGGATCTGGCGTATCGTTACCTGCATTAACTAGAGATTTATTAATAGGTGGTGTAATACAATGGAAGCTATATGTCAATTGTACGGCTGCGTGAATGTCAGAAAGTAAAGGTGAAAAGTCAAGCACATTAAACTCGCTAACATTATCAAAAGGTTCAAATGATGAAATTCAGTAGTCAACTACGCTGCTGTTTTTGCATGTTGCCTTCCATATGCCTAACATTGTGTATGTTAGAAGATCCTTTCGAAATTGAGGATGTGGTTAGTTACACGTAATCACCTAAGAGCTCAAGCAATCGATTCAATTCTTGATGACGTCACCATTGCCAGTTTCACTTTAGTACAGAGCGTATACGTGTACAGTTACTTCGGTAAATGTGTTTTTATTTATTTAGATAAATAATTTATTTTCCTTGATAGGTCATTGTCCCTTGCGTGTACAAATGTACATAATACTGTGGGGGACAATATATAAGACACTGGAAAAGCTAATATAAATTTACTCGTACATTTTATATATAGCTAAGTGTTAACGGATTTGCAATCTTACCCACATCCTCATCAGCAATAATTCAACATTAATACCTATATCGTCATAGTTACCATCCGAGACACCTCCATTTTACCTCTCTTTACCCATAGCCATTTTGCAAGATCATCTCTCCTCGTCTCTTCGCATTATTATTATTATTATTATTATTATTATTATTATTATTATTATTATTATTATTATTATTATTATTGTTATTATTATTGGTAGTAGTAGTAGTAGTAGTAGTAGTAGCAGCAGCAGCAGCAGCAGCAGCAGCAGTAGTAGTAGTAGTAGTAGTAGTAGCAGTAGTAGTAGTAGTAGTAGTAGTAGCAGTAGTAGTAGTAGTAGTAGTAGTAGTAGTAGTAGTAGTAGTAGTAGTAGTAGTAGTAGTAGTAGTAGCAGTAGTAGTAGTAGTAGTAGTAGTAGTAGTAGTAGTAGTAGTAGCAGTAGTAGTAGTAGTAGTAGTAGCAGTAGTAGTAGTAGTAGTAGTAGTAGTAGTAGTAGCAGTAGTAGTAGTAGTAGTAGTAGTAGTAGTAGTAGTAGTAGTAGTAGTAGCAGTAGCAGCAGTAGTAGTAGTAGTAGTAGTAGTAGTAGTAGTAGTAGTAGTAGTAGTAGTAGTAGTAGCAGTAGCAGTAGTAGTAGTAGTAGTAGTAGTAGTAGTAGTAGTAGTAGCAGTAGTAGTAGTAGTAGTAGTAGCAGTAGTAGTAGTAGTAGTAGTAGTAGTAGTAGTAGTAGTAGTAGTAGTAGTAGTAGTAGTAGCAGTAGTAGTAGTAGTAGTCAATATTGTCAACGCACTGGCTCAGAATCTTCAATAATTGAAAAAAATTCAAAAATTTAAGATATTTTGGTTTATCCTACTGCCTGAGATTTGTCATTTTGTTTGAGGAAAGCCATATGGCATTAATGTTAACCCTTTACTGGCTAAATTTGTTCAGTAAAATCCAAATATGCGCTTACTTATTTAATGTACATTTGCAGGCACAGACAAGGTCATTCCCGAGAATACACCACTGGAACGACTGTCTCGGTTCCCGAGCCAGTCATTACAGTGGTAAATTTTCAAAAATACTCCAATCCCCGCCGGCAAATGGACATTGCCCAAGATCACTAAATTGACCGTTTTTGGCTGACCATCATGCAAGGGTTAATGTTGAATGATTGAGATGGATATTATGGATAGCTATTTGAGTTTTGCTTTTACCAAGATGTCACGTAGATTCGGATTTTTCTTGAACGCAATTACTGGTCGCTTGTTAAAGGGTTGTTTCAGTTTCTCCTGTAGGTTTTGATACTCAAATAGTAGTAGTAGTAGTAGTAGTAGTAGTAGTAGTAGTAGTAGTAGTAGTAGTAGTAGTAGCAGTAGTAGTAGTAATAGTAATAGTAGTAGTAGTAGTAGTAGTAGTAGTAGTAGCAGTAGTAGTAGTAGTAGTAGTAGTAGTAGTAGTAGTAGTAGTAGTAGTAGTAGTAGTAGTAGTAGTAGTAGTAGTAGTAGTAGTAGTAGTAGTAGTAGTAGTAGTAGTAGTAGTAGTAGTAGCAGTAGTAGTAGTAATAGTAATAGTAGTAGTAGTAGTAGTAGTAGTAGTAGCAGTAGTAGTAGTAGTAGTAGTAGTAGTAGTAGTAGTAGTAGTAGTAGTAGTAGTAGTAGTAGTAGTCGAAGTGAACGCACGCGTTTATTTAGCTCTGCAATTGCTGCCCGAATTTGCTAGTTTCTAGCGCGATTTTGTAGATAAATTTTATACATATATTTCGTATTAGTATTTCCTTTCAAACTTTATATTTAATTTGTAAATTCTTGTCTTGGTTGGAGCGCATTTTGTGTCTCTATTTTCTAAAGGCATTCCTCTTAGCTGGCGGTTTTCGCCATTTAATAGGGCTCCTCTTACTGTGGTCAATGCAATACATTTCTCCCCGCGCCGGTCTGCTATTTCTATAGATCGTAGGCTAGCGCATTGTATTTGGCAAGATCGCTTGAGTGAGTGGATTTAATTCCTTTGTCATTTGTAAGCACACGCCTAGTTCTTTAACTTTATTACTCCTTATAGTCAGTTGGCTGTCCCCGGTCAACTCGAACAGACTAACAAATATATGACTTGACTATTTAATCATATATTTGTTAGCATACTTTAATCGGCTAGGTGTTAGTGAACCACTTAGAAAGTGGTTCAAACTAACAAATATACGACTGTACTCTCTATTCGTATATTTGTTGGTAGACGTCAGGGTTTCAAAAGGGGACACTATTTATTTAGTGTTTAGCTCTTTCCCCGACGTCTTGGTGTTATATATTTGTATTATATATTGTAGTATTATGGGGTTCCTCTTTTTATAAAACACCATGGCAACTTCATATAAGCGTACCCTGAGTCTTAAAATCACGACAAAGGCTTGGGGTATTTCGGCAATTGAGGTGTATCATGGGTTGAAGGATGTAGTTGGGGCAGGGCCACGGGTCCTTCAAGGTCTCGTTAATGTTTCCAAATCTGTATGGAATGTCACCGTAGTTAATGAAAGTGTGAAGGAAAAGTTGCTCGACGAGGTCCTTGTCGTGAAGGGTGAGGTGTGTAATGTGGAGGAAATAGATTCTGATCGTCTATTAGTCAAGATGAAGGTTCCATTAGAGATCCCAGATGAACGGGTTATCACTGAATTGATCAAGTATGGCAAAGTGGACAAAGTAGAACACGAGACCTATCCATTTGATCGAACCTTAGAAAATGGCATCAGAAGAATTTGGTTTGAAAAGGTAGAACAACCTCTCCCAAGCAAGGTCACCATAGATGGTCGATTTATCTTGCCATTATGGTACAGGGGGCAAATCAAAGAGTGTAGAATCTGCTTAAGCACAGAACATCTTGCAACAGATTGCCCTAACAAAAACAAATGTCTAGTTTGTGGATCATCTGATCATTTTAAGTGGCGATGCCCGCAGAACAAATATGTCAAAAAGGGTGCTGATAAAAGTGCAGAGCAAGTTGTCTCTAAAGAGAATGTCATAGAACCGGTAGCTGCTGAGATTGTAGTGGAAATTCATACTAATGGGAAGCACGCTGCTAGGGAAAATGTCATCGAACCAGTAGTTGCTGAGATTGTAGCTGAAGTCCATGTTAATGAGAAGCATGGGGAAAAAACTAAGAATCCAATTGCTGTAGTTGCAGGCGATGAAATAGAGGTTCTAGATGAGGGGCTAAGTCTTGCTCCAGTAAAAAGTCAATCCAAGTTTGATGACAGAGAGGCTAATTCCACACAAGTTGAAGATGAGGATCAATACCCTCTGGAAGAGAGTTTTAATTTAGGACAAGTAAAATTCAGGTCGCAAGATACTGAAACTAACTTTGAATTTCCACTGAGTACACTCAATCTAGACGATTTAAATAATATAGAGAAAGTAATTGGTGTCTCGGATCGATTGAGTGGAACAAAGCGACAGAAAGATGGAGAGAGTTCTGAATCAGAAATAGAGGAAAGTGATATAGAAGATGATAATATGTCAGTCGCTGAATCTGATATATCCATTCAAACACAGAGTTCTAAATCACCTGATGAAATGGTCATGTACAGGTCAGAGGCAGGAGAGGTGTTAGTTCCATATGTGACGGCAAATGGTGTTAAATATAGGCATCTGCGTCATGATTCAGATATATTAAAATATAAGCATTTGGAAAAAGTTGAGCTAAGTAATGCAGCGTTTGTGAGTAAAATAGGTAAATGGTCTAAGAGAGGGTCGAAAAAAACAAAATCTAGTTAGCTTAATAATGGCGGTTTTACACAGCATTTTATTAACTTTTATGCTAATTTGCACACTCAATTGTAGAGGCTTAAATAGTGACATAAAGCAACGTCACTTACTAGAGACTCTGAAAAATGAGCAGATTGACATTGCTTTGATACAGGAAACAAAAATTCAGAAGTCAGAATTATACGATAATTTAGAAAAGATTTCTGGATCCAGAATATTTTATTCGTTATCTCAAGATAATAGTGCAGGCGTAGCAATTGTTATACTCCCTCGTTGTTCAGCCTATGTAAATATAATCTCTTCAGTATCAGGTGCAAATGGTCGCTGGGTGAGAGTCACGCTAGATATACAACAAACACGTATCACGTTGCTGTGTATATATGCACCTACATCTCATCAACTACGTCGTAATTTTTTTAAGGAGATGTCTAAAACAGCACTAGATAACATCACTGAAAACTTAGTAATGGGTGGTGACTTTAATTGTGTCTTAGACAAAGAAAATGACAGGAATGCAACTTCAACTTATACTGATACATCACATAGACTCTTAAAAGAAATATGTGATAATGAAAATTTAGTGGACACCTATAGAATATCAAAACCTCATGGTAAAGATCTTACATGGTTTTCGGTAGATGGTAAAGTTGGTTCAAGGATCGACAGAATTTATGTGAATAGTTTGTTAACAGGGTACTGGAGAGATGTTAATATTAAGCCAGTTGCATTCTCTGATCATAACATGGTTTGTGTAACCTTTGCCAATGCTGACTGGATAACAAAAGGGGTCGGGTTTTGGAAATTAAACACAACACTGTTGGGAGAAGAATTTTATAAGAATAATATAGAGAGTTGTTGGCAACATTGGATTAATAGGAAAGCATCATATAAGAGCACATTGCAATGGTGGGAGGATGTTAAACTGGATTTAAAGTATGTTTCCCGAAAGTATGCTATTAGAAAAGCACAGGAAATACGCAAACGCAAGAAAACACTTCATCGATCACTGATGAAAATTAATGCTAAAGTAAATAATGGTGAAGAGAATTATTATGAATTACTGGTTAAAATTAAAAGTAAAATAAGAGATATAGAACACTATGAGTTTGAGGGTGCAAAAATTAGAGCAAGAGCCCAGATGCACGCAGAAGGGGAAAAGCCAACCCGATATTTTTGCGCATTAGAAAAAGCACGGGCAATAGATAAGGTGATGTGCTCATTAAACATGCCGGATGGTTCAACCGTCTTTACCAACAATGAAATGAGTACTATTGTATGCAATTACTATGAGTCATTGTACAAGTCAGAGGGAATTGATGAAGATGCAAAATTGGATTTGTTAGCAAATATAGACAAAAAGGTGTCAGACACAGGCAGTGAATTTTGTGATCAACCCTTAACACTAGAAGATTTAACTAAATCCCTTAAAGGTATGAAACTAGAAAAATCACCGGGGTGTGATGGCCTTCCAGTTGAATTTTACCAAACGTTTTGGCACCTTGTAGGTCCAATAATGGAAGAATTAGGCACTGAAATTTTTGAGAAAGGCCATTTACCACCAACTATGGCTAGGGCATACGTAAGGCTAATATATAAAGGAAATGACAGACGTCTAATTCAGAACTACAGACCAATTTCTCTACTATGTGTAGACTACAAAATAATATCCAGAGCACTAACATTGAAACTAGGTAGTGTTTTAGGAGAAATCATTGGAACAGAGCAGACATGTGCTGTACCCAGGAGGACAATTCTAACCAATACCATGGTAATAAGAGACCTTATACAATTGGTTGAGAAGGATAGCATCCCTTCAGCTGTGATTGCCTTGGACAATGAAAAGGCATTTGACCGTGTGGAATGGGATTTTCTTTTTAATTCTTTGCAATCGTTTGGGTTAGGCTCAAACTTTATTAAATGGGTAAAGATTTTATATACGGATATCAAGAGTAGCTATTTAGTGAACAATCAATTATCCAGAGAAATTGTCTTAGAACGTGGGGTTAGACAGGGGTGTTCCCTATCGCCATTATTATTTGTTATTGTGATGGAATCACTTGGCATAGCATTGAGGCAAAATAATAACTTTCAAGGCATATGTATTCGTGGCATAGAAAGACCACTTAAGCTGTCACAATATGCTGATGACACAACTGTGTTTACCAGTTCAAACAATGATTTTGCAATTTTAAACCACGTACTAGAAAAGTTCCAAAATGCATCTGGTTTGAAAATCAATAAAGGAAAATCCAAAGGATTATTTCTGGGGCCATGGAAAGAGCGGAATGACCAGCCACTTGAAATCAATTGGTCTAATGATACCATTAAGATTTTAGGCATATATTTTGGCAGGAAACCGAATACAATACAAAATTGGAATGAACGAGTATCTAAGCTTAAGAGAATATTAGCAAATTGGAAGCGTCGTCGTCTTTCAATCTTTGGTAGAGTGTTTGTTGTCAACAACTTGGCATTATCTGGGCTATGGTATACAGCATCTGTTGTACACATGCCAAAACATGTAGAAAAGGAGGTTAATGAGTTGATATTGTCATTCATATGGGAAGAAAAGAATCATTTAGTTTCCCATCGTGTTCTCAAGAATGCTAAGTTAGAAGGAGGACTTGATTTAATTGATATTAAAGTGAAATGTGTTTCTTTAAGGTTAAAATTTTTGGATGATCTTATTACATCAGATGAGACGTGGGCATGTGTTTCACGAGCTCTCATGGAGAGAATTGTAGAACCATTTCTGGCTGAGCATGTTTTTACCTCAAAGAAGCCACCTCCGAATAGCCAAATGATACCAGATGTGTTTAAAGATCAAGTTAAGGAGTTAGAAATATTTGACAGATACATACCTCCACCTACGTGCTGGAAGGAAGTACTAGAACAGCAATTGTGGGGCAATAGTAATATATGTTATAACAATGCAGTACTTTATCTACCGTCCTTTGCAAAATATGGCATTCAACATTTATCGGATATGATACACCCTCAAACACGTAGATGGATTTCAATGCAAGACGTAGCTAGAAAAACACATATGAGGCACATAGATGTCCAGCGGTTGCTAAATAAAATAAAACATGCTGTACCAATTGAATGGTTTCGTCTGCCAAATGTAAATAATAATAGTTTGACTCCACAACCCGCATTAGTTCTTGATGATGAGATGTTAAAATACAAGATGAGATCCAAGGAATGGTACCATATTATGAGACGAAAACAAGTAACACCTCCCATAGCAATTAGGAGATGGGATGACTCAAGCTATAAACCATCCAGTTGGAAAAATGTATGGAAAATCTTACATTCTCCATCCATACCAAATATGGCTCGTGATTTATTGTGGCGATTACTACATCGACGGCTATGGGTGGGACACTTGACATACAAGTGCAATATTACGACTTCTGATAGGTGTTACTTATGTCAAACAGACGAGGAAACAATCGAGCATTTATTTGCGGAATGTCCAATATCGTCACAATTTTGGGACTATATCAGCCAAATCTTGGCAAAATTTGGAGCGAAGCCCATTGTTCTAGACACGCATGTAGTCTTATTTAGAGAATTTGGATCAAGCGGTGTAAATATCATAAAGTCTGAAAGGACTATTTTAATAACAATACTAACCATAGGTGTTTGGGCCATTTGGAAACATCGGTGTGCACAGACGAAAAATCCATCTATGGGCAATCACAATAGAGCAATAAAGGCAATATTTCGGTCATTGCTGCTGAATCATATTACTTGCGAATATTTTAGATTAAAGCAGCATGGTAAAGAAAAAGTATTCAAGGACATATGGTGCAAAACAAACATAGTTTCAATAGAGTTGGGAGCTGTAAAAATAAATGAGCCTGCACTAGCTTAAATCATTTAATTACTACAGCTGATTTATCTGTGTCTTTTAATTAATCTGTGTCATGTAATTCATTTTAGTCTGCACTTTGATATTGTTATGTTTAATAATTCATGTTAAGAAATAAACGGACTGGGGTAATTTAATAATCAATCGATAAAGTAATTTGCCATTGAATTATAAAATTGTCCCAGGTAATTTTAGGAATTTGCACAGAGTTTTATAGGGTTATTTGTTCCCGGGTAATTTACAAAACCTTACAACAAAGTAAATCAAAAATGGAAACATGAGCGCCATCTATTTCCATCTATTTTTCTGTAATTTTCCTGCTGACTATATATGTTATGCTACCTGAATGCTACTACGCCCGCTGATCTTTAAGACTCAGCCCACTGGCGTCAATGATTGACTTATTTGTCATTGATTGACGAGTCACTTTTCATTTGTTGAATAGTTGCACTCGCCACACGGGTCTACTACCACACATGGATTGAATGATAATTTACAAAACCTTACAATAAAGTAAATTGAAAATGTAAACAAGAGGGCCATCAATTTTTCTGGAATTTTTCTGCCGACTATATGTATTATACTACCCAAATGCTACTACGGCCGCTGATCTTTAGAGAATCAGCCCACTGGCGTCAATGATTGACTTATTTGTCATAGATTGACGAGGCACATTTCATTTGTTGGATAGTTGCACTCGCCATACGGGTCTACTACTACACCTGGGTTGAATAGTAATGCCTTTGTTAAGTTTGGTTTTGCTATCGGAGCTTTATCAGCCTATTGTTTTGTATCTATACTTTTTAAGCCATATGTATTTATAGATTGTATTAATGCTCATTATTTATCATTGTTTTGGTGTAATATTAATCAGGATTGCTAGTTCACCAGGTTTTTTTCTGGGGGTTTGCAAGCCTTTTTAAAGGAGTTCCTCCGTGAAGTTTGTCCGACTGCGTCAGCGTCGGTTTTTCAAAAAAAAAAAAAAAGTAGTAGTAGTAGTAGTAGTAGCAGTAGTAGTAGTAGTAGTAGTAGTAGTAGTAGTAGTAGTAGTAGTAGTAGTAGTAGTAGTAATTATTATTATTATTATTATTATTATTATTATTATTATTATTATTATTATTATTATTACAGCCCTTGATTATGGTGCACCGTGCGCATCTCGTGCTCGTCAAGCTGATGAAGAAATGCAGCAGGACAACGAAAATGTTGATGCCATGGCCACCCGCATATCCAACCCCATGCCCGAGGACATGCCCAGACATAGGCCCAAGTACATGCCCCGCATGCCCCCCATGCCCCCCATGCCCCGCATGCCCGACCATGACGACTTGGTCAAGTTCTTTAGAGATTGGTAATAGGCCTAATCCTACAATTTTGCACTCATCACCACATAATCGTAAAAAACGGTATCCAATTTTATGGTCGTAGTAGTCTTCTTCTATTTGAAATCTTAAATTTCTTCTTGATTTTAATCGTGCTATGTTCCCCTCCACCAAGCCCACATACTTAAATTAGCATATAATTCATCCAAGCAACACGTACATTATACGGCACTTTCAAGGTTTGCAATTCAGGATGGATGATTACACGATTATTCTATCCATGCTGATTATTCTATCCATGCTGATTATTCTATCCATGCTGATTATTCTATCCATGCTGACTATTCTATCCATGCTGATTATTCTATCCATGCTGATTATTCTATCCATGCTGATTATTCTATGCATGCTGATTATTCTATCCATGCTGATTAGTATATCCATGCTGATTATTCTATCCATGCTGATTATTCTATGCATGCTGATTATTCTATCCATGCTGATTATTCTATCCATGCTGATTATTCCATCCATGCTGATTATTCTATGCATTCTGATTATTCTATCCATGCTGATTATTCTATCCATGCTGATTATTCTATCCATGCTGATTATTTACTAGCTCATACTTGGCACATATGAAGACTAGTTTTAAACATTACGACTAAGAAGGCGTGTTGTATATACAAGTCTGCAGCTCCTGGTCTGCAAATTGGCATTTCACATGATCACTCAAGAGACGGCTTTTTGGCCGTTTGAGATATAATATTACTACCAGCCCACCTGGCTGACCAATCACAACGTATACCGGCGATGGTTAAGGTATACTAGTAACATAATCGCGGGTCATTAAAATTGTCAACCACCCCCCCCCCCCCAATGATAGCAGCATGGGATTTGCCATGTCTTCAACAGAGGCTTCATGTTATGGATATATTAAAAATGTGACTTTCCTTTTTAACTTCGCATCTTTTTAACTATTGGAGGGTGAAAGACTTAATACAAAAGAAAATTACAATTTAAACCATATCCCTTGGCAATCCGGTGCATATAGTAGAAAATTGTTGAATAGATTGAAAGTAATTTGACAGGAGCATGCTGCATCTTCCAGTCAAATCAGTCTCAAATTATTCAGGAGAATATTCCTTACACCAGCAATAATTTCTTGTTTCTGGCTTGTCCGGGTTACACGATTAATCATTACCAAACTGATGTCAAAATTTCAATTTTTCGAATTAAATTAAAACATGAACTCGTGATTATTTCTCAACAAAGTTGGTGAAAGATCTAGCTGTCAAAGTCAGCAACATCATCCACAGAAATTGCTGAAAAATGGGCACCGATATCTACAATGTAAGCTACAAAAAAGAGGTACATGTTGAAATATAATCAATAAATTACTGACTATGCAAATTAATGAAACGTGTTTAGTTTTCTGTTGTGGTTAGCTGATGCATATGTGCATGCGTGCGTGTGTGTGTGTGTGCGTGCGTGTGTATGCGCGTGTGTGCGTACGTGCGTGCGTGCGTGCGTGCGTGTGTGTGGTTCTGGCGGTAATGGACCTTTCCATTTTTAGCCATCCCCCCCCCCCCATCACTAGCTAAGCTCCACCGACACCTCGCCGTGTTGGGATTGATCTATCCCCGAATGCCCTAGCTATCAATTTCCTGAAAACTATACAGGGAAGCTGTTGAATATTTTGCAACTAATTTGACTGGGTGATGTTGCTGACTATGGCAGCAACAGCGCCCAGTCAAATTAGTTGCAAAATAGTCAACAGAATATTTATTAAATAGTAAACGCAAACAATTTGTGCAACAGCGCATAGACCATTTTCAAATATGCGTTCGTGACGTACTTTTCGACATCATTCATGACGTCATCCATTATGATGTCATTCTACACACCACGTAGATGATGACTTCATATGATGGGTGCATACTCGGGAAAGGTGAATTAAAGGTGGATCCAGACATGTATCTTAGCGGCGCAATCTAGAGATGTTCTGTAAGGCATGCCACATTCCATATTTCGAGTGGGGGGGGGGCGGTGGTATACGCGTCATATCCTGCACATAACCAACACCATTATTAACACGCTACTTTCACTCAGACCCCCAAGCGACCCTGTGGCAGATATTTTGGCTACCATTGTCCAGCCGCAATATCTCCCAGTCAAATTGGGTTCAAAATATTCAACAGTGTTTACTAAATAGTAAATGCTACAAAGACATACAATTCGTACACTTGGAAGGGCTTTCCTGGTTTCCTGATGGGGATGCCATTTTGACTGTTATGTCAGCTAATATATAACGTATTTGATAATTACGTCAGATACTTTGGTGGCAGATCTCATCCCTCCACTTTATTAGACCCTGATAACGCAGTCCTGCATCAGCTCAGTAAGTTGCGTTATCTGGGGAAGTTACAGGTATGTTTTTGGCAACGCTTGAATGGGAAGATTCGCTACATAAAGTAGTATAGGGAGTCGGGCGTTATCCTTTAAGAAGTGCCATATCCACACTAAGAAATACTAGTATTATACCGAGATAAATGGAGAATCTCGAACTAGGTCACAATGGACCTTTCCGGTTTTAGCTATGCCCCGCCCATCTCTAGCTAAGCTCCACCCACACCTCGCTCGTGGTGGGATCGATCGATCTCTGAACACCCTGACTATCAATTTCCAAAAAAATACACAGGTAAGCTGTTTAAGGCAGCAACAGCGCCCAGCCAAATTAGTTTCAAAATATTCAACAGCGTGTTTATTAAATAGAAAAGAATTACAAAGACATACAATTCATACAACCTGTCTGACCATTTGAGATTTCGTGACGGTCTATATGGAACCCTTTGTGACGTAATGATTGTGACGTCATCATACATGCGCTGAGCTGATTATGACGTCATACGAGGTCAGATGATGGATGGATACTCTGGAAAGGTGTATTAACACCACTATTACCATCCAAGTTGAACATTACCATTGTGCACGACCAGTGGCGAGTGCAATGTGATAATTTTCAACAAGGGTAATAATAGTGATATTAAATAGCACCCCATTTTTAATAAATGGGATCGATTTTGAGATTCGATTTTACATATAAGTTGAAATTTTTATATATTTTCCAATAACGTCGATCCTTGAAACTCCAGTTTACACATTCCATTATCTCGCGATGGTCAACTGCGGTTAATCATACCCTGCCAACTATCATGTTGAACGCATCGCCCCTAAAATAGCACTGGTAATCAGAAATATGAGAACGATTTGCACTAATGAAAGTTTTTTTATTTACATAACTAAACATACATTGTTATTAGCATCTTCCTCAAGCTTCTATGCATCAGATTCCAAGCTCTAAGCTCTCAGGAAGCCGTCGGTGTTGCCATGGAAAGACCATCTTTACGTCAATCTGATGCCAGCAATCCTACCGACAACAGCAGCATAATTGTTTTAGAGAATGGTCAGTGAAAAGGGCAAAATAGAAGGTGGAGAAAGACATGGCTGAGAAACATGCAGAGCGCTGCTGCAGTAGACCTGCAACCAGCATCAGTCAATCCACAAAAAGACTATATCACATGTAAAACCTAATGCATCCATCACAGTCAAGCAGCCCGTATCAGTGTCAGTTATTCTAACAAAACAGACCAAGCATATCAGATCCTGTAGCGGATATTCAATATCTGTTTCGTCAGCGCAGGTATCCTCTACTTTCGAAGCTCCGACAACGACAGTTCCAAATACCAAGTCACAGCTGTCAAACTTCATTCGAACCATATTTTCAACTTCGCCCACCTTACTGTCGGTCACAAATCGTCGAGTTGCCACCATGGTTTAGAAGACTGCTATTGGCATCGCCTCATGAGATTCAAATACATTAAAACAACAGAGTTCACCTCGGGCCAAAGGTTGGGAATTGAAAATGGCAACACTAAATACAAAGAATGCAGAAACAAATTTGAACTACCTTCAGCTGCTTTCTAAGCAAACTTCAATTATTCTATTGCAGGAGCTTTAACTCTACAGATATAAGAGTGGTAAATTTCCAGATTTTTATGTCCAATGTAGTGATGGTGAAAATCATATCCCCTCATTACAAGCACCATGGGGCTTCTATCATCTGGTCAAATTACCTAGACGTGAATGTTACTAAATTTCTTGATGAAAGCAACCGATTAATAACCAGAGAGCTCAATGCAGACACGCATACGTGTCTGATCAATGTCTACATGCCTGCACGGAAGACTGAAGAAGCGGAAGAAGAGTTCACCACTGTGGTAGACGATGTATATGAAATGACTGATAAGCATAATTGCAGAAGATATACATGCGTCACTGCACAGAAATCAATGTGTCTCTTTAGGAGGGTTATGGTGGAGCATGATTTAGAGCTTCCTAGTAACTACTCTTCTCAGCCAACATTCGGTTCAGTGATTAGCAGAGCAAATTCCCAAATTGACTACTGGATGTGTACTCGTATATCAAAATATGGTAGAGAAAATCAACATGGCTGACAAACAGCATCTTAATCTCTCAGACATAATGACTATTTGATCAGCTAGGAACTAATAATGTATTATGTCTTAGTTCAAATTTAGCAGTAAGAACTGCTTTTCATTTCATTAACAATTGACGTTACGCTGTTGCCTAGTTGAACAAACCAAACATATCTTAAATACACTTGTGGGAATAACAATCTCAGTGCAATTACGGTCACGATCACAGCCACCATCACAGTCGGTATTGGTAGAGCATGGGAAAAGCAATGTAAATAAATTGGTACCAAAAGTTGTACGATGGATCAAATGCGATACAAGACTTTCCAAAAAACAACTGAATGCTTCTCTAAAAGAAGACACTCTTAAGCCAAGCTCAACCCTTGCTGCTGATCTACTTGTCTGGAAACTTTCACCATCGATGTATATTGCCTCAATCACAGCAACAGGTCAGTCTAGAAACCAAAAGAAATCAAGAAAGGTCATCAAAACATGGACTCCACATATAGCTAGTTTTATATGCATGAGTAAGAAGGCGCATTATATATAGAACATTAATGGTAGACCTAACAGTAACAACAGCAACATCAATAATAATCAGAAAAAGCTCGTCAGAGACTGAGGCAAGCAGTGCGATTACTAAACCGTGAAAAGAGAACACCACTGCATAGCAAGATCATGGAGGCTCGTGAAAATGACAAGCAGTCAGTTTTTATGTTTATAGCAAAGCGGCGTATAACCCGTCAAATAGGGACGCATCGGCTTATCGTCGATGGTGAAATGTGCACTGATGATGCTGGCATCTTGAACAGATTCAAGGAGCATTGTGGTTCGCTTGCCAAACCCCTTGTAGGCAAGCCTTCAATGACCCGCACAAGATGATTGTGGAGCTGGATGTCCAGATAATTGAAGATGTGTGTAATAAACATACCACTGGAACATAATGTGAATCAGTAACTGAAGCAAAGCTCCTCATGGGATCTAAGAATAAAAAAACAGTGGATCCACATGGGCTAACAGCAGAACACTTAAAGCATGCACCAACTGTGGTAACGCATCGTCCTGCAAAGCTAATCAACTATATAATGAGAACAGGCTAAATCCCATCTGATTTGAAGCAAGGAATCATACCTCCAGTTTTGAAGAAGGGTAAAGATGATAAACAACCTAGCAACTACAGAGGAATAACAGTTCTTTCAATTATAGGCAAGATCTTAAAAAAGTAATTTTACAACGGACAAAGAAACAGCATTATAATGTTCAATCAAAGCTGCAAAGAGGTTTCACTGAAAGATCATCATCAGTAAATACAGCACTTATTATTTCAGAAGTGATCAATGGAGCTAAAGACAATCATGAGCAGCTCAGTATGGTGACATTAGATACTTGCAAAGCCGTTAACGTAGTGCGGCATGCATCCTTACTCCTAAAGATCTACAACATTGGAATTGAAGGATTATTATGGCGAAACACCAAAGAGATATATACTGACGCACAATCCTCCGCCAAGATGAATAGAACCACCTCCGGCCCATTTGTGATAGTCAACGGGTACGACATGGTGGAATTCTCTCAATAATCCATTACAAACGCTTCAACAGTCTTCTCAAGATAATTGAAAATGTGAATGTTAGTGCTAATATTAGGCACATTAGCTGCAGTGTACCAGGTGCGGACGACATAGCCCTATTAGCACATGCCATTGATCACCGACAGGAGCTCCTAAACATAGTTCATCACTACACACTTCAGGAGCACTACACTATAAACCCTTGAAAAGTGTATTGATTTCTCTGAGCAAGCAATCTAAATGGGAGCTGGATTTCACGGGCATGGCTGGTTGTTTGCGTTAACTTCGGCAAATATGAGAAATGCTGAGATTAGAGCATTGGAACAATTCCAACTGTCATTTCCTAAGCAATTGCCATCCCTTCCAAAGAATACAACGTCAACATCATCAACAACACTATGCTTCTAGGAATAAGACCCATCCAAGCACAGCTAGACTCCAGAAATCTATAGTACTAGGAACATCCTCAGAAATGATGATACGGTAGAATTCCAGGTAGCAGCTTGACAACTTGCCGTAAAGAATATTAAGAGCAATAGTTGGTTTATGAAATGCCGAGTATCGCTTTATAAGTATCAGCTCCAACACGTCTACCAGCTAATTAACAGTATACCCGCAAAGTTAGCATGGATGGCGCAAGTAGGAAAACAAGTCAACAGTGCTGTACACAACATCTGGAAAGAAGACTGCGTCATGAAGACATCGATAAAATACTTAAATGGCAATATATGCACTGTAAACCCCGTTCAACACTGTTGACAACACAACCAGGGATGTTAGACGAACAGTAATAAAGGCGAGGAGTCTATCTGGCTCATACATCTTGCAAACAAATCGTTACCGCTATGCCATTCAACACCTGAGGACATGAATCACTTCATTGCAATATGTATGGCATTGTAGGAGACAAGAAAACCATATTTGAAGAAAATTCTTACTACCCTATACCTAGAAAATGGCCAAAGCATCATCAACCCATTTGTAGCTGATCCGGAAAATGCAACTCAGCTGATACTTGATCATACAATGATGATATCTCGATTGAGCATTAAGATGTCCTCAGCAAATCCTCTCAAAATTGCGAAAACCACACGTTCTCTCTGCTATACCTTACACTTCAAACGTACATAATTGATTGAGGCTCTGGTCTGTACGTATACTTCAATGAACATTAATCAAAGAAAATCAACAAAATAAAAAATTATCTTTATCATTCCTTTTTCCATTCTAAAAATAGAGGTGTGGCTTCCACGAGAATACACCTATGATGTAAAGAATGTAATCTTATTGCGTTATCACAACGACCAGACTATTACACAGACTCCACTTCGGAGACCAGACAGATCGGGACCCAGTCTATCTCCGTAGTGGACTGTAATAGGAACACTATAGGTCGTGTTGATTTTGATATCATCTTAACCTCTGTATCACTAGCTTGACATTAAAATGGACTTGATCCATCCAGTGCTTCGTGTGATATCAGCATCTACGCAACGCCAGCATATTCCTGACCTCATTTTGTGTACGACACATTTGGACAGATTCGAATTTTACGACGAATTCAGAGGAACTATTTGTCTTTTAATTACTTGTCATACAGACTACTATAGGACCTATACCATCTCGTTTTACGTGAATTAATATTGTCTGGTATGAAGAGAGTAGCGTTCGTGCTCTTTTAGGTTACAATTCTTTCTACCACCATATGCTGGTGGAAATCACTACGACAATGGCTACTCAATACATACGAGATATAGTTTTCTCGATCACGCATCGAAGGAGATCTCGCGAGATTCGAATGTCCGTCTTCTACAAATTATAAATGTTATTAGCATAACTTTCTCATTAATGCGCATAAGTGTGAATGAAAAATCTGCAAACAATTTGGCATTAATTAATTTAATCCTACTCAGAGTAAATTTCATGCATTCGTGTATTTAAAACGGTTAGTGTTATATAGACATTTTGAAGAACCGTTCGCATCCTACAGAATAGGGGTGAGCCCATCGAAGCTGGACTTCCGCATACAGATACAGATTGGCAAAAATAGTGTTTCTTCTACGTGATGTAACAAGCAGAAGTGTTGCATCGTGGTGTGCGTCATTAACGCTGGGCTACGCTGCAGTGATATCCAGGATGACCATGTTCTGATTGGTCAATATAAAATTACTTTCCCATGCTAACAACGAATGAAAATACAGCATTGTATATTAACCTGGTTTACATAGTTAACCATTTAACCCGTAAATTTATTCAAGAAAATTTAAATTTTCTCATAGATTTTCTATTTGCATTTATATGTCAATTTGCAGACCAAGAGATGACACTTGTGTTGAAAATTTACAACTGGAATGACTGGCTCGGTTATCTAGCCAGTCATTCCAGTTGTAAATTTTCAAAAGTTTCTTCTTTTAACGGGTTAATATGGAATGAGCTTAAAGTAGTTACCTATATGTTAAAGCAATGCTAGTAAGCAGTAAAGTACCAATAAGCAAACATGGGTCAAACTGAATCGAGTTATAAATGTTATTTAAAACCGTTGAACCAGAAAATAAAATAATAGTAAATAATGTACAACACAAGAGCTATTCTGTTGCATATTCTGAAGCTAATTGGACTTGGAGCTGTTGCTGAAATAGGTTCATGTCAAATTAATCAGCATGTGTGTATAATTACCTTGAAGTTGAAATTCCGAGAAGTCAGGCTTCACACGGTTTAGCCTTCATGTGTCAACAGCGCCCCAAAGCGCTCGAAGTTCTATTCACATCAATTAACCCTTTAACGGTCTAGATATTTTCGCACTTAAATTTAAAAAAAATATAATTATTCTCCATTGTCCTGCAAAAGGACATTCCTCGTGACCTCTACAGATGCCGTTTTGGTGGTGCAGACCATTGGATTAATGGATAACAAAATCAAAAATTCAGCCCAGCTAGTGTCAACTTGTAGGTCAAGAGTATACTATTTTTGAAGATTTTCCACTGGAATGACCTGCTAGGTAACAGGGCCAGTCATTTCAGTGGTACATCTTTAAAAATATAATTCTTTTGGCCTATAAATGGACGGTTCTCACCACCACTGCATAGGCATTCTGGCCAATTTGACAATGAAAAGTTTAACTTGAAGCAAGTGATTTCTTTTGATCAGTGCATCAGGTCTATCTTACACCTCCATCCATCTTGTATATGTCACAGACTGCTTAGATCTTTATTTATGTAACAAATACCCCATAAATAATCTTCCATACATATTTTCAAAAGATACAATTTAATTCGATTGAATGTATGGTTCGTCGTTTGCAATTAAGTAAACTTATTTAGGACAAAGTGTTCCTCAGTCACCATGACTGTATTAAGTGCCATGTGCGCTCGTCCACTTTTCTAGTGTCGTAGACCAGGACACTATTCAAACAATCTATAACAAAGTATCTGCTATAATTCAACCACTATCAATTCACCTTTTCAGAGTATCCATCCATCCATCAGCTGACCTCGTATGACGTCATAATAAGCCCAGTGCGTGCATGATGACGTCACAATCATTACGTTACAAAGGGTTCCATATAGACCGTCACCAAATCTCAAATACTCCGACACGTTGTATGAATTGTATGTCTTTGTAATTATTTGCTATTTAATAAACATGCTGTTGAATATTTTGAATCTAGTTCGACCCGGCGCTGTTGCTGCCTTAGGCAGCACCAGCACCCAGTTAAATTGGTTTCAAAATATTCAACAGCTTAATTGTGTAGTTTTTTTTGGAAATTGATAGTCAGGGTGTTCAGAGATCGGTCGCTCCCAACACGAGCGAAGTGTGGGTGGAGCTTAGCTAGAGATAGGCGGGGCATAGCTAAAACCGGAAAGGTCCATTATAATCTTCTCGCAAATGATCTAGACCGTTAAAGGTTTAATTGATAAGAGTAGAGTTTCAAACACTTCGGGGCGCTGTTGACACATGGGGGTTAAAAGTTCAACCCTTCATCATGCTGCTTACATAAGTCTGGTCACTGTAGGGAAATGAAAAGCGAAGTTCCTGTCTGATGCGGCACCAAAGCACCAAAGTGGATATGAGAGAGCTGAAAACCCTTCCCGAAGATTTCAACCGCGAAGAGATTTTAAATGAATGAACGGGAAGAAGAATACTCTGTAAATTAGAATTATGAATTAGCCTTCTCGATGATGCCGCGAAAGCCAAGATGACGAATTTAAAAGGCAGCTACGAAGTTGTCACGTGGAAGGCATTTTTGGGGTCCGTGTGATAACCGTAGTCAGTTATCAATTCAGAAGACGAGAGGTCGAACGATGACAGGCGGTTAAAAATCTGATAGCAATCGCTACTAATGTCTGATCACTTCGGAATGATTTGAACCGTCATAAAGATAACAGACGATGGTGAAAGTCTGATCACTTCACTAAGACAAGGGCCGTCGCAAAGATGATAGACGATGGCGAACGTTCGAAATATTTGTCACCGAAATAATGGTTTTGGGCTATTACGAATGTTCGAATTCGTCAAATAATTAGACCACCATAAGATAAAAACATGGTGGTCAAACGGGTGTCGTTGAAGGAGGACTCACAAGACGAACTTACCAGTAGAGAAGGAGGCTGCTAGCCACCCAACTCGGCACCAGGTTCCGTCCAGATTCGATCTTCCAATCCAGTAGCAGGAAACACTGGCTGTGGTGGAATATAGTCGATGAAGATGATGACGCTGACGTAGACCAGACGACACAGGTGCCGATAAAGCTTATAATAAGTGTTTTACATGTTGAGTGCGAGGACTCTATGCTAAAGCGGCTCTTCGCTAGTGTGTTAGCCGCTTGGAGAGATAACTCTGACTGATGAGTGGGCGCTTGCGAGTTTCCCATCAAAGCGGAGTCACGTGATTGATGAACGGGCGCACGATTTATAGTATAAATGCGCCAACATTCATATGGTGGTTAAAGATGGTGACAGCCCTATTATACTAATATATTTTAAAACTTATTTGAAATTAGAAACTCAAAAATAAGTATTATCCCAGAAAATGTAATAATTATACAATTAAATTCACTAATATACTAAAATGTGCAGCAACAATTCGTCAGATGTAATGGTACACATCAATGAAAGGAATGTGTCATGTTTGTTTCAAGTAATATTGGCGCCTTGTCTACTATACAACATCGACCTCAAAAATACTAAATCGATTAACAATGGACCTTTCCATTTTTAGCTATGCACCGCCCATCACGAGCTAAGCTCCACCCACACCTCGCCGTGTTGGGATTGATCGATCCCCGAATGCCATAGCTATCAATTTCTTGAAAACTATACAGGGAAGCTGTTGAATATTTTGTAACTAATTTGACTGGGTGCTGTTGCTGCCTATGGCAGCAACTGCGCCCAGTCAAATTAGTTTCAAAATATTCAACAGAATATTTATTAAATAGTAAAAGCAAACAATGTGTACAACAACGCATAGACCGTCTTCAAATATGCGTTCGTGACGTACTTATCGACATCATTCATGACGTCATCTATTATGATGTCATTCTATACACCACGTGTATGATTATGACGTCATATGATGGGTACATACTCTGGAAATGTGAATTCACTGAGTTACATAGGGGAGTGGACCTAGGCCGGCACAACAGCTTTCATTATTCTATGCTCTGTGGCAACCATTCACAGCTTAATTAGCATACACATTGTGATCTACCCGATCAGAAACGATCTATTCATTAGGTAAGATTGCACATAGGGAAGATATGGGCAGCGGAGAGGGAATAAGCGATAGCATTATTAACCAACCCTAGCCATGTTATCTCTATCGACATTTCCAGTTTTAGTCATGCCCCGCACATCTCTAGATAAGCTCCACCCACACCAAGCTCGTGTTGTAATCTATTGATATTTTGAAAACTAATTTGGCTGGGTGCTGTTTCTGTCTGTTGTATAAACTGAACTTAGTTTCAATATATTCAGCAGCAAGTTTATTAAATAACAAAGACATAAAATTCATACAATATGTCGAACTATTAAGCGTTTAAGAATAAATCGAGGCGATCGTGCTATAATTGTTTATGACGTTATCCTACACATCATTGGGATGAGTATGACGTCATATCGGGGCATATGATGGATGGATAAACTGGAAAGGTCCATCAAATGAAAAATGTTGACAATTGTATGACGTCACACAAAGACTGTGACATCACACATTATATCTTTGAGTATGAAAATTGTAAAGTTGAACTTATCAGCATAATTATATCCGAGCAGATTGGTGACATTTAGGGAAGGAGTTAGTTAAAAGGTGGCAAAGCTTAGCGACAAGTCCCAAATCAATATGACAGTTAGAGTGGAGGGTGGATTTTATACTATTTTGGTTGTGGTGAATGGTCTAGATGATGTGATGCATTCTCTTCCTGCATTCAAATGCAGACTCTATATACAGTACTTTCCACATAAGGGCCGCCCGGTTACAGTTTTATCATGAACAAATATTAGACGCGACTTTCATGAAACCTTAGCTAACTTTCTGGGAATTAGTTGGCCTACGCATAAACACCGATATGTGCCTACTCCTGGAAGTTGTGTTCCTTTTTTCCAAATGCGAAGAAGTGAACTTTCAACACTCTTTGTCCATTATAATGTTGTAGCACACACAGCATTGGATCACACAACAGTGCCTCTACTGCGTACTATACCACTAATCGGGCCTAGTAAACGTATCGATCTGTGAGTGGTCTTTGGCCTACATTCAGTACAAACCTGTTTCGAAACCTCACTTTTATATGATAGAGATCTTATTAACCAATAGCTTAGGTGCACATATACCATTTGAAGATGCGGATATACTGAGTATTATCTTTTAATGGCTAAGAAAAATATGCAGCGATATCAATAGGTGTGGAGATTCTTAGCAGTCCAAAGGGCAGTCCAAAGAAAATTATCAAATGCGCTGATTCGCCAATGATTTATGTATATTAATTTAAAAGAAGTTGTCAATTCCTAAAAAAGAAGCCGATTTTGCAGAAAGGTATGTTTCTGCATTTGCTATGACATGCTGTTCTAGGAACCGTTGTACCTTTAATCGACCTTTCCGGTTGTAGCTATGCCCCGCCCATCTCAAAGCTAAGCTCCACCCACACATCGCTCGTATTGGGTCCGATCGATCTCTGAACACCCTATAACTATCAATTTACCAAAAATCTACACAGGTAAGCTGTTGAATATTTTAAAACTAATTTGACTAGGTGCCGTAGCTGCCTAAGGCACTAAGGCCTAAGGCAGCAACAGCGCCCAGTCAAATTAGTTTCAAAATATTCAACGGCATGTTTATTAAATAGCAACGAATTACAAAGACATACAATTCATACAACGTGTCGGACCATTTGAGATTTGATGACTGTCTATATGGAACCCTTTGTGACGTAATGATTATGACGTTATCATACACACGCTGAGCTGATTATGACGTCATACGAGGTCTGATGATGGATGGGTACTCTGGAAAGGTGAATTGTAATACTCTTTGGTAGACAGTATAAATACTTGAATAAGCCCAAAGGAGAGTGATCGTGCTTCATGAACTAATGAATAGCATACGATAGGAAACGCATGTACATTCGTTAACGACGATTCCTTATTTACAGAAAGCCACAAAGCTTGATAATGAAATGCAAAACGTTCTTGCTCGAAGTGCATTCATACTTGAAAGCCAATCTTTATTGACAAGCACCGTTGCACTGCAGAAATTTGAATGTATTACGATCAATCTGGACATTCTAGGAGTGGGAGATGTTATAAACCAGAGGTGTTAATTCCTGGTGTGTCAACTTAACCCTTTAACGGTCAAACTGACAAAGAAACAACGTTGTAGGGGTCTTCAGAAATGGCTGTTTGAAAGGCCTAGAGATGAGTATTTTGGATATTTACCACTAGAATGACGGGCTCTGTAACCGAACCAGTCAGTATAGTGGTACATTTTAAAAAGTACAGTTCTCTCGCCCTGCAGATTGACATTGTCTAAGTAAAACGTTAATTTTCTTCACCATTACCAATATAATGATCAAGCCAGCGGAAAAGAATTTAGTGGTAAATTTATAAAAATTGTTTTCTAAAATTAAAATATCTTGAAAGAAAAAATGTTTAATTGATATATCAAGTTGTAATTTGAGCGCTTTGATGCGCTGTTGATACAAAATGGTTAATGAAAATTAGTTTCAGATAAAGCATGAAGTCTCTCCTAAACAACAAGAGATTCTCAATCTGCAAATGATTGAAGCGGTAGTAGGTTATTACCTAGAAAAATGCATACTAAAGGGAAGGTGTGTTAAATATTCTACCAGAAAACTGACAAAATTTCAGCTGATGGAAACAATCAGGTTTTAATACGAGGATAGATTCTCAGAAAAGCAATAAAGTCGATTTAGTTTCGGAGTTGTCAGTGCTCGAACAACACCCCAACACTTGTTTCATAGGAGGGCTCTGAAGCCGAAAGTGCAGTCCTTAAGCTGTTTTATCTTTATTGTATTTATTGGTGTTGCTTAGTGTTATTTAGTATTAAATATTAAATATTAAATGCGTTTCAGGTTTTAATTAAAATGAATTAAATTAATTTAAATTAATTTAATTTAATTTTAATTACTTTAGTTAAATAGTTATTAGCTCCTTGTTTAATTATTAAATATATCTAATTCTACTAACATTCATTTCCAGTTTTCGTAGCTCTCGATTGATTGATTGATTGATTTATTGATTGATTGATTGATTGATTTATTGATTGATTGATTGGTTTACTGGTTGAGACCCACTTGATTGATTGATTGATTGATTGGTTGGTTGGTTGATTGATTGACTGATTGATTGATTGATTGATTGATTGATTGATTGATGGATGGATTGATTGATTGATTGATTGATTGATTGAACAGGAGAGTTTATAAGAGACGCAATGGCCAAGGGTATAACAAACCTTGTCTCGCTAGTAACCCTCGCCACAATAATCACCAGCACAAACCAACCAACCAAGCCATTGCAAGGCTAAGCAAGATATATTACCGCATCTTGCAATGCCTTCATCACATGATGGTCCTCAAGACGCACCTGGAAGAGGACTCTCCTCCTAGGGGCATGGGCAACAAAGTTGATGAATTGAATAGGTCCTGCAGACCCGCCATGAACAGAGAGGTGTTTGACTCACTGGCTAAGGTCAATCTCGCGTGGGGTAGATCCATTATTACAACAATGATGCACCACTATGAATTCCAACTTGGGGCTTTGAGCGCCGAACTCGCTTCAACACAAAATTCGTCAGGTGTTGACCTTAAACGTGCCCAAAATGTAGCTGTAGGTTGGGCTAAAAACAATTATCTACGCAAATTAGAAGAACATGCTATTACTGCATTTTTCGAATTCATCAAACCAGTAGACACGAAATCAAAAGTCCAAAGGTCTCAGGACCCTCTGACACCAAGAATTCTGCAGACTGTTGAACCAACTACACTACCACGACAGAACAAACGCCCTAGATCACCAGCAGAAATCTCACCCCCGCTGAAACGTTGGGATATGAAACACTCCCCAATAGCAGTAGTGGGTGACCCATCAACTTTTAGCTCTATTGGCAGTTATGCTAACAGATTTACCTATCTATCTCCATCTTCTACCCCCACTGCATGATGATGCACCACCATCGCAGAGTGCAGAGAATAGTACTCAATTTGTCAGCTATATATCATCACCTACAGAATTTCCACCACTCGCTCCATGGTGTCCACGACTACGGAAGAGAAATGTCAGCCGACACAACATCAACACGCCCCCTCCTTCCTCTATCATACCCAGCCTAGTTTCACACCCACCCCAGCCCAACCGAGAAATCGACCAAACATACAGGTTCAGGACAACAAACCTGTAGCGTTGAATAAGGCCACTTTCTGGAAATTCCGAGCTGAGACAACAGTCAAAACTGATTGGTGTCTTCCTACAATATCAAAGAAAATTCTACTCTTTGGCTCATCCAATCTTAGTAGGATGTATCTGCCTCCCCGCCGTGAAATGGATGTTGCCTGTTTTCCAGGAGCCAATTTGAATCATGCTATGTCATAATCAGGTGATATAAAGGCGCACATCAACCTGAGAAAATCATCATCAACATAGGGATTAATGATAAAGATGCAAATTTTAACATCGCGAAATCACGATTGCAACTTTTTTCCAGTGACATCCGCCTGAGATCCCCCCTAAGGCACAAATATTCTCTCGCCTCCTAAACTATTCAAACAAGCTAGACTCAGCACAACAAACAACCATCAGAGAGATAAACTCAGCAGCCCTATTTTCTAGTTCCAGTATCAAAACGATACCAGCAATCCCTGCATCCAAATTCAGAGTGGGCTCTTATAATATTCACAGAGGAAACAGCGAACAAAATATACACCCACTGGCTGCATTGCGTAGACTTAAACTAAATTCGGATCAAGGCCATAATCACCCATACACTGGCTTAGGTACCAATATTGTTAACCTCACTGACTCGCCATTAAGTGAATCAGAAAGACCACTTCTAAATTACGAACTAACCTTTGTTCCAACACCTAAACCTAAAACTGGGCTAGACGCCCTACTGGGCAACGGTACATGGGAAATTGAGGAATTTAAGCGCCAAATTAACTTAGCAGACGTTTTGGTAATACTACAAGTGATTTCCTCCATTTTGTAGACAAAACAAGCTGGGAACCGAAGCTGGAACTTGCTGATTAGTGACAGTGTAAAAATCACAAAAGATCGACTAGGTGGGCTAGTAGCCACATCAGATACGCAAACTTTATCTGCACAGGAACGCCAGGCACTAAAATGTTTATGCAACAATAATAATATTATCATCAAACCAGCAGATAAGGGCTCGGCTACAGTAATAATGACAAAATATAATTGCATACAGGAAGCTCTGAGACAGCTGAATAACGTTAAAGCACTATGAGAAATTGAATGAAGCTATTTGGCCACACAACTATCTCTCATATTTAATGAAATTCTCGAGGCATTACTAAAAAATTATAAGATCACTAAATTACAATTTAAGTACTTGTCTGCCAAATATGATTCCAAGCCACGTACAATATACTTACTGCCTAAAATTCACAAACCGATAATCTCTTGGATGAATCACATGACGCCACCAGGTAGGCCGATTATTTCAGACTGTGGCTCTGAATCATACAGGACCAGCGAGTTTATCGATTCTCATCTACATCCCGTTGCTAATAGGTACCCAAGCTTTCTAAAAACACTGATGATTTCCTAGCAAAACTATCCCAAATCAAAGTCGCACCGAATGCATTCCTAGTAACTCTAGATGTAGATTCTATGTACACAAACATTGACATTGAAAAGGGTATGAACTCGGTCCGACGGGCCTTTAAGAAATATCCAGATATTCAACGTCCTGATACAGAGATCTTGTCCCTATTAGAACTTAGTCTAAACGGCAATGATTTTGAGCCCAATTTTCGCAAATATCTACATGGCAGAATGGGGAAACGCAGCACTTAAAAAGTGCAATAAAAGCCCTCTTAACTTTAACATGTATCTGGATGACATCTTCCTAATTTGGCCACACTCTAAAGACGACTTCACAGAATTCTTACTCACTCTAAATAGCCATGATCCCAATATCAAAGTGAGGTATGAGTGATAGCTCAGTTGACTTCTTAGATCTACCGGTCTACAAAGGCACCAAATTCAATGCATCCAGTTATTTAGAGCATACGGTGTATTTCAAGCCTACGGATTCACACCAGCTACTCCACAAAAAATCTGTTCACCCTCCACACACTTTCGAAGGACTAGTAAAATCACAAATGATTTGATTTCATAGGAATTCTAGCGATACAGAAGAAGAAACGGAAAATGCCGACTTCTCAGAGAATCATTCTGGATTAAATGTCTGCAGACAAAATGGTCTTGTGGCCTAAATGTAGACTCAGGCCTATCAGATACAAGGGGGATAATCCCTTTTGTCTTAACATACAACAGGAAAAATGTTGAAGATGCGAAAATTTTCTAAGAGGAATACAATACATTACAAACCAAATTACGTGAACACTTGGAGTCCAGACCCGTTGTTGCCGTTAAGAAAAGCAAATCTCCGCAGCCTCCTAGTGAAAGCAAAACTACGTAAAGATCGATAATTGAAATACAGTGGAACCTGTCTATAGTGACCACTTTGAGCACAGTCAAAGAGAAGTTGCTAAAGAAGTCTCCTCATTCAGTATTGTCAATTAATACAGCTGGTGGCTTTTGAGACGACAGAGTGGTGGCCCTTCAAGACACGTGGTGGTACAACCGCTCATCTTCGGGATCCACGACACCATGGTCCCACATGCAGGTGACGGCTATAGACAGGCTGGACTGTAGACAGATGAAAACTATTGTGTTGCGCTAAATATAAACTATACAACACACAATATATTAGAACAAAGCTAATATAAGCGATGATTGAGACAAAATCAACAAACTCTCAATTAGTAATAAAATAAGCAAAACATTTTACTTTTGAAAAACTGAGCCAGTGCGTTAACAATATTATACTAGTACTGCTGCTGCTGCTGCTGCTGCTGCTGCTGCTGCTACTACTACTACTACTACTACTACTACTACTACTACTACTACTACTACTACTACTACTACTACTACTGCTACTGCTGCTGCTACTACCACATCTACCACTACTACTACTACTACTACTACTACTACTACTACTACTACTACTACTACTACTACTACTACTCCTACTACTACTACTACTACTACTACTACTACTACTACTACCACTACTACTACTACTACTACGACTACTACTACTACTACTACTACTACTACTACTACTATTACTACTACTACTACTACTACTACTACTACTACTACTACTACTACTACTACTACTCATAAGCGTAATACTACTGTTGCTATAATGTTACTACAGGTGTTTTCCGCCAAGTAGCATTTAAGAAAATAACCAATTAGAGCCAATCAATATTATGATGTTCCGTGGTTTATCTTGTCGTGTATTAAGTTATCTTATCGATCTCACTGTATAGGCCAGGACCGTCTGGTGCAATATTTATACAACAAAAATTGTCACGCCTTCTGCATGTTGAAATATTCTTCATTGAGGATCCGCAAAGACGTGGATTAAACTAAGTTTAAGACAGGCTGAATAGTTTAAAAAAACAATCGGTCTGCGGGTGGCTCTCAAGTTTCGCAACAGCATTTTATATTTCAAGCATTGTAAACATATTCATCAATATTGAGTGGTCCGATCGGTTTCTTATGTATATGACGTCACTGATCAATTGCGTCACGGGTTAGCTGACGTTACAATCAAAGTTATGTATGATAACTCCATCGTGAAGTGTAAGAATTGTATATTTTCGATGAATTTATAATTTAATAAATAATATGTTCAATATTTTGAAATTAGTTTGGCTGAACCCATGCTTTTGCCATAGCCCAATTAGTCTCAAAATATTCATGAGCCTGCATGTATAGTTACCTTGAAATTTAGATCCTGTGGATTGAGGTTTCAAAGTTTTAAATCGATTCCAACTCGCGCAAAACGTGATTGGAGCTTAGCTAGTAATGGGCGGGGCATAGCTAGAAACGAGTCCACCCATTGGACTACCGGATGTAGTGAGCCGGCTAAAGCCGATGAACTATGAGACAATTAACACGTGTTTTGTATGTCCGGTTCAGTTTGAAATGGAGGGATCCTATCTGCCACTCGACTATCTGACGTTATAATCTAAAATGTGACATGCTAAGTGACGTCACTATCAAATGGCGTAAGTGTACTGAGAAAGTGGTGACGGTCCGACAATAGCAACTTGAAAGGAGAAATCCAGTTTTAGCTATGACCTGTTAGTCCTTAACTAAGCTCCAACCACGTTTCGCCCGTGTTGGGATCGATCGATCCCTGAACTCCCTGACTATCATTTTCCAGAAAACTATACTGGTTATCTGTTTAATATTGGCAGCAACAGCGTCCAGTCAAATTAGTTTCAAAATATTCAACGGCATGTTTATTAAATAGTAAAACCATACAATTCGAACAACATTCTTAGTCCGTCATCAGTTAAGCGTGCGTGGCGAATTTATCTACGTCATTCAAAAACGCAATTGATTATGACGTCACCATACACGTTACGTAGTGGATTGTGACGTCAGATGATTGAATGAGGAGCTAAAATGCACCATTGCATCTATCTGCAGAATTCACACTTGGATAGACATTCTGCTACATGGCGGAGTGCTTCATTTGTTTTTCAGAAGGAACCAACGCCGTGCAAGTCAGCCACTTGCCATAACATCTCTAAGGCAAAATATCCATCAGCTTACCTGTATAGGTGTCTTGCGATTGAGAGTCTGCAGATCCAGATTTGAAAGAGATTCAAACCGCGAGCGAAGTGAGCGGAGCCTAGCTAGAAATGCGAGCTCTATATCTAGAAACGGACCCCCAGTAGCTGTTTCACCCACTCCGAAAAATGTATTTGAACGTAACTTAATTTTATATAGTGCCTAGTGGACTAATGGTAAAAATTATATAGTAATCAAATATGTCTCATTTATGTACGCTAGAATGACAGATATCTTAATGGTTGTGTAGGTCCAAACAGCTTCTGTAGTTGTCTTGAGCAATGTCCATTTGTAGGACAACAAAATTTGATAATGGCGTCAGGCCTTCTAGTGGTATATTTTAATAAAATGTTTTCTCTTGGCCTTCAAATGGCAGGTCATAGGACACAACCACTAGCAGTGATGTCAAGTCCTCGGCGAAAACTACAACACTACAACACATGTTTGTTGCTACCAAAGATGTATTCGACGTTGTGTTCCATAACACGCCCACACTCAATGGGTGGTTTTGTCAATGTAGACCATAAAATTCAGCACAATGGGAAACATGCAATTGTTGATTGATATCTAGTCTCTGTCATTGAAACCTGAGGGTTAGTCAATTGAAGTACCACAAAGAGAATCAGAGGGCAATACGTAGCCGTTGTCATCGCCAGGCTTTTAGTAGAGCAACCCCCTTTAATTCAATGTGTGTTGGCCCTGCAGAAATGTGAATGTGGTTTAGGCTGTTGCGTGGTGAGCTGCAAAGAATGTATGGGGTGGGATGCGGCATGTCTGTTCTTGTGTAGTGTAGAAAAGACCCAGTCTTTCTTAGGGTCAAGGGCATCTTTCGGTTTACGTGGCGGCGTCAAAAGCTTACTTAATCTATCAGCCCACAATCGGATCATATGAAATATTGTAGACTGAGAACGAACATTTGCTATTTTCATCCATACGTAGGCCTTAAAGTTCAGCATGACTACCATTGTCCATACTCTGTGCCAATTTGCTATTTTGGTCAATATTTTGTTAAGAGAGTGTCAACTGGCCATCTCGTTCATGCTTGTTCTACTTGAATTTTATCTTTGCCACATACAATATGAGCTCAAATTCAACTGATGTATTGTCTTCTGGATATGACTAAATTTCAGGTTTCATGTTTCCCTGGTAATATTGCTACTTATACTACTAATATTGGTCCACCGGCGGCTGCCTACGTGGGGCAAACCTCATTCTGCTCATTGATCTAACGTTTGGCCAACACATACACCCAACATTGGCCCATGATATGGCACATAACATTGGCCCAACATTGTCTGCCTAGGTTGACCGCCACCAGGCTGCTCACTGGTCTGATGTTGGGCAAATGTATTAACTTTTAAGAAATATTTCAGAACATTATATTAACATGTTTTTATGTGCAATATATTTAGCCCAATAATAAAGTGAGCACAGTCATTGTGGGAGACTGATCCAGTCTATACTTATCCCACGAAGGGGAAGTGGCTGGTCAATTATAGAACTGTGACGTCTACAAGATGGAAATCGACATGGCACGAGTATTTGCAGCCATTAAGAGACCACAGATACGGCAAGTGTACTATCAAGCTGAATCTGACGTTGACGAACTATGTCTGGTGAGATACTTTTTGGCAAGCACACAACTAAATGTTAGCGTCTGGTCAACGCTTTCTGTAGAGTTTGAAGCATAAAATAGGATCACTCTATCGTCATTCTCGAGAACACTCTCAATGACAGGTAGGCCACTCGAGATGGAGTGTGCATATAGATGATGTTGAATTTATCGAAGTATAGCCTGCCACATATAATTGGTCCTCTTGCTGCACTACTTCAAATATCTGCAGAACAGTTCAAGGCTGCAATCTTCTTCGTGAATGTATAAAGCAGAGTTTGCTCACATATACCAAGAATACTTACTCACATATCAGATACCACGGAAATGAACGATGAAGGAAACCCCCATCTGGCCACGGAGAAGTGGAGGAAGGGCAACATCTTCTAACTCGCTGTGTACCAAGAAATACTGTCTTCCAGTCCTTTTGGAAGTTGTGTATTTGTGGCTCTAATATCGCCATGAAAGTCAAAATGCAACTATTTGATGCTACAGGCGTTCCATAATTTTATACTATTGCAACATCTGTGCAGCTCCAAATGCCCTCTTGAAAAAACTTGGTTGATACGGCCACAAACACATGCCAGGCATTGCAATTCATCGCTGGTCACACAGCATAATATCAATTGCGGTACGCTACATACTTTGTAGCACCAGAGCCCGATCTACAAGGAGAGCACAACGGCGATAGTATTGTTTGGACATGTTCTTCGAATGCCGGAAAATACACCTGCTCAAAAAGCACTCAAAGTTACAGTGGTAGGTGCCAACAGGTATCAGCCACAATATGAAACAAACTTACTAAGTGTGTTGCGATCACTAAATACTAGAAAAACATACAGGAGCTCAGAATGCTCCCAGTGGACAAGATATGGTGAAGACGGTTGAAGAAAGCCTGATTGCAGCTAAAAGAGGTTTTCACTTCATCAGCTGCAGAACTTAGTCACTTATCGTCGTCATCGTCACTTAGTATTAGATGATTACGGTTACTTAAATCTCTGGCCATATAGGCAAGACCAAGAAAGTGCAAATATACAGTGCATGCTGTATGGAAACCGAATGGCAAACCTCTTGACTGCGAAATCAGCATTATGTCCAAGACTTTTCAAGGAAACACACTCCCTCCCTCCCTCCCTCCCTCCCTTCCTCCCTCCCTCCCTCTCTCCCCCTCTCTCCCTCTCCCACTCTCGTCCTCTCTCCATCCCTCTCTCTCTCTCTCTCTCTCTCTCTCTCTCTCTCTCTCTCTCTCTCTCTCTCTCTCTTTCTCTCACACACAAGGACTTGATTGGTTCTTGTTTGACATCGCCTCGTCATAATATGATACCGCCAGACCCTTAGCTTTTAATAACTCCATATCCGGCTGGTCTGTGAGGTTTGGTGTTTTAAGGCACAATAGGCCTAGAAACACTCCTTCTCGATAAGATTACAGTGCATTTCAACCGTAAATCATAGTAGATAACCAGTGTATGTACTAGATGCTCAGTTTCCAGCCATCTTTTCCATGCCTATCTCGAGTAACCTTCGTACCAGTCAAATCAGTCTGGTTGTCTCAAATCCGGTTGGAATCAGAGCCCTTTAGCAAATCTTCCCAGCACAAATCAACAGTCTCAACTTCACCGCAATTCTCTTGGAACAAGGGCATTCCACCCTGCACAGAAAGCCTGATAATTTATCAATCACATCTTGAAGAACACAACTCACACGGCTCCAAGTACATATTAATTTAATATCTGGTGTCAAGCCTCTTCTTAAGCTCACGCGAGAGAGCTTGCCATTGGAAGCTCTGTCTGTGCCCGGCTGATGGAGAGAATGTGCGCGCGTGTTTCTTTCCCTGAACAATTTAATCACAAACAGAAGTAGCATACACAAGTATATGGTTTTGTCAACTGGCCCATCCCGATACTATATTGATCTTCGTACAATGTTTGCAAGCATGCGTGGACAGATGGATGACTACGACAGCCAATCCCGCACAACTATATGCGAATAATTAATAAGAGAAAATAAGATTAGCCTTAATGGATGTCATCTGAGAATCATTACTAACAGCCACCATTTAACCATTGAATCCCAGCAACCCGATTTCGAAACACCATCTACGATTTAAGCATAATAAATAATATATGAAACTAATTTGCCTGGGAGTTGTTGGCAGCAATAGTTCCCAGTCAAATTGGGTTCAAAATGTTTGAGAGCTTACCTGTACAGTTGCTTTGAAATTAAGATCCTGGGAATTTTGGGCTAAAGGGTTTAACCAACATATATGATCGTGCCTCTATCACGTAGGAAGCGTATTCCTTAGCTTTTTAGATGCAAGGAATTACGGATATTGCATGATGCGTGGCTTACATTGTTGGACATTTTGAAACCAATTTGACGGGGAGATGTTGCTGTGTATGGCAATAACAGATTCCAATATTAAATTACTTCAAAAATACTCAACTGCTTTCCTGTAGTCTGTTGAAGTTGTCTTGGAATTCAGAGATCTGCGTTTAAACACTTGTGTCAACTTGCTGGTATAATGGTAAGCACTCCTTTGCAGTAGACTTGGGGTCTGTCTATTTGCATGTCAAGAGAATACAATTTTTGAAAATTTACCACTGGAATGATTGGCTCGGTTACCGAGCCAGTCATTCCAGTGGTAAATTTTCAAAAATAGTCTTCTCTTGGCCTGAAAATGCACAGACCTCAAGACCAAATCATTAAAAATATTTTCCTAAATTCCAGTGGTAAATTGACAAAAAAAAACCCAGTTCTCTTGGCTAGAAAATAGTCATTCACTGAGCAAATATTTTAATTTTCTTTAAAAATCTTGACACATGACAGAGTTAATCGGGGTTAAGAGGGGTTAAATATGGCTTAAGTGTGAAATGAGGACGGGGGTTCTCTCAAAATAACCGCTCCTATGTGTTACTAGTATTAACTACGAAATTCATGAATAAATAAATTATCGATTATTACCTATAGGTATTTACAGATCCTGTTTCTTATCTTACATCAAGATTATCGATCTCAAGAGAAACAGATATACATCCTGGTACGATATTAACACAGCAAGTTCTCGGCCTCCTTTATATTTTCTCGGGCACCCTCCTCATTTCGGACTCACAAATGCATAGATTAAGAAATATTTCGAAAAGGATTTGACTGAAAATTGTTGCTGTCTTTGACAAACGTTGTGTTGCCTGTCAAATCTTTGGCAAAATATGCAGCGTTATGTAGCTACACTTTACAGGTACCGTCAGCTATGACATTTATTGGAAAATGAGTATATTGATAAATCTTGAAACAGCATAATTTAAACTACTTGTTTATTTTGCATTCACGTACACACAGTGCATACAAATCATTATCATCACTTTTGTGTCTGTTATATATAAAAGCCATTTTCCGCCTAGCGATGCTAAGTATCTGGAACCGACTCGAACCAGAAAAGACATCTGAAACCAGAGTTTAGCCATGTGGAAGTCGACATTCCTTCTTCTGGCAGTGGTGCTGTCTGCAGGTGAGTCACGCTCTGTAGTAAGCTCATAAATAGGTTAAATAATTTTTTATTAAAGGGATATTCCACTGGGGGATTTTATGCATCTGACGTAAAGTACTAATTTTCAGCATTAATTTGAGACCAAGAGCACAATTTTATCCCAACAAATAAAAAAGATATCCTCAATTTAAATTGCTAAAGTAACCAGTAGATAGAGGCGCCATTTTGGACAAGCAGCTGACGTCACCGACACACCTACTCTGTTTGCCCGATCAAGGATAGCCGTAACCAGGGGAGGTAAATCTTGCATCTCGTGGATAATTAACGTACTGCCTAAACAACTGACACTTTGCCACAGAGTTTGGAGGAAATTAAAGTGCAATTAATGTCCCGATGATCGCGCCAGTCATTTAACGATATAACAACAACTATACTAATTAAGCAAATCCATTGTAATGGCCTACCGGCGTTGATATTAGGGTAGTCAGTCCGGCCAAAAGGGCATCGGCAGTGGTCTTGAGGAATGTTCATTTGCAGGAAAAACGAAAACAATTTTTGAAAATTTACCACTGGAATGACTGGCTCGGTAACCGAGCCAGTCATTCCAGTGGTAAAGTTTCTAAAATAATCTTCCCTTTGCCTGCTAATGAACACTGACTAAGCGAAGACTTAAGTTTCTTGATCAGAAGTCCATTAGCGATCACGCACTGGTATTGAAGAATGTCCATTTGCGGGAGAAACAAAAAACTATAATTGTAAATTTCAATGATGATTTTCAAAAATTCATTTTCTCTTCGTCTGGCTTGGAAAATTGACCATTAAAGGGTTAATTCATATGAATCGCATTTACAGCGTTTTGAGGCGATGTCGACATAAGACGGGTTAACAAGAAAGTTATTGTACACTTTTACTAATCTTTCTTGTGAAATCTCATTTCTCCTGAATCATCCACGAATAAATATAAAGACTTTAGATGATTACATAAATCTACTTCCAAACAAATAAACAGATATCATAGTCCAATAGATTACACAAAGGTAAGCTATTAGCCCTTTTATAATGAAGCCAGCCAAACCCGACCACTGAAGTTGTCTTGTGGAATGTCCTCTTGCAGACCAAGAGAAGACTATTTTTGAAAATTTACCACTGGAATACATGGATCGGGAACCGAGCCAGCCATTCCAGTGGTAATTTTTTTTTAAATAATCTGCTCTTGGCTTGCAAATTGACATTCAATAAGGAAATATTTAGATTTTCTTGACCAAATTTGGTCATTAAATGGTTACGCGTAGGAAAGATGCTCGCTACGCTTAACATCAAATTTAAACAATTTTTAATTTTGTTTTCCTCCAGTCCTGGGTCAGGACTACATTCAAGCGCTGTACGAAGTATTTACACCTGAGCCAAGGCTTTTTGATTACGAGATTGAATTACACTTCCAAGCGCAAGCGATAATAATTGACAATGGATGTGGCGAACAGATTACAGTCAGGTATGTTTATCTCTCCGGTATTTCTCCCCCTCCTGCCCGCTGAACTGAATCCATAGTTTTAATTGTCAATGCATGTGGTGAACTGATTACTGGCAGGTAGGTTTATCTATCCAGTATTCACCCCCTCCCCCAACCCCCCCCCCCCCCATGCTCAA
Organism: Chaetoderma sp. LZ-2023a; assembly: GCA_034401795.1. NCBI lineage: Eukaryota > Metazoa > Mollusca > Caudofoveata > Chaetodermatida > Chaetodermatidae > Chaetoderma > Chaetoderma sp. LZ-2023a. Next base: position 15,098,022 of record CM067363.1, on the reverse strand, counting down.
GCCACAATACTAATTGGCAATGGATGTGGATAGCAGATTACGGTCCAGTAGCTTAACTATCTGGTATTCTCACCCACCACCCCTGCTCAACCCACATTCTTCTTCACCCATTATGTCTTTCCCCAGCTTCTATTATAGGCAGTCTTCATTTCGTTCTACCCCAACCTAATTCACACACACCCTCCTCAACCATCATCCTCTTAGACCTCGCCATAGCCTCCGCCCTTGCCACAACCATGAGCAATCTCATAACCACCACCACCATCACCACCACCAACACCACCACCACCATCAGCACCACCACCACCACCACCAACATCACCATCGCCATCACCATCACCACCACCACTATCACCACCGCCACCACCACCACCACCACCGCCACCACCACCACCACCACCACCACCACCGACACCACCAACACCACCACCATCACCGCCACCATCACCACCCCCACCACCACCTCCAACTCCACCACCACCACCACCACCACCACCACCACCACCACCACCACCACCACCACCACCACCACCACCACCACCACCACCACCGCCACCACCACCACCACCACCACCACCACCACCACCATCACCACCACCACCACCACCACCACCACCACCACCACCACCACCACCACCACCACCACCACCTCCATCACCACCACCACCACCACCACCACCACCACCACCACCACCACCACCACCATCACCTCCAACTCATCCTTTTCTATCATCCACAATATGAATCGATATGCCAAATTTGATCATTATACCTTCTCAACAAGGTCGTCCCCGCTTTCGTCGTCGGCTGCTTACGCACATTCCACCTTTTCACTTTTCTTTCTTCCGCCTTTACCTCCTCCTCCTCCTCCTCTTCCTCCTGCCCCTCCACTTCCTCCTCCTCCCTCCTCCTCCTCCTCCCCGTCCGCAGCATCATCCTTATCCACCGCACACCTCTTCAACCTCTCTTATGATAAGGATGATTGCGTTACTCCAGTCAATCTAAGAAATCCTTCATGCGCACGCACGCACACACGCACGCATACCCGTGCGCGCATGAATGCACACACAGACATACCCGAATAAAATAATCTTTTCTCCTTATGGGGCGAGGGAAAATATGCTACTTCAGTACGTTCGTGTATTAACCTTGCAGCGCAGTTAACACAGAAGTGTCTGGTATGCAAGATGCGCCCAGTAGAACGGCTTTGGCGAAACATGATTGTAATTCGCTTGAGCGTAACCTTGGCACGGCCGTATATCGCGCAGAACCGGAAGTCATGTTTATCGATAGGACTCCCAGATCCTACCACAGTTATCATTCGGAACCCACTCGTAAGTGTTTACTACGTTAATGCACACGTGTATATGCACGTGATAGTGCACCCATGCGTGCGGGCGTGCGTGACGTACAAAAGTTGTTCTACTATAGGTCTGCTCCCGCTACAGCTACTACGTTTGCAGTACTATGATGTGTGAATGCGGCTTGCACTTCGGGACCAGGAGACCCATCACTTCCCTCTAGCATCATAGAGTGATGATTGCGTTACTCCAGTCAATCTAAGAAATCCTTCATGCGCACGCACGCACACACGCACGCATACCCGTGCGCGCATGAATGCACACACAGACATACCCGAATAAAATAATCTTTTCTCCTTATGGGGCGAGGGAAAATATGCTACTTCAGTACGTTCGTGTATTAACCTTGCAGCGCAGTTAACACAGAAGTGTCTGGTATGCAAGATGCGCCCAGTAGAACGGCTTTGGCGAAACATGATTGTAATTCGCTTGAGCGTAACCTTGGCACGGCCGTATATCGCGCAGAACCGGAAGTCATGTTTATCGATAGGACTCCCAGATCCTACCACAGTTATCATTCGGAACCCACTCGTAAGTGTTTACTACGTTAATGCACACGTGTATATGCACGTGATAGTGCACCCATGCGTGCGGGCGTGCGTGACGTACAAAAGTTGTTCTACTATAGGTCTGCTCCCGCTACAGCTACTACGTTTGCAGTACTATGATGTGTGAATGCGGCTTGCACTTCGGGACCAGGAGACCCATCACTTCCCTCTAGCATCATAGAGTGATCTGACCATTGCCCCATAATTGACTTTTCCAGTTTATCCATCCAACTACTTGAGGTGTAGGATGACGTCATAATCAATGACGTTATAAATAACGTAGATTAGTATGTCACGAACGCATAATTGGTGACGAACTAAGCTTTGTTGTACGAATCGTATGTCTTTACTATTTAATAAAGATGCTGTTAAATAATTTGAAACTAATTTGACTGGGCGCTGTTGCTGCCATATGCAGCATCAGCACCCGGTAAAATATGTTTCAAAATATTCAACAGCTTACCTGTATAGTTTTCTGGAAATTGATAGTCAAAGGGTTCAGGGATCGATCGATCCCAAAACGAGCGAGGTGTGCGTGAAGCTTAGCTAGAGATGGGCAGGGCATAGCTAAAACTGGAATTATAGCCATCTCTCAGAGTTTCTGGTGAATTTCTTGGGTTTATACGTGCAATGCGTGTAGCTTCTCCAGCATTATCTATTGGTAGAATTTATAGCTGACATTTCCATCAGGAATTCATGTTCACTGCGACCTTGGCTTATGGCTCTATGGGTCAAGACGATGCTGACCATTAATGGCCAAATGGTAGCCCCATATGATCGGATAGGTTTTCTGGTAACCTGGCGATACCGGACGACAGACGTTAGTGAGAACGCCCCGTGGGTATCCCCTTGTTCAACAACACAGGGATCCATTTCTAGCTCTGCCCTGCCCATTTCTAGCAAAGCTATATCCACCCTTCGCCGTGTTGAGATCCATAGATCCAGGAACCGGCTGACTATCAATTTCCAGAATACTATGGCAGCAACAACGTCAAGTCAAATTAGTTCCAAAATATTCGACAGAATGTTTATTAAATAGTAAAGACAATTCGTAAAACAACCTTTACTCCGCCATCAATTTAGCGTTCATGACGAACTTATCTACGTTATTCATGACGAAATTAATTATGATGACATACGATTGATGGATACACTGACAAGATCCACTACTCACCTGTTCAGCATTCACCACGGGTTAGATTGTGGAGGACGCTATAAGTACCAGGTCAACTGTTGATCACTCCAGGTAAAGTACAAGCGATATTGCGATCATTTCGTTTTTCAGTAAACTATAATTCAAAATACATTCTCGATATTTGCGGAATCTGATGTAATAAATAAACAATGGCATGCATATTTTCCCGATGTGTGATCTCATTTTAATAGTTTGAATCTAGTTCGAGTGGAAACTGCTACACCCAAACCTATGCCAGGTGGTGTGTTAGCGGGACGTGCCATCTTCTATGCTCATTGTGGTACTCACTATCGCTCCGTCACACGTTCCAATTATAATTTTACTTTTAATATCTTGAAGGTCAGGAGAAATATTGTCTGTTCATGTTTGACGCCGGAACGGACCCCACTCCGGAAGAAGTCGGTGATGCTGCAGAGGATGGTGTCCGCTTCTACGGAAGAGAGCTTCCATACATCCACTGGGCGTTTTGTGCAAATGAGCTTAATAACGACGAGAATAGAGATGAGCTTATGGAATACCTACAGGCAAGGAGAATGGACCTTTCCAGTTTTAGCTATGCTCCGCCTACCTCTAGTTAAGCCCCACCCACGCTTTGCCCAGGTTGTGATCGATAGATCTCCGAACGCCATGACTAGCAATTTCCAGGAAACTATAAAGCCTAGCTTTTGGATATTTTGAAGCTGATTTGACTGGGTGGGCGTTGTCAAGAGCAGTCAAATTAGTTTCAAAATATTTAACAGCGTGATTATTAAATAGTAAAGACATACAATTCATACAACCTGACGGACTTTTAAGCGTATACAACCTGACTGACTATGAAGCATTTAAGACGGACTAAATCGAGCCATTCATGACGTAACGATTATAACATCATCCTGCACGTCACGTAGTTGATTATGATGTCATATGATGGGTGGATACACTGGAAAGGTCCATTAATAACAATGTATCATATAAGTAAGCGACACTGATAATGCGGCTTACTGGGCGGTATTGTCTCAGTACTGGCCCGATACCATGCATTATTAGGGTTACATTCCATGGCATCACATTAATTAACGCACTCAAAGGTCAAGCTGGTCCAAAAAACGACTCTGTTGTGGTCGTGATGATTGTCCATTTGGAGGCCGAGAGAAGAGTATTTTTGAGAATTTACCAGTAGAATGACTGGCTCGGTAACCGAGCCAGTTATTCCAGCATTATACTTTCAAAAATACTCTTCTCTAGGTCGCCAAATGATCACTGGGTAAGCGAAAATTTGAATTTTCCTTATCACTAACCCTTTGATGGTCAAGCTGGCAAAAAACTGCCTCTGCAGTGGTCATGAGAAATGTACATTTGCAGGCCAACAGAGAGCTATTTTTGCAAATGTACAAATAAATAGTCTTCTTATCCCGCAAAATTGTAATTTTCTTGAAAAATGTTGACTATTAAAGGGGTAGTTGATTTAAGTCGTAAGATGTGTGAAAGCGCTGGGTTATCTTCCCCTGTAATACAGTCTAGCGTTACCGATGACGCGATCTTGTGAAATGTACTGGTAGCCTTGAACTATGACTATTGACTTCAATGAAACACTCTTTTTGTTAGTCTACAATTAGGATGCTAGTTTGTGCTATTACTACGCATTCCTAGCTAAGCTCAACAACACTTCACCCATGTTTGGATCTATCGATCCCTGGACTGCTTGACTATCAATTTCCATAAAACTATACGGATAAGCTATTGCATACTTTGAAACTAATTTGACTGGGCGCTGCTGCTGCCTATGGCAGCAACAGCGCCCAGTCAAATTCGTTTCAAAATATTTAACAGCATGTTCACTAAATAGGAAAGACATACAATTCACACAACAACGCTTAGTCTGTCATATGCTTGATAGATAAACGTCTAATTACAATAGGTTACCTATTTCTTCATAAAATTGGTCATGCATATTTATTCCTGGGTAATAAAAATCATGTTTTTATTTGACAATAATCTGCAGTCGTTGAAGAATGTTAGAAATGCCACAAGTGCATCCACTGTTTACTACGCCTGAATAGTAATTAATCAGTCTGCGCAACAACTTAGTTCGCTAGGCACCATATCAGAATCCTATTGCCCTATAATAATATATAACCATGCAAACTGGTGAAATTATTTCACAAATCGCAACATGTTCTACTCTGCCGACCCACTAATACCACTGAATATATTGGAAACTAAGTCAGAAATTCACCGTCCATTTTTAGCTATGTCCCGTCCATCTCATTCTAAGCTCCGCCCACAACACGCGCGTGTTAGGATCGCTCGATCGGACTATTAAGCGTTAAAGACGGAGTATATCGAATCATTCACGACGTCATGATTATGACGTCATTCTACACGTCACATAGTTGATTATGCCATCATATGATTGAGCGAGGAAATGGATTCATGAATCGCTTCCAAGCAAACGATAGTCACGCATATTTCTTTCGTTAATCAGACGTATATTAACATCTCGCCATTCTTCTTTGCTTGCAGGTGCCAGGTGGGACACTAAACCCTAAGCGTGTTGTGTATGCGTTATTCAGGCAACCAGATGGCAATGACGTCGACATAATTCCATACATGCAACCGACCACCTCGCCACCAGCCGCAAACTACGATCCAAGGTACTTATTAAGATTACTAATTAATACATTGCTACATCGGGCAGAAGAGAAACCCCACGACCCGGTACCGTTATCAATCAATTTTGTTGTGTCGGATATTCTCATTGCCAGAATGAGTTGTACCGTCATCATTCAGGTGTCTTGCGTCGGCTGGGTATATGTGAGTGAACTCTGTCTCGGCTTCATTCACGAAGAGGTTCGCAGACTTGAGTTAACAGATCTGAAGCTTTTGAAAGCAATGCATCAAGAGGACCGTTTTCTTCGGCGATAAAGCCAAAATATCCGGATACCCCATCCCTACTGGCATACCTATCATTGATATTTGAGCGCTTTGTCTTGTAGAGTGTTTTAAAACAGATAACAGTGCTGGGCAAGGTAGAACGTGACATGTTTCTTTTCTAGACACGTTCCAGTCGGATTAGTTTTAAAATATTACAGAGCTTACGTGTATACCCACCTCGAAACTGAAAATCTGCAAATTCAATGTTCTAAGTGTTAACCTCTCAAGTGTCACCAGCGCCCCCAAAGCGCTCGAAGTTCTACTCATATAAATTAGCCATTTAACACTCTAGATCTTTTCCAAGAAGATTATAATTTTCGCACTTAAATTTATAGAAAATTAATTATTTTCTGTTGTCCTGCAAATGGGTATTCCTCATGACCTCTCCAGATACCGTTTTTGGTGGTCCAACCCTTTGGATTATTGGTTAAGAAAATCGAAGATTCAGCCTAGCCAGTGTCAATTTGTAGGCGAAGAGTATACTATTTGTGATAATTTACCACCGGAATGACTGGCTCGGTAACCGAGCCAGTCATTCCATTGGTGAAGTTTCAAAAATAGTATTTCTTTTGCTCTATAAATGGGCGTTTCTCACCACCACCACCACATAGACCTTTAGGCCAGTTTGACAATTAAAAGAGTAGCCCTTCGAGCGCTTTGGGACGTGAAGGGTTAAATTTGTGACACTTTAGACACCAAGGGCCAAGCCTCTGAAGTTTAAGCTTAGCATATCTGCAAGCGGTTGTTCTAGCATCAATAGAATAATAAAAACATAATTCCATTTCGAAAACTATATAAAATAACGTTCATACCGCGACGGACTGCATACTCTTCTTCCCCCGCACCCCATCCACCTACTTGCCATAGAATTACAAAATATGGATTGGTATAGACAGAAATGAGCATATCTGCGTCAAATGAAATGCAATAGAAGATAAAAGGCATTTTCTGTTTAAATGCGAATATTTAATATAGAACGGAAGAAGTTAGTTCATACCACAATAGTATTCAAACCAAAATAATCGAGAAAAAACTCGTGGACTATTATTGTCAATATCCAACAAACCGATTCTTACCAAACTGTAACATCCCGAGAAACAGTTTTCGAGTACTGCTGCTACTGCAACTGTCACTATTACTGCTACTACTACTACTTTCATTAGCTCTACTGCTGCTACTAAAGATACGACAAGTACTGCTGCTGCTGCTATTACTTACCACCGCTAAATTCTATACAGTATAAGCCAACTTCATATGCCATTGAAACAATGGCCTGGGCGAAAATTTAACTAATGAAACTGTAGCAAACTTTGAAAATTTCTTGAATACTATTGGTGATTAAAATGATGCCATTAAGCATGAAAATAGGTATCGACTCAGTTTCAGTTTTCAGTTCTCGTTATTTAGAGAACCAGGCCATTCATCTAACATATAATGCAGACATGGATGTAATATATACCATAGTATTATTATTAAGAATAATAATAATAGTAGTAGTAGTAGTAGTAGTAGTAGTAGTAGTAGTAGTAGTAGTAGTAGTAGTAGTAGTAGTAGTAGTAGTAGTAGTAGTAGTAGTAGTAGTAGTAGTAGTAGTAGTAGTAGTAGTAACAGCAAACCCTATTTGCCGTGTTTCCAGGGCCAGGTTTGACATTAGGACATTCGTAGATCAGACAGGGCTGGAGGTACTGTCTGTTCTTACACTTCTTGCTGCCCCAGATTTGGTGGGAATGGACATGGTTCGAAATGGTCCAAGGTTTCAGTCCACAGCAGAAGATAGCAATCCATTCTGCACTCTATCCACTCAGATCACAGCAGCCGACGCAGCACGTACAACCGCACGTGAGTCACTTGTTATTTACGTGCATTACAGATACATTTTACAATCTGTTTATGGCGGAAGCGGGCATTGCAATCCGCCAGTCTGTGTATCAATCTGTCAATCTGCGTGTATGTCTGTGTGCCTCAGCTGTATCTTAAAACGAGTGATCTGGTTTGGCTCAAATTTTAACGCGGCGAAGGAACTTGAGAAGATTTCCAGACATTGCTTAGTGTACATTAAAAGACCACGGATCGGGATCGGATCAAATTTGTTATCTATGCATATATCAACGTAAACTACTGGTCCGATTTGGATCAGGATAAAAAGGGGAACGCGTTTTCTCTTGTTTAGCCGGTTATCCGGGCATATTCATCTCAATAGCGGATGCACGCGCATATGCACACGCACTGTCGTACTTGCATATGTTTTATGTATGGGGCATACACACGTGCGTGAGTCCGTGCGATCATGTTTGCGTTGGTCATTGGACATATTAACCCCTCTTGTCTCAACAGCGCCTCAAAGCCCTCAAAATACTACTTTATATATCAATTAAACATTTTAATTGTCAATATTTTTCAAGATATTTTAATTTTCGAAAACTATTTTTGTAAATTTATCGCTGAAATTTCTTTGCGCGGGCTTGACCATTAAGGGGTAATGGTAAAGGAAATTAAAGTTTTTGCTTAGACAGTGTCTATCTGCAGGCCGAGAGAAAAGTATTTTTGAAAATTTACCACTGGAATGACCGGCTCGGTTAGGGAGTCAGTCATTCTAGTGGTAAATATTCAAAAATACGTTGTTCTAGGCCTTTCATATAGCGATGTTTGAAGACCGCTTCAAGGTTGTTTTTTTGGTCAGATTGACCATAACAGGGTTAAGTTGATACAAATGGCGTTAACAGATATCCCAATTGAGCGGTATATTTCTAGATATCCCTGTCCATTTCAAGCTAAGATAGTTCCACTTTTCAAGCGTGTTGTAATCGATTTGAAACTTCGAAATGAAAATCCTCAGAATCTAAGTGTCAAAGTAGCTCTATACATACGGTGTTGACTATTTTGAAACTAATTTGATTAGGGCTGTGCGTGCCATAGGCAAC
>CM067363.1:15044081-15084081 GCA_034401795.1 Chaetoderma sp. LZ-2023a | reverse complement strand
CCTATTATAGTAGACTATAAGCCAAGGTAGGATTCCCTGTGCAATCATTAGTTATAGTAGATATGGCCTAGCAGTGAACCTGAGGACAATTACGTAACCTTAATGCACTGTAAACGTTAGCGCCTGGGGACAAGTATATGCGGCTCGTTCTCAATACTTTGGTGGCAGCGAAAGACGCTGATTGCAGACTAACACCACGGTGAGTGGGAGGGCCCCAAATGCCTCAAAGGAAGGTCACTATACTCTGCCACCACTTTGTACATCCCTGCCTTAACTGCATACGTTGCTTATTCAATGCTTTGGTGTTGTTCCCTGTCTTTATCTTGTTATTTGTGGCTGTGCCGACATGTAGTTAGAAGTCGCTCATCGTCTTCGGACTTATCGCCCAAACCACACGTACGCGCTGTCAGCTTGAGGGGTCCGGTCAATAGGCACGTCCCGAGATGGGTACCTGAGCGAGATACGCAAGAACACACAAACTTGTTAACATTAAGTAGCCATAAGCCATTTGAGGCCTAAAGATTATATGTCTGGACTCAAGAACTAACTGTTAGTCTGGCGCCTCTAAAAGGGCCTCCAAAATAATACGGCACCGACTAAACCAGTACCAAGTATAAGAGACGACTGCACTGACTTCTGTTGAAATCTGTGCACCGCGCCCATATAAACTAGCATGCATCCCAATATATAAATGATAAAACACATATAATTCAGCAATTTTATCTTTATTCTAACCATGATGAATGGTATTAACCGATTCTCCTCCTCCGCTTCGGCGTTGTAGGCATTTTCCTGTGACGTAGGCCAAGACAAGGCATTTTCCTCTTGCAAAACCAATTTATTAGCCCACTTGAGGCATTAGTTTATATTAAACTAGTTAGACGCACTATAATTTATCCCTTGCAGGGGTACCTATACGTATATATAAGGATAGGTTAGGTATCTTCGCCGAGATACAAAACAAAAGGTGGCAACACGTCACTTCCATAGCCTCAGGAAACGAATCACTGTGTTAAACCCTGCGCCAGTATCTTTTCAGGAAGCCAGCCTTCGGCTCGCTGTGCTATATAAATAGAATACTAGCCTTCAAATATGTATTGGCACACCGGTTACATGAATATCAGGGACCGTTGGCGGAAATTCTCACCCGGTCACACTGGAACGTGATCCTTCCACCGGCAATCGAGGTCGGTCTTCGTATTCACCGGTCACTCGCAGTCTCCCTTCCGCATCTCCGAGGCCAGCTAGCCAGCATCCTCGGGTCGGCGCGTACCGCGGGTACGAGTCGGAGTCCAAGGAAGAAACTGCCTAGCAGCACAGCACATGGTCAAACCGATTACGCTAAGAAATAGTATCCATTTCTAACTATACCTGCATTATTTCTATCTAAGTTCCAACAACATTTTACGCGTGTTTTGATCGATTTGAAACTTTGAAAACGGAGGTCCAGGATTCTAACATTCAAGGTAACTATTATTATTATTATTATTATTATTATTATTATTATTATTATTATTATTATTATTATTATTATTACAGCCATTGATTATGGTGCACCTTGCGCATCTCGTCCTCGTCAAACTAATGTAGAAATGGAGCAGAACAATGATGATGTCATGGTCACAGATAGGCCTAGGTACATGCCCAGACTCCCGCCCATGCCCGATCATGAGGACATGGAGAGGTGGTTTAAGGACTGGTAATAGGCAAAGGGCAATATATACTACTCCAATTTCGCACACATGAACACATAATACAAAAAAATAGTCGTAGTATATTTCGCCAATTTTTAATCTTATTTAATCCCCACCAGATGTAAAGGTCTCATACAATTTATTCAAGCAGCACATACCATATGCCAGATATGCAGGGATTGAAATTCAGGATCAGTCGATTCTTCTATCCCTCCTGATTATTTACTAGTCTATACTGGCCAAATATGGCGATTACTTTCAGCTTTTTTTTTCTGCAGATTGTTGGTCTTATCCAGTCCGGTTTCTATGGAAACTGGTCTAATTGATGTCCAGATTTAGCCAAGACAGTTTTAGTTTTCTCGCAGAACTCGTTCATTTACAGATCAAGAGAAGACTATTTTTAAAACCTTAGCACTGCAGTCACTTGCCCGATATACTAACCAGTTATACCAATGGCAATATTTAAAACATAGTTTCCACTTGGTCTGCAAATTGACATTTCATGAGATCACTCCACGGGCTGGTTTTGGCCGTTTCACCACTAAATATGCTGAGATATTAAATTACTACTAGTCCACCTGGCTGATCAGTCACAGATTATACTATATTAAGTTTTGCTAGCCTCGATGACAGTGATATTGTCAACCCCCAACTGATAGAACCATGGGATTTTCCACATCTTCAACGGAAGATTCATATTATGGATATATCGAAGATGCGAGGTTCCTTTTCATCTTCGCATCTGTTTAACCATGGGCTTGTTAAATTATGACGTATTTCCGTGTTCAGCTCGATTGTTAAATACACAAAACACTGTTATTGTTTAACAAATTGATAGTTAGAGCATTCGGGGATCGATCGATCCCAACACGGAGAAGTGTGGGTAGAGCTTAGCTAGAGATGGGCGTGGCATAGCTAAAATGGAAAGGTCAATTACAGCTTATGTCTTTGACACTTGAAATTCTAGTGTCTCAATGGAGGAATCCAGTTTTAGCTATACGATTTATCCCTGAACTCCTTGACTATCAATTTCCATCAATTAATTTCGCTCAAACGTACGGACAAGTACACGCATGATGCGCAAACGCGCACACGCGTACGTACAAACGTGCGTGCGTCTACATAAGCACGCTATCACATCCATACTGATGTAACATAGGAGGACTTTAACCTATCATCTACGGATCACAGCCACCAGACTAGCGGACAACGTCATCACTTATGGTCATGAGGCACACGCGCAAACACGGAATACAAACGTTGAACACAACCTATATCTATTATGTAACTCACAAAAAAGAAAGACATATTGAAATATATTCAATACATTACTGACTATGCAAATTAATGAACACGTGTTTAGTTTTCTTTTGGGGTATGGATCACGCGCGCGTGTGTGTGTGTGTGTGTGCGTACGTGCGCGTGTGCGTGTGTGTGCGTGCGGGAGTGCATGCGGGTGCGCATACGTGCGCGTATGTGTGTGGTGGGGGATAACCATGGCGGTTCCAGATATTTGCTTCAGGGGTGCGTTCTAGCGATGGTCTGTAAGGGAAGTTCCACGCTTTCTTCTCTCTGCATAACCTGGCAAATGGGTGCTCTGAGAAGTCATATCCTGCTCTTTGAATCATAACCAACAGTCCGATTCCACCCGAACCATCAACCGGCTACAAATACCAGGCAGCAACATCTCCTAGTCAAATTGATTTCAAAATATTCAAGCGAATGTTTACTAAATAGTAAATGCAACAAAGACACACAATTCGTACACTTGACAGACTTTCCGAGTCTCAGGATGGAGAGCTCTAGGTTATTTTGATCGTGATGTTTGTTAATACGTGACGTATTTAATTATTACGTCAGATACATGAGTGGTGTATCAGCTCCCTCTATTTGATTACAGAGGTTACGAATTAACGCAGCTTACTGAGCCGATGTTGGGCCGATACCGTGCCGATACTTTCGACACGGTATCGGCCCGACATCGGCCCAATAAGCTGCATTATCAGGGAGATGTGTTTTGCCAACGTTAGAGTTGGTAGATTCACACCTTCAAGTAAGAGAGAGGGAGTCTCGCGTGCTCCTTTAAGAGGTACCGTATACACAACAACGAATGCTGGTTTTATCACGAAATAGAGTAACTGGAAAGAGGTCCCATTTAACATCACTACTATTATTAATTTTCAATTTGGTTAACCCCTATTGTGTCAAATTAACCATTTAATGGCCAAGTTGATAAAAAAAGACCGCTGCAGTGATCTTGAGAAATGTCCCTTTGCAGGCTAAGAGAAGAATATTTTTTTTAATTTACCACTTCAGTGGTAGCATTTCAATACTCTTCTTGGTCTGCAATTGGACACTGGCTAAGCATAAATTTGAATTTTCTTGACCATTACACTTTTGATGAATGTCCATTTGAAGGAAAACAGAAATACATTTTTTGTCAATTTTCGCGATAAATTTACAAAAATAATCATTTTGGCTGCAAAAATCAAAATGTCCTTGACAAGAATTGGCAATTAAATGGTTAATTGAGATACATAGTCTTGTGAGCGCGTTAATGCGCTGTTGACACAAGAGGGGTTAATAATTTAAAGTAACGCTTTGCACGGACAGTGGCGAGTACAAAATAATACTTTTTAGTCCAGTCAATCTAGGCCAAAAATATTTTAACCCGGAACAAATTGCAACAGAATTTTTTACCTCACCCAGTGTATAGGGGGCCATCATGTACAACATATCAAAAGTCCTCCAAAATTCCAATAGGGGAAAGGGTAAAATTTGCATAATTATTACCAGATTTGGGCCATTTCACCTGAAAAATCCATTTTTCTTTATTTCTTTAAAACCGGTATGTAATATATGTGTGACTGGGTATTTTTGGACTTTTTTAGTAATAAATGAATACGATTGACATATTCTCCACAAATTAAATGTATTGTGTTATGCCACTTGCATGAATTTACCTAATACCATCATTGATATTGATACAATACATATTATATTTTATCATGTCACGGTATTGTGTGTTTCTAAGCTAAGCTAAGATGAAATAGTATGGCATAGGTACCTGGTTTCTACTAATTTCATCTTGCCTCAATTATCCAAGTCATCTTCCTCAATGAGCGTTATTGAATTCGAGCAACTGAGACCCTTACAGTCTTTGCAGGCGGATGTGCAGCTGAGCCCATGTTTTCTACAGGTGCATTTCTTTGATTCACAGCCAGTTTTGCAGCTGCATCTAAATGAATACAGTAAATCGTCAGGTGCTGCCAGCATGTCAGTCTTAACAGGCAGCATTTGGTGGTTGAGAACTTTCCAGCCCCATTCTGTTGGATCCATATCTCCAGCATCTCCTCTCCAAACTTGAATTTGGTTGTACACGCGAAGACTGTGAAACTTTGCGGATGCGGGTGTTGGTGGTAAATCTCGTGCTTCAACATACTTGGAACTTTTTGCAACCTTCTCCCTGAATCGCTTGTACCGCAAAGCAACTAGACTATCCATTGAAGTGCCATTGTATAGAATAAGCATTGCCTTCTCACCTGCTTTTATCACGTCATCTTTACTCGCATTACTCATTGTAAACACTTCAGCAATTTGAGAGAGTTCTTTGCAGCACTGGATTTTGCTAAGGGATGCAGATTTTCCAATTCCATAAAGCCTAGATGTTGAGTCACAGCCAAGGATAGCATGGATAAATAACAGCTGTGAGCACAAAAAGAACCCGAGTTTTTCCTTTGCAATTTTGATATTCCACGGTCGGGGTTTCTTTGCATTTTGCTTTGGCTCTGGTCTGAAAAATAGCTGACAGCCATTCATATCAGTATGGTATAGAAGCAACACCAGTAGGTCGGTATCGTCTCCAACAAGAGCAGTATTTGTTGACTTTGAAGCCAAGATAGCCGTTTGCGTAATTAAGACATCAGCATCACCGCTTGCCTTTATCGTTAAGCATCCAGCCTGTTCGAGAGATGAACTTAAGATTGATATGAACCGATGTTTGTTCTGCTTGTTACTAAGAAAATCAGGCTTACTCAGAGTTACAACTGTTTGCGGAGTCAGTACAACAGTTGCGCCTGATCCACGAGTTCGCCTCTTATGTGTTGCATCTTTTATGTCTGGGCCTTGGTCATAACCATCAAAAACTACTGTAGCCTTTCCATATTTGCTTATGCAATATTTTACATATCTTTGACAAACATTTGCAAATGTCTCTCCACGCTGCCATGGAACACGGTGTAATAGAGCTCCTCCATCAAGCACATAGTGGACAGAATCTGGAAGGACTGCATCTTCATTATGAATTAATTTCCATAATGCATCAGCAAGTGCCGGCTTATTTGCTTCCCATGGAAGAGATGAATTATCAAAGAGTGCTGGCGGATTAATGCATAACTCATACTCAAAATAAGATGCTGGATTCCCTTTTGATCCATTTGTAGCAATTAAACTGAGTCTTTGAAATAGGAGTTGTGGATCAATTTGTACACATTCATCATCAATCTTGAGAGATGTTTTGGATGCTAAGGTAATAGCTTGTCTCTTTCTCTGGAACGAAATGCTTGATACACATTGGCCACACATCGAATTAATAATTGATTCTCCAATATCTTTAGCATCGTCAACATTGACTGATTCATGTGCAGACAATCCACTAACAAGTCCTCTAATAGCCTGTCCAACTGATGCCTGTTTCATTTCTGTGTCTTTTCCAGTAAACAAAATCCCCAATAATTCCCGCAGTGTCTCTGGTAAATAATTCAATGCCTTTACTTGGTCGCTCATTTTCTCCCTTGATGGATAGCTTTCAGATGATGTGCATGAATCAATTAACTTAATATCGTGTCTAAGCAGTTTGGCAGCTGTCTGGATGATTAGCATGCTCTCTGATTTGGAATCCTTTCTCTTCTGTTCCTTATAGAAGTCAGTCAAAATAGTAGATGCTTTAGGACGAAAGGTAACAACGTTTGGCTTACCATTCACAGTGCTAATAAATATTTCATCGCCATAATTATCTTTTATTTTATCCTGCATGTATTTTGTACTGTATGCTTTATTCTCTTTATCATCGAGATACTCTTGCATTTTATTAACGAGGCCGTGCAGGGTCAGCTGCTCATCATCATTATTTTCAAGAAATGCCATTGTCGCACTAAATGCTCTTACTCTGTCCAAGTCTTCTGGCCTTCCATGTTTTTGGGATGAGCAAGATGAGTGCAGCTGAGGGATATTTTTCATGGTTCGAAAATTTACGCTGCAGCTTTGATGGTATACTGCATTGACAACGCATAAATCCAGCGTGAAGGCAAGCCGCCCAGCTACAAGTTTGCCCCATTCGTCTTTTCTCTGCTCACAGGCCTCGGCGATGCTACATTGAAAGTCATGAGTACTTACTGGATAAATATCATAGCCACGTTTCTTTCCATCTTGAATTTTTGCAGGGTATCCGCATAGCAAACAATGTTCACTAAAATTGAATGTTGGACTTTCTGAACGGAGTGTTCGCATGGGTGGCGGAGATTGTTCAACTTTCTCTGCGTCACGAGCAATCCGCTTGGGATCAATGAACTCCAGTCGACATTTTACATGAACCCTCTGTCCTACTTCAGCTATGACATCGCTTTCACTGGCTCTGCTAGCATTGTTAATACCGTCACAGCCTTTAACTCGAAGCTTAACAGTTTGTGAGCCATTTTCTAGGCTCTGGTTACAAATAACGCATGTATCTAAATCCATGTCCATATTCTGATTGAATTGTACAGAAATTTATTCAAATTGTGAGATAAAAGTGAAAATTAAAATGCAATTTATTTCAGATAAAATTTTAAAAGCGAAAAACAAAATTAAACTTACTTTAAATATAATTTTTTTAAATTACCCCGGCCCTGTGCATACAACCATATTTAATCTGTGGTTTGGAGAATTTGTACAAGTGGTTCAAGGCAATATTGCCAATTGCTTACTGTCTTCCGTGACCATGGAATTCAGAGCTTAGACAACATTTCTACTTCGTTTATTTGCGGAATGAAGCAGGTAAGGGAAGTTTCATTATTCGGATAATGGCGGTAGCTAAATATGCGAATTTACCCACTTTCCCATCGAGGGATTTTGGAGGACTTTTGATATGTGACACCTGGCAGTCCCATGAATGCCGCAGAAAAGAAATAAATTCTGTTGCAATTTGTTCTAGGTTAATTTGTTGTTTTACTGGACTATTTCGACAAGGTTGAAAATAGTCACATTAAATAGGGCATCGTTCGAGATAAATGTGTGCAGTTTTGAGATCCAATTTATTATTGATATATTGATATTGAAATCATTAAATATTTTGCAATAACTTCAATCCTTGAAACTTCAGTTTACATCTTCGCTTAGCGTACGATCATCAAGGGCGGTTAATCAAGCCCAGCCACCTATCACATTGGACGCCATGCCCCGAACACATATAGTATTTGTAATTTGAACTATGAGGAAGATTTGCACTAAGTAAATTTATTTATTTATTTACGTAACTAACAAAATGCCTGTGCATTTACAAAAATATCGTATGTACTATCGAATGCCATGGTATGCGTCATTAGTGCTAGACTACGTTGCGCTGATATCCAATGCCGCCGGGATGACCATTTTCTGATTGGTCAATAAAAAATACTTTCCCATGCTAACAACGAATGAAAATACATCATTGTATTATTAACCTGGTTTATATCGTTAACCCATTAACCCTCGAAAATATTCAAGAACATTTAAATTTTCTCATAGAAAATGTCAATTTGCAGACCAAGAGAATACTATTTTTGAAAATTTACCACTGGAATGACTGGCTCGGTTATCGGGCCGGTCATTCCAGTGGTAAATTTAAAAAAATTGTCTTCTTTTGGTCTGCAAATGAACATTTCTCAAGACCATTGATGAGGCCGTTTTTTGGTGGGTATGAGGGTTAAATGGTTAGCATGGAATGGGCTAAAAGTAGTTACCTATATGTTAAAGGAAGGTTAGTAAACAGTTAAGTATCAATGAGCAAACACGGACATGCACAAATGTCAAAGTAACCCGGATTATCAATTGTATTTAACCCGTGGAACTACAAAGGGCAAATACTAAAAATTATTTACAACGCAAGAACTAGTATGTTGAACATTTCGAGGCCAATTTTACTGGGAGCTGTTCCTGCAATACGATCATGTCAAATTCGTTTGAAAATATTAAAACAACAGGTCTGCATAGTTATTGTAGTGCGGATTGACCAGGCGGGTACTGGCCGTCCAAGCCAAGCTGGGTACGGGCCGCCCGTCCTGGGTTCGTTCCTAGAAGCGCCCCCACCCCCGGGTAGAGCAATAAGCGTGTATGGGCCTATACGAGAGGTATTTCGTCGTAAAAACGACTAAGTTCGTTAGAACGCGTGGTGCGCATGCGCTCTCTCTCTCTAACGCTTCCTCAAAAACACGTGTGTCCAGATCGGGAGCGAGTGTATACCTGTGGTGTACCGAGATGGTGCTCATAAATATTTATAATTCGTTTATTCTCGTCATTCTTGGTATGGATCAAGACCAGGATTTGACGAGCATTTCAAAACTGAAAACCATTTTAAAATCGGTCCAGAAATGGCTGAGTTATCATCGAAGCCCCCGGTTAAAATATACTTTGAATATTGCTGTAACGTCCTAATCGTGTATATACATAGCTGAATACACAGTGATTTGTTTACATGTGACTTACTACATCACTACACATATCTATACATATCGTAATACATAGTTATTTGTGTATACGTCACGGTATTCTAGCAAGCTGATTTGTTGGTACAGCGATCTCTGGTTGGTTCAGACAGCCAGCGCTGACGTCCCAGCCAGTATAAAAGGGGGTGAAATTTGAAGATCAGGAGCATCGTCGGCGTGGAGGCCGAGAGTCGAGAACTGACTGGAGGTGTAGACTTGACGAGTGACCCATAACACCTGCCGTTAAGAACGATACAGAACATCCCCTGCGGTTCCTTGCGGCTTTCAGCTCACACACACATAAAAGCAGTTCTCGGCTAACCCGCACTAATCAATTTTGGATGCTCCTGGACGGCCATCCCGGAGCAATAATAAACTAAATCATGGTTCCCATTTACGAAGACCTATAATCGGAAATTTCTACACAATGTAGAGCACCGATGTTTCTTGGTGGATGACTCACCGGATCTGCCGACCACTCGAAAGTGGACCTCAACCACCGCACTACATATCGTGTGGCCGCCTTTGTAACTTTTTGACCACAGCCGAGTAGACTTTGCCCGGTGCGCCACAAAAGCTATGCGACGCACCCCGCACCATGTGCCTCTTTATATACGTGCATTAATTACATCTATATACGTAACCCTCTCTGTTAATGGGTTATGTTTAACTTTTATACTTCCGTCGCCGGACGGAGAACTTTCTTCACACTGTTTAAATTCTGATTTAGTTATAGAGATGATCTAGTATATTACTTCATTGCTCTGTGTTACTGTCCTGAGTTTGTACCATATCATCGTGGAGTCAGCATGCGGAGACCCATATATGGAAACCAGCTGCAGAGATCTGCATGCGGAAACATTCCATCCTCAGAGAAGGTGTCGACTCACGCTACGTGTATTTAGCGCCTCAATTTCAATAACATAGTAGCCTGTTCCATCCAAGTAACTGCTAGGTACTCAAGTAACTATACATAGTATGTCTTATTGTCATAATTTACATCAGTATAAGGTCCTAATGACTAATAGGTACCGCACCGGTCTTCGGACCACAACTTATAATTTCTTTATTACTGTTCATATTATCCATGTTTACTGTGGTGCTTTGACTAACCACACCGTTATAGGTTATTGACGTTAATATACTTACTACCTCATATCAATCATTCTGTAAAAACTGTGTTATTGTTCTAGTGTAGGGGATAGTTATATATATGGCAGTTAGCTATTCAGCTGATATGTTTTGCTTATTGTGTAGAAAACTTGAACCGCAGTACGCTAGGAGATACTATACAGCAACAATATATGCATTACTTATTCCCGCCACCAACAACTTTACACTGAGGTCACTGACCGTGCTCTAAATATTGAGCCTGGCATGCTACCAACTAACCTTTCTATTCAGCTCAATAGGATAGGTTAACAGTGGCTATGGACAATTTCTTCATTAGGAGACACATAGTGTATGCCTCTTTTCTGGCTGTTGCGCACTCCGGCAACGTTGTGTAAAATTGGCCAAATACCTATAGGGCCTCACATTTATCAAGTTATTGTCTCTTCCCATGATCCACCAAGCTGCAAGGCTTTTTAATTGTTTGGAAGACCCTGCCCGCACATTGGACTGATCCGACTCTGGGAAACTATCAGAGGTTTTTGATCGGTGATGGCCAAAGTGCGGGTTCACATACATTCCCCCTGTATCTTCAGATACTTATTAGTTAGACTCTTGCCAATGAAGGAAAGCACTGCAAAAACATGTAGTTATTATATTATTAGGATGATATTTTGTTCCCGGCCCGCAGTGCATATTGGGCATATTGGAATTTAAACCTAATGCCAGGTCAATAGTTAGATCCATAGGACTGGTGATGGACAAGACGCGCATCTCCACCCAACTCGTTGAAGTGTCTGGGCAAGATCTTGGAATCTGCCACGCCCGTACAGGAAGGACACTCGCGGTGAATATTCGTCTCTCTACCCCACTGCAATGATATGTCAGTCACGAAATTTGCTTGTGTAAAATGTAGCCATTTTTCGGTGATGTTTTATGTGGTTACGGAGCAGGGCTCCTGGAAGGCTCGCCAGTTCAGATGTGCTGCAAAGCAACATGTACGCTGATATCCATGGAGGTAGATGCTTTCCAAGGCAACCCATGGGAAGCGGAGCATCTGCGCCCATTGGATAGCCATGTCTAATGATGGGTAGGAATCTCTGCCACTTGCGGCCTAAACTAGTTCTTGTTTCTAACACCTAAATGGTAGGTTAGGAATAGCAGAAGGCCCGCATAAATAAAGCGGCACCTACCAATGCAGTATCTTAGAATAACATCAGACGGTGACATGTGAATCCTGCGGGAGTCACTCGCCCGTCTTCACGTAAACCAGTATGCATCACGATAATTATATTTTCACTAGGATGGTCTTTTTCCCTAGCATTTTTGTTGAACAAAAGAGTGGCCCTTTTTGCCAGCTCTTTTCCTCTGCTTCGGCGTCGAAGTAATTTTTCTGCGACGGAGGCTCATGCGAGGCACTTGCCTCTTGCATAAGTGAGATATCCTGGATGGAAGCCCACGCGAGGCTACTACCTCTCGAACCACTAGATAGCCATCTAGGTGACAGAGGCCCGCGTGATGCAAATCTCTCTCGCAATGACAGGAATCTATTTATTTGTATAATGAAGGTATAATAGCTTATATTACGTTAAACAGTGACCTCGTTGTGTGGATGCTTCCCTTGCGGGGATACCTCTGCAGATTTACGAATCCGTGTGGTACCTCCGGCGACCCAACATGCAAAGTACACCAGTTAGCTCTACTTTATGTATTGTTATTATATGCTCAATTACTGTCAGACAATCTATCTTGTTTGACAAACTGTTATTCCTTTTACTATATATATTATTCTCCATAGTTTAAATTAACATGGAATGACATACCGGACAACACGAATAGCTGGGATGACACCATGCTGTTTAATCTTAGTGGCAATGGTCGCATGGCCCCATCAGAACGAATGAGTTCCACTGGCCTTAGGAGCCAGTCTATGTACTTCATGGAGTGACGTCATGCGGATCCGAGACTCGGAGCTAGCCAGCCCCCTCGTTTGTTATGCACATACAGCGTGATGGCTGAGCAATTCATGTCGGAATGACCCGATGGAACCCCACAAGCTACAGGTAGTGCCCGATGTGGGACTCGAAGAACAAGAAGCGAGCTCACGCCACCACCTTTCAGTGAGCTTAACTCACCATCCACAGACAGTCAGCTATCCCTCGATCTAGAGGTAGCTTCGTACGATGGATGTGGTACTCGCGTGCTCACCGGCTATGTACTAAATTCACCGGATGCAAGACAACCCGCATCACAACTACACATGTTCTCGCCCATAAGTGAGGGGACCTTCCGCGATGCCTCACAAGCGGGAACAGACTTTCTAACCTTATCAGACATCCGCGATAGGCCAATATCAACAGGGCCAGACCACGGACAATCTCGACAAAGAACCCTACAGGTCTCCCCCTGTAAATATACCAAATTATTTTCAGAATGTGGGAAGACGAGAAGTGGAGTGATCAGTACCTCCATTCCAAAGCTACATTGGTCAATCTACACACTTCACGTCCGTCAGCCTACTGCACCGCCACCATATGAGGAACGTCCACCCCACCACCACCCAAAGAATTCCACGTCACCTTCATAGTACACCGCCACCCATCTATAGACTCCCACCCATCTATGGACCTACATCAGGGTGGGATTCAACAAACTAAAATATGCGGCATCATCAACCCGAACATCATTCTCGTGCACAGCAGCCTCAGCATCGTCAGTATCGCAGACAGGAAACACCATCACCGCCACCAACACATCGTTCACACCTATCATCTCACCGCGTGGACCCGGTCGGGTCATTTTCCCCACCCCAGAATTTAGTGGGGAAGATACCAGGGCTAACTACAAGGTCCAGTTCGAAATAATTAGTAGAACTAATCAGTGGACTAATGAACAGATGGGGGAATATCTAGCTGCGAAACTCTCTGGGAAAGCCCTACAGGTTCTCGTGGATCTCGGAGCTGATTATACTCCCACATACACAGAACTAGAAAGCACCCTATCCGAATGGTTCAGCAACACAGCACTCTGTGAAATGAGTCATCTCCAACTTAAAAACCTCCGATGATGTGCGGGAGAGACACTACCGGAATTGGCTCGTCGCAACCGGAGACTAGTCACCCACGCATCGACCGGAATCACCATTATATGATACGTGCGCCATAGTATTAACTAGTACAGCCACAGTTGAGCTGGGACAAGAACGGATCTTGTGGGCCACCGCTCCACAATTAGGAAACAATACTCACACCGCCATGCTGGAACCCGACCCTGACTACATGATAACCTCACAATGTGCAAGTCCCTGTATAATCATGAACACCACCAACAAGGAGCACATACCATTTCGTGTGTTTAATGGCACAGTGGACCCAATTACCCTCGAACCAGGAGTCCGTTGTGGCCACTTGGTGTATGTGATATTACTGGAAACACCTACACCAACAACAACACCTACAACAACTGCCGATGGCCTACTGGAACATCTACATGATTTATACTTGCGTGCCACAGTAGGATCTCAAAAACGACATATGCGAACACTACTTCATAAATACTGTGATAGTTTCTCACCAGGAGACATGGACCTTGGAGAAACTCATCTAGTGCGACACTCCATCAATACAGGAAATAATCACCCAGTGCGACAACCGGTACCATGTCTTCCCATTCATAAGGAAGTGGAAGCTCATCAACAAGTAAACAACATGTTGCGGACCGGTATTATAGAACCATCAGCATCCCCATCGGCCAGCCCCATGGTACTAGCAGGCAAGAAGGACGGATCCTTGTGGTTTTGTATAGACTACCGCCACCTTAATGATCTTAGCGTCAAAGATGGCTATCCATTACCACGGATAGATCAGACCTTGGATTCCTTGTCCAGAGCCAAGTGGTTTCCTACCCTTGATTTAGCTAGTGGTTACTGGCAAGTGGCCATGGATGAAGCTGACATGGAAAATACTGCATTCGTATGTAGGGATGGGCATTTTCAATTCCACAAGATGCCCTACGGCTTGTGCAACGCTCCCGGAACTTTCGAACATCTCATTGAGCAGGTATTAACCACCCTGCAATGGGAAATCTGTATGTGTTATATCGACGATGTAACCGTCTTTGGTTCTTCGTTTGAGCAGACCCTAATGAATCTAGATACCATGCTTTCATGATTCTACATGGCCAACTTAAAGCTCAAACCCAAGGAATGTCATCTTTTCAGAGAGAGCGTCGAGTTCCTGGGACACGTCATATCTGGTGATGGCATGTCTACTCAACTGTTAAAAACAAAGGCAGTAGCAGAGTGGCAGACACCCTCTTCAGTCACAGAAACACAGAGTTTTCTCGGTTTCTGCTAGTACTATCGCAGACACATCCATCAATTCAGTGAGATTGCATCTCCCCTTTATCAGATCACCGAAATTCGAATGGAGGAGTGAGTGTGAAGGTTCCTTCAGGTCATTGAAGGACATCTTGATGACCACCCTGATTCTCGCTCATCCTAATCCTAGCCTCGAATTCATCCTGGACACTGACGTGTCAGCTTATGCCATTGGTGCAGTTCTATCTCAGGTCATGAAGGATGGAACGGAGCAGGTACTGGGTTATGGTTCACGGACTCTCAACAAGACCGAGAGACATTACGTGACCACGAAGTGAGAACTACTTGCGGCAGTACATTTCATCAAGTATTATAAGCACTTCCTGTATGGACACCCAGTTACTCTCCGTACAGACCATGCCTCACTACGCTGGCTCAGAAACCTTAAACATCTGGAGGGCCAGGTAGTGAGATGGCAGGAGTCCTTGCAGGCCTATAACTTTAATGTCGTTCACCATCCCACCAAGTTACATGGAAATGCCGATGCCTTGAGCAGAACCGGGCTCGAGAGTGAACCAGAAGTGGCCGCCACCATGACACAGTCTACACAGCCATCTCTGGAGTTCCCCAAATTGCAGTGCACAGAATGGGACATGGAGAAAGTCGCCCATGAACAAGCACCAGACGTGCACACCTGACACATATATTCGTGGATCCAGGAGGGGGTACGTCCTCCCCAGGAATCTGTTACCCCGTTATCCGTGATGGCCAAATACTATTACCAGTGGTTTGGAGAATGTCATTTACACAAAAGCGTTCTCTACATCAATAACTGACGGGTAATTCTGGAGCATTATCGAGAAATTATCTTGAAACAACTCCATGATAATGCCGGATATTTAGCCGTTGAAAGAACACTCATGCGGATAAAACAAAGATTCCACTGGATCAAAATTCGTGATAGTGTGAAGGCTTGGGTTGCCAAATGTATCCCATGCCAAAGACAGCGCTGTTGGCCGCCACCAGATAGCTCCACTTCAAATTAAAGTTGTTGGTGCACCATGGGAGCGAGTGGCTATTGACGTGCTCGGACCCTTGAATACAATGAATGGAGGAAATAAATACATTCTCGTATTACAAGTTTATTTTATGAAGTGGGTGGAAACATTTGCTTTGGTGGACCAAGAGGCATCCACAGTAGCGGAGGTCTTGGCAAGCAATGTATTCTGCCATTTCAGTATGCCATATGAGCTACACTCCGATCAAGGAAGTAATTTTGAGAGCCAGCTGATTGCTGAGCTCTGCAAATTGTTTTACATCTTCAAAACAAGGACGACTCCGTATCACCCCCGAGGAGACGGAATCATGGAGAGATTCAATCAAACTCTCGCGGAGATGCTTACTAAAGAAACACGCCTTGATTGTAGAGATTGGGATCTTCGGCTCCCATATGTGCTCATGGCTTACCACACGTCAGTACATTCCAGCATGGGTTATACCCTGGCTCAGTTAATGTTAGGCCGTGAATTAGCCTTGCCCCTGGATCTGGCTATGCTCCGGATTGCAGGAGAGAAAAAGTTACCTTCTCTCTATATAGAACCCATGTGGCAGCAGATAGAACAGACCCATGAGTTAGTGAGATTATCCACTGCACGCCGGCAGAAGACGTGGCATGACCGGAGGGTGCATGGAGATCGATATGAAGCAGGAAGGATGGTTTGGGTTCACGATTCGCGACGGTCTGCAAACGTGCCGAGTAAACTGAGTTACAAGTGGAAAGGCCCCTATGTGGTAGTAGGTAAGACGTCTGACGTGACCTACCATATCCGTGCTTCAGATGGCCTGACTTCAGTCATCCACTTCGATCGGCTAAAACCCTGTGTCGGCGACGACCCTGCACCAGAGCTCGGGCTGGGCATTCCCCAGGACACAGGTACCTAGGCCAGAAGTCCGGTGAACAAGCGGCTGACGCTTGGGACGATGACGAGATATGTACTCGCCCTCTCCCTCCTCAGCACGGGTCTACACGATCTGGGAAGTCGTATCTGAAGACTTTTTCGTTTGTTTTGTCTAAGAGGACGGATGGAAAAGTTGTTCCACCGACCTCTTCCCACTCCCACCTACTTCATGCTATACCCCCATTATAGAGCTACCACAAGCGGAGGCTGAGGCTGACCCACACCATGCTTCCTGTGGGGTGGAACATGCAATGAATAGCATGTAAGTGAAGAGGCCAGATGAGGCCTTGGCATGTCTAGAATAGCAGAACCGTACAACACAGTGTACCCGACCAAGCCCCAAAATCGTGAGACCACTCTCCAACCAAGCGACACCCATACCCACAGTCACACCACCGCCCCAGTTCCAACTCGCGTCCCTCATCTATACACCAAATTCGGACATCACCGGATCTGTCCACTTTATCCTCTGCTCATCGTCTGTTGATTGTCAATCTTCAGATATGAGAGAGACTGCTGCTACAGAGGAGGTGGCATCCTGCACCGCACCGACCAATCAAACCCCCGTGGTGGGCAGGGAGGCAGCCTGTTCAGCAGACTCTCAGCTCGAATTTTCCCGGTACCTAAAAACTATGACAGGGTACCAAACGTTGTGTGATGGGAGATGACCACCGTCCCACACCCAAGGACCACCCCATCCATATGGTCCATCATTCCCCTGTGAGCAGTCACAACATCACACTACAGACGGAACACCAATCACACACAAAGCACCTGAGCCTTCAGGACTGGATACATCAATTTGTCATTGTGCGCATATCACATACATGCTCTGTTATGCTCAGAGTAACAGAGACTTTCAGCATCGGTGACAACATCGTTAGCAGCACCTAGCGGTTTTAATTAGAAACGGTTAGAGACATAATTTCCTGCATCAAATCCATCCGCACAGATGCGGGAGGTTGTATTACCTACCATAAAACCGATCTCCCACAACAACAACAACAGACTCGGCATTCACCAGCGTGGAAAACTGGAATACGCCCACCTCACACTACATCAGCATCATACAGCAGGCCGAATCTCCCGACAACAAGACACGATCATCATCAACACCAGCTAGCATTCTCCCGTAAACACGTTTTTGTCCAGTTACGGAGAAACTGATCATAGAGATAGGCGGAATAGACTGCAGCCATCTACAGTATGCGATATGGGGGAAACACCCCCCCCCCCCCCCACCCCCATCCACACCTCCCCCACCCCGGAAACGTTGTACGGAAACAGCTAAAAAAACTACACATAATTCACACGTAATAACAGTCAATATTATTAAGAGAGCAAGATGCCTGCAGTCTGTCGTCAGTCACGGGTAGGATTTTGCTACCGAAAAGGTGAATTCGACAATGGATTGATCAAAGTTACGACAGCAACCTTTTTCGTCATCCGCGCTCTAAAGTACCTCTGTCCCACCCACGGGCTAGGCCATTACAGAGCGAAATACCAGCAGGTCCGATAAAGTTGACATTGCACCGCAGCCACCCCTCCCCCACCCTGGTGTGCGGTAATAAAATGTCACATTGTCACCACAGCGCACGTTTCATCCACAAATAACCAGCCACGCATATCAATCAAATTCACCATCACAACAGAAACACAGACGCTCAGGTCGACTGTATTCACAATCTCCATACGACGGTATTGTAAATTGTAAACTGTGGCACACATTATTTCCGAGCTGTAGTGTAATTATAAATGTGTCTGGTCAGGGTAGGGGATGAGTCTAGTCCTACCCATAGAGGAGGATGCTTGGCAGCCCACCCACTCGGGAAACGCGGCCCAGCTTGGCGGGATCAGGACATGGGACCATTTAAACTCCACACTAGATTACACCCAGTTTTATTGTCATTGTTTTGATTAAGAACACAATCGATCTACTGTGTATACAGATCATTAGCACATGGGATGATAAAGCGGCATCAAACCTTTGACAGTATAATATCAAGGAGAATTTAAAAAATTCTCTTACCTGCATTCCAGCCACAAATCAACACCGGCTGAGAATTACATATCTACAAACAAGCAAGACGCATGTATAAAAAATTGCGCACTATAGGGACGCTGTTTCAAGAACCAGAGATCAAAACATATATTTCCATCTTTCGCACCAACAACGGATACTTATCAGCATCTATGCCCCGCCATTAACGTAAACAGTATCAAGGTTTCTGATCAACCATGTGCTTTCAAGAGACACGTGACTTTTACTTCTATTTCCAGTAAATTGGATCTAAGGCTTTAAACAAAAGAGCCGCCCATATACGCGACTACCACGGCGTGATGGAGGAGTTGAGAGGGGTGAGTCAGGGCAATTGCCGCTGACGTCACCACGCTCTCACACACCCCATCAGGTGCTCCAGCCTGAAATTAAGAGGGGCAAGTTTATAAGCATCCAATCTGTAAAACCACCTCACTCTAATTAGAAGGTGAGCTTCCACGGGAATAAGTAGTTCCAAGTTTTTACGTTGATCAGAGAAATAACTTCCCGCAGAATGAGGACGAAGTCTATGGACCATTTTTCATATAATTAAAAGTACTCTCTTTATACGGGAGGAATCATTCATCTGACTCCAGGAATACATAAATTAAAACTTTCCATGTAGGGCGTGGCCGAATCACACTAGAACTTTTGGATATGGTCATCCGTCCACCTGTGATGTCACCAAATTGTATAAAAAGGGGAATCGCGCACGGAAACTTCGTCTTCCCATCAAAACTCGACACAATGGAAGAACAAATAGCTTTAGCCTTCTTTCATGTCGAAAACAAAATTCTGCTGTTTTTAATATTTATTATTTCTTTACTATTAAATACTAGGCCTGACAAGTTTTGTGAAGAGATAGGGAGTTAGAAATAGGTTATGTTACCCACACTGCAATTATCATGCGGGAATAAGATGTCTCTCCATGAGGACTTGACCGTGTCCGATATATCGGAGGAATCGGTGCCAGTTTCATCCATGAAGAAGTTTCCGTGTGTTGAGCTTCAGCCCAATGGACAACCGTGTATCCACACCTTCACCCGTAATTCCAACCTGACGTTACATGTTAACAGAGATCATCTTTTCCAGCATGCTTTTTGTGCAGACTGTCGGTATCTTTACACGGGGTGACTCATGTGTTAAAGTACAAACATCATGTTCTAGTAGTAACCTTGACCCCGGGAGAAGAAAGTGAGAGCATTGAAGTGCTGGCCACTCGTTTTGAGACCAGGCTTCCATTAGTAGTACTCCCGACTGAAAAGATGGCTAGAACGAAGCATGCTACAGGTCGGTATCCTGAAAGTATGCATCAACATTCAGTAATCCCCACAACTGTAGCAACAGCACGACACGCCTTCAGTCATCATGTCATAGCAGCCACCACCACGTCACAACCATCTGCGTCATCAACTCCGGTAGCTAAGGCAAGGATGATCAACACATCACCTGCAGTTTCCAGTCTGGCAGCACCCGCAGTCACCACACCATCCGCCACCCACCACCCGCAAGTCACCAACATCAGCCACCGCATCCTAGTGGTCCATCTCCTAGTGGTCCTATAATCGGCGAGGAGATCTGCCGCACGGAGCAGTCAACCACCATCGCCACCACACCTAGCATCTTTACACCACATCCGGATAGCAGCCTCACTGATCCAGCCATCCAAAAAGTCACGATGCCAGAACGCCCGTACGCCGGGAGGAAATGGATCTTCTAGTTCCACACACCACGACCAGCCACTTGTTGAAGTCCACGAAAATAAGGAAGCTCTCATCACAAGCAGTAGCCACTGCAGCATCCCTCCCGCGTTTCATCATACGTCTCACCACACTTGAACCAGCAACAGCATCGACTGCACCAATAACATCCACAATGACAGTCATGACAGCCATCACCACGCCAGCACCGCTCATCACATCACCAATCATCGGTACGGCCATTCCTAGCACGTCTTCAACACCTCCCGCAGCATCCATTTCTATGGACATTCCAGATAGGGCCCTTTATAGTGGTGAGATATTGGCCAGTGTAGTACACCCGCCACCACCCTCCACTACAAGCCGTGGTACTTAGACTCGCTGGGGGAACTTCACAGGTGATTTGTGTACGTGTGACTTACTACGCCACTACACATATCTATACAATACATAGTTATTTGTGTATATGTCACGGTATTCTAGCATGCTGATTGGTTGGTACAGCAATCTCTGGTTGGTTCAGGCAGCCAGCGCTGAAGTTCCAGTGAGTATAAAAGGGGGTGAAATTCGAAGACCAGTAGCATCGTCGGCGTGGAGGCCGAGAGTCGAGAACTGAATGGAGGTGTGGACTTGATGAGTGACCCGGAACACCTGCGGATAAGAATGATTCAGAACATCCCCCGCAGTTCCTTGCGGCTTTCAGCTCACACACACATAAAAGCAGTTCTTGACTAACCCGCACTAATCAATTTTGGATGCTCCCGGATGGCCATCTGGGAGCAAAAATAAACTAAATCATGCTTCCCATTTATGAAGACTTATAAGCGGATTTTTTTGCGGGAGGGTCCTCGGACCCGCTATGTAAACTTCTACATAATGTAGAGCAGCGATGTTTCTTGGTGGATGACACACCGGATCTGCTGACCACTCGAATGTGGACCCCAACCACCGCACTGCATGTCGTGTGGCCACCTTTGTAACTTTTTGACTGTAGCCAAGTGGACTTTGCCCGGTGCGCCGCAAGAGCTATGCGACGCACCCCGCACCATGTGCCTCTTTATGTATGTGCATTAATTACATCTATATAAATAACCCTCTCTGTTAATGGGTTATGTTTAGCTTTTATATTTCTGTCGCCAGACGGAGAACTGTCTTCACACTGTTTAAATTCTGATTTAGTTATAGAGATGATCTAGTATATTACGTCATTGCTCTGTGTTACCGTCCTGAGTGTGTACCATATCGTCGTGGAGCCAGCATGCGGAGACCCATCTACGGAAACCAGCTGCGGAGATCTGCATGTGGAAACCTTCCATCCTCAGAGAACATATCGAATCGAGCTACGTGTATGTGTCACCTCAATTTCAATAACATAGTAGCCTGTTCCGTCCAAGGACCTACTAGGTACTCAAGTAACTATACATAGTATGTCTTATTGTCATAATTTACATCCGCATAAGGTACTGATGACTAATAGGTACTGCACCATTCTTCTGACCCCAACTTATAATTTCTTTATTACTGTTCATATTATCCATGTTTACTGTGGTGCTTGGACTAACCGCATCGTTACAGGTTATTGACCGTAATATACTTACTACCTCATATCAATCATTCTGTAAAAACTGTGATATTGTTCTAGTGTAGGGGTTAGTAAAGTATATGGCAGTTAGCCATTCAGTTGACATATTTTGATTATTGTGTAGAAAACTTGAACCGCAGTACGCTAGGAGATACTATACAGCAACAATATACGCATCACTTATTCCCGCCACCAACAATTTTACACTGAGGTCACTGACCATGCTCTAAATATTTGAGCCCAGCATGCTACCGACTAACCTTTCTATTTAGCTCAATAGGATAGGTTAATAGTGGCTAGGGACAATTTCTTCATTAGTAGACACATAGTGTACGCCTCTTTTCTGGCTCTTGCGGTGATCTAGCCCTGCACTCTGGCAAGGTTGTGTAAAATTGACCAAATACCTGTAGGGCCTCACATTTATCAAGTTATTGTCTCTTCCCATGATCCACCAAGCTGCACGCCTTTTTAGTTGTTTGGAAGACCCTGCCCACATGTTGGACTGATTTGACTCTGGGAAACTATCGGAGGTTTTCGAGCGGTGATGGTCAAAGTGCGGTTCACATACATGCCCCCTGTATCTTCGGATACTTATTAGTTAGTCAATAGTTAGATCCATAGGCCTGGTGATGGATGAGACATGCATCTCCACCCAACTCGTTGAAGTTTCTGGGCAAGATCTTGGAATCTGCCACACCCGTATGAGAAGGACACTCGCAGTGAATATTCGTCTCTCTATCTCCACCACAACGATATGTCAGTCACTAAATTTGCTTGTGTAAAATGTAGCCATCGTCCGGTGATGTTGTATGTGGTTACGGAGCAGGGCACCTGGATTCTCGCCCAGTTCAGATGTGCTGCAAAGTAACATGTACGCTGCTATCCATGGCGGTAGATGCTTTCCAAGGCGACCCACGGGAAGCGAGGCGTCTGCACCCGTTGGATAGCCATGTCTAATGATAGGTAGGAATCTCTGCTACTTGCTGGCTAAACTAGTTCTCGTTTCTAACACCTAAATGGTAGGTTAGGAATAGCAGAATGTTCGCATAAATAAAGTGGCACCTACCAATGTAGTATCTTGGAATGACATAAGACGGTGACTTGTGAATCCTCCGAGAGTCGCTCGCCCATCTTCACGTAAACCAGTATGCATCATGACAATTATATTTTAACTAGGATGGTCTTTGTCCCTAGCATTTTTGTTGAACAAAAGAGTGGCCCTTTTTGCCAGCTCTTTTCCTCTGCTTCGGCGTCGATGGCATTTTTTTGTGACGGAGGCACGCGCGAGGCACTTGCCTCTCGCATAAGCGAGATATCCTGGATGGAGGCCCGCATGAAGCTACTACCTCTCGCACCACTAGATAGCCATCTAGGTGGCAAAGGGCCGCGCGAGGCAAATCCCTCTCACAATGACAGGAATCTCTTTATTTGTATAATGAAGGTATAATAGTTTATATTAAGTTAAACAGTGACCTCGTTGTGAGGATGTTTCCCTTGCGGGGATGCCGCAGTGGATTTACGAATCCGTGTGGTACCTCCGGCGACCCCACGTGCAAAGTACACCAGCTAGCTCTACTTTATGTATTATTATTATTATTATTATTATTATTATTATTATTATTATTATTATTATTATTATTATTATTATTATTATTATTATTATTATATGATCAATTACTGTCAGACAATCTATCTTGTTTGACAAACTGTTTTTCCTTTTTCTATATATATATTATTCTCCATAGTTTAAATTAACATGGAACGACATACCGGTGACACAAATAGCTGGGATGACACTGTGCAGTTTAATCTTAGCGGCAATGGTCGCACGTCCCAACTGGAACGATTAAGTTCCACTGGCCTTAGGAGCTGGTCTATGTACTTCGCGGAGCGACGTCACGCAGGATCTGAAACCCCGAGACTCAGAGCTAGCCGGCCTCCTCGTTCGTCGTGCACATATGGCGCGACGGCCGAGCAATTCATGTCGGAATAACCCGACAGAACCACGCGAGCTACATTATCTAGCAATTAAGATTCTGTGAATTCAAGCTTGAAAGGTTTAAGCGTTATCCATGTTCTCTGACGATGTGCACTCAATGGAAACGATGGCGGGATATGATCTGTCACTCAAGTGTCTAATGCCATCGTCAAATACCTCGCAACATGATAGCTGACATATCAGCTCAAAATTCAAATTAACATATCGAAATCGAAAAGTGCATCACGAATTGTATGTCTCAGATCAATTTATACTATAATAAACAGTCGTTTTGAATGTTTTTATACTAATTTGACTGGAAACAGTTGCTACCAAAAAAAATTGCCTGTATTATTACATTGAAATTCAGATTCAGAGAATTCAGGTTTTAAATATTCAAAAAGATTTCAACATGTGCAAAAGTTTGGTTCAGCTAGAAAGCATCCCCTTTATTCCCGACGGGCCTAATGACAGCAGTGCCCGTATCTAACAGGTCTGGCTAACACTTTGACACTTAACTCTTTAACACTCGAATTTGTTCAAGAAAATTTTAATTTTCGTTTAAAATCTTGATTAATTAAAGGGTTATTTTATGAAAGGAGCCTTTAAGTGCTTTTAATCGCTGTTGACACGATACGGGTTAAGCCATAGATATCGTATATACTGGCTAGATGGATCGTGTGCTTACCCTCACTATGGGGCTAGTTGTCAGGACCGCCGATGACGTGAGTTCAGTAAATCGTCAGTACGCCTGCCCGGTTATTTTCAGATTTTGACGAGTCGAAGCAAGCTATTACAAACAATTGTTCAACGCCTGTGTTTATTTCAAATTGGCAATTTGTCAACAACTATCAGTCAATCAAGACGTTTCTCAGTGCTCTTCTGATTCGTCTGGCTACTGACTGGTCCAACCACCATAATATAATATTGCGGCAGTATACATAATGACGTGTTTCTAATTTTTTTTGATGAAACAGAAGAGAGACCGAACATAAATGCCTCTAACGTTGCCATGCGTTCTCTACAGTAGCACAATGGCTAGTAATTGGCAGGTAGAAGCAGACACTCATGACCTGAATGTATACTATTTGATTGTAAATAAAATTTGGTCGGATGCATTAATCTGATATTTTATTCGACGAGGAAATGGAATTTGCAACAACAACAACAAATGTTGAAGTCGTTTATGAACTCTAAAATGCCGCGTTTGAGTATGGGCATTCTAGCCAGCATATATGATATCTATGTGTTAAACGCATTGCAAAATTAGAAGAAGTCACTTTATATGATAGGAAATTGCCAAACACCACAAAATTTGATTCCATCAACATTCCGTTTGGTACAAAGTTAGGTCGATATGCTTAGAGTAAATTTACATACAGGCTCAAGCTGTTGAGGCCTTTAATTTGACGTCATCATACAGGGTGGCCGTCATTTAGCATCAAACGCTTGGGAATGATGGTATGCGTGTTTCTCTACGGTGAGAAGACTTTAGATTACACTGAATACCGTTGTCCGGAATAATATTTGCTTGGTACAAAGTTGGATCAACATGTTTAAAATGAATTTCGCTACAGTTCAAGGTGAACAAGCCTTTATTAGAAGTGTCATGCCATCATCAGATATGGCCGTCATTCAGTATTAAACGCTTGGTAAAAAATCTATATTTTATTGTATATAGATGTTATTACATTGCTAGTTGCATATTTGCGCGAGTATTTCGCCCGGTAGTCTATATCAGTTTCAATATCTCCTCGAGTGTGAAGCACGAGGACCAATCTAGAAATTGTCTTGCGTGCAGTAGCGAAAATGTTTCAAAACGGTGTGCTAAATCTGTAAACTATTGACAATCTGGTGTTTTCGCATTAATTACGTCTTATAATGTGGAATTTGAGAAAAGCTGATTTTGCACGCGCAGAGCGCTCTGGAACGTTTTCCCTACTGAATGCAAGACTGCAGGTATAGAATACTTGGCGAAATATGCGACAACGCGTGTCATAACATATTTATTTCATGCATTTAACTTACAGTTTAGGATAACAATAGGTCCTACCCGCTCTATGTTGTAATCAAGTTACTGTAGCTTGACGTAGACTTAATAGCATTTCTGATAGCAGAATGTCGCATTGACCTAAATTAATGCTGATCTCAATACCATAACTCAATGAACAGCTACTCATAGTATCTGTAGGCAAAATGTCAATTACTAATCAATTTCATATCGTATGTCTACTAGTCGTCGTCTGCTAACAAGCGTTCACAAACACATCAAGTAAGATTATTTCATGAGATTCTAATAATACGATTAGTAACAATATGGTCGTTTGATTTGGTTAATTGTTGCACTAACCAGAAATAATGTCGGCCAACATTGGCGAATCACAGGAATTGTAACACATATTTCTTTTTTTAACTGCTTAGGTTTTGAAGTGCCAATAGCGGCCATTTAAAATTACACTATCAATATGTTTTCCCGGCGGGTCGGATATTATTAGTTACACCAGTGTTTTGCCGGGATGGGGGAGTGGAGGTGGGTGGGTGTACAGGCTGTTACCACATGCGCAAATGTTAAAAAATACATTTTATATTTCCCCGAGCGTAGCTAGCGAGATATAATTGTTTGCGCGTGTGGTAACAGCCTGTACACACGGCTACACACTGCTCTAACGAATGTTTTACCTTACCACCACCCCCCCCCCCCACCCACCCCCACGTCGGAGGGAGATATTTTATCATAAGGTGGCATTTATATAAGCAATTCTTGAATTAGACATCTCGACAGTGAAGCCAATCGCATTTAAATCTGTCTATAACTGACGCAGTATGGGCCGTTATAGTGTAGACAGTAAAGACTAAAAGCGCTAATATCATCCAGTTCATATGATGTTTCAGTGTCAGATTTGTTGGTGTTATTAGCAGCTGTAGGACGTGGCTTTGCTGAAGCATGAGTGTCCTCATTGTTTGTAAACATACCGTCACTGCAACTGTCAGCTGACACGCTCGTCACACTTAAAGATGACATATTGTTGGCAATATTCCAGGATTGTGATGAAATATGCAATAGTTTGATGGTAATTAATTCGCCGTTTTCATAGCTATGATAAATTCATCGCTCTGTCGGGAATTATATTCGTTATAGAAGCGGGTTGCACAGCCTTGCGGCAGCAAGGGCACCCAGTCAAATTAGGTTCAAAATATGCAACAGCTTTCCCGCACAGTTGTTTTAAAATTGAGACACTTGATTATCAAAATGCCCGGAATCATATCTGCCATTTTAGAGACAGGCATATTATTATAATGAGCTATGCCTAGCTTCGTAGTAAAGCTGAAACACGCTTTTCCGCGCAGGGGGGTGGCGGGGTGTATGTGCGTGCGTGCGTGCATCCATCCCCGATCTTAACTAATCAAATAACAGCATTTGGTCATGTGATATTACTGGCGGGTAATAAGGCTCTATATTTGCCCTGATATTTGGCCCTGCAAAAATGTCCGTATCCGTCAATAATATGAAATAAGCATATATCTTTCCCTACGTTGAGAATATCTTGTATGATGATGAGCATTGCTCTCTCGAATAACTTTCGTTTTCTACAACATTAGACTAACATATCTAGAGTAAATTTAGCTATAAATCCATGCTGGGTAATTCTTCATTTCGGTGTGAGACGTCACCATAATAGATGGTCTGGATTAGTATCAAACGCTTGGTAGGTAGATTTTAAATCTGAAGAAAAAGATAACAATATTTAATTTTCACATCATTTCATCCATTTATCAAACGATTCGTCTTTGTAAACATAATTTGTCTGAATTAATTCAAGTTGTTTGATTAACTGGTGCTGTTGTATCTGAGGACAACATAACGCTCTACCTAATTTCTCATTAAACTTCAGAAAAACATTTTAATCGGATATTGCCGCCTTTCTTTCAGCTCGGCATTTAGTTTCCATTAACCATGTCTATCCAACGTTACACCAATATAAGATATATATATATATGTGCGTGCGTGCGTGCGTGCGTGCGTGCGTGCGTGCGTGCGTGCGTGCGTGCGTGCGTGCGTGCGTGCGTGCGTGCGTGCGTGCGTGCGTGCGTGCGTGCGTGCGTGCGTGCGTGCGTGCGTGCGTGCGTGCGTGCGTGCGTGCGTGCGTGCGTGTGTTACACCGTCTCAAAATATGTTTTATCTTTGAGGTTCTGGTGGGTGTTCATGTACCGCTGGCCCATATATTATAAATGCACTTACTTCCGGTGTAGTATGCGTAACTGACTCCCCATGAAAAAATGACTCCCGGGGACAGTTTTACATAGCACTGCCGTATGCAATTTCGTCTCCCCATGAAATAATGACTCCCCATCAAATAATGGTTTGACATCTGAAACTGTATAAATGATAATATTTCTAACGCAAACACGTATATTTTGTGAAACACGTGTTTTTTGTTTAACGCTAAAAATGCAGAAATAGCTTAAAGCACATTAGTAACCAGTTTTCGTGAGTGCTCGGCGTGTAGTAGATCTAGTATCACAGACATCCAGGTCTAATCAAACAATATATATGTTTTATTAATTAACAATTCGCCAAATGTCTAGATTTCAATGCATAGCAATGATTTAGACAGCCCAGACATATTTATCTAAAATTTCAACAAAAAAATCGTAGCCTATATTAAAGCTGAACCATCACCATTTAATCTAGTTTTATACTGTAACTGATATCATACCATAAGTAACCATATGTTGTTTCTGGACATCCAAAACATCAAATCTCCACCCTCTAGCACTGGGTAGTTACATACCTTCCCATTAATAACTTCCATTGGGGGGGGGGGGGGTAGGGGGGCATTATTTCATGGACAATTTAACGCCCATGAAATAATGCCCCCCTCTCCAAAGTATGGGAATCGAAACATATATGTACTTTCACAACCCATTAATATGGTAGGGTGGCCCAAATATTATGTTTTACACCCAGATACATCTAATCTCCACCCTCTAGCACTGGGTATTTACATATACCTTCCCAGCACATAACTTCCATTGGGGGGGGGGGGCATTATTTCATGGACAATTTAACGCCCATGAAATAATGACCCCCCTCCAAA
Organism: Chaetoderma sp. LZ-2023a; assembly: GCA_034401795.1. Classification (NCBI taxonomy): domain Eukaryota; kingdom Metazoa; phylum Mollusca; class Caudofoveata; order Chaetodermatida; family Chaetodermatidae; genus Chaetoderma; species Chaetoderma sp. LZ-2023a. The sequence goes on along the minus strand of CM067363.1, from coordinate 15,054,886 downwards.
GTGTGGGAATCGAAACATATATGTACTTTCACAACCCATTAATATGCTAGGGTGACCCAAATATTATGTTTTACACACAGACACATCTAATCTCCACCCTCTAGCACTGGGTATTTACATATACCTTCCCAGTACATAACTTCCATTGGGGGGCATTATTTCATGGACAATTTAACGCCCATGAAATAATGACCCCCCCCCCTCCAAAGTGTGGGAATCGAAACATATTTGTACTTTCACAACCCATTAATATGCTAGGGTGACCCAAATATTATGTTTTACACCCAGACACATCTAATCTCCACCCTCTAGCACTGTGTATTTAAATATACCTTCCCAGTACATAACTTCCATTGGGGGGGGGGGGGGCATTATTTCATGGACAATTTAACGCCCATGAAATAATGACCCCCCTCCAAAGTGTGGGAATCGAAACATATATGTACTTTCACAACCCATTAATATGCTAGGGTGACACAAATATTATGTTTTACACCCAGACACATCTAATCTCCACCCTCTAGCACTGGGTATTTACGTATACCTTCCCAGTACATAACTTCCATTGGGGGGGCATTATTTCATGGACAATTTAACGCCCATGAAATAATGACCCCCCTCCAAAGTGTGGGAATCGAAACATATATGTAATTTCACAACCCATTAATATGCTAGGGTGACCCAAATATTATGTTTTACACCCAGACACATCTAATCTCCACCCTCTAGCACTGGGTATTTACATATACCTTCCCAGTACATAACTTCCATTGGGGGGACATTATTTCATGACAATTTAACGCCCATGAAATAATGACCCCCCTCGAAAGTGTGGGAATCGAAACATATATGTACTTTCACAACCCATTAATATGCTAGGGTGACCCAAATATTATGTTTTACACCCAGACACATCTAATCTCCACCCTCTAGCACTGGGTATTTACATATACCATCCCAGTACATAACTTCCATTGGGGGGGGGGGGGCATTATTTCATGGACAATTTATCGCCCATGAAATAATGACCCCCCTCGAAAGTGTGGGAATCGAAACATATATGTACTTTCACAACCCATTAATATGCTAGGGTGACCCAAATATTATGTTTTACACCCAGACACATCTAATCTCCACCCTCTAGCACTGGGTATTTACATATACCTTCCCAGTACATAACTTCCATTGGGGGGGGGGGGGCATTATTTCATGGACAATTTAACGCCCATGAAATAATGACCCCCCTCCAAAGTGTGGGAATCGAAACATATATGTACTTTCACAACCCATTAATATGCTAGGGTGACCCAAATATTATGTTTTACACCCAGACACATCTAATCTCCACCCTCTAGCACTGGGGATTTACATATACCTTCCCAGTACATAACTTCCATTGGGGGGGGGGGGCATTATTTCATGGACAATTTAACGCCCATGAAATAATGAACCCCCTCCAAAGTGTGGGAATCGAAACATATATGTACTTTCACAACCCATTAATATGCTAGGGTGACCCAAATATTATGTTTTACACCCAGACACATCTAATCTCCACCCTCTAGCACTGGGTATTTACATATACCTTCCCAGTACATAACTTCCATTGGGGGGGGGCATTATTTCATGGACAATTTAACGCCCATGAAATAATGACCCCCCCCCCTCCAAAGTGTGGGAATCGAAACATATATGTACTTTCACAACCCATTAATATGCTAGGGTGACCCAAATATTATGTTTTACACCCAGACACATCTAATCTCCACCCTCTAGCACTGGGTATTTACATATACCTTCCCAGTACATAACTTCCATTGGGGGGGGGGGGGGGCATTATTTCATGGACAATTTAACGCCCATGAAATAATGACCCCCCTCCAAAGTGTGGGAATCGAAACATATATGTATTTTCACAACCCATTAATATGCTAGGGTGACCCAAATATTATGTTTTACACCCAGACACATCTAATCTCCACCCTCTAGCACTGGGTATTTACATATACCTTCCCAGTACATAACTTCCATTGGGGGGGGGGGGGCATTATTTCATGGACAATTTAACGCCCATGAAATAATGACCCCCCTCCAAAGTGTGGGAATCGAAACATATATGTACTTTCACAACCCTTTAATATGCTAGTGTGACCCAAATATTATGTTTTACACCCAGACACATCTAATCTCCACCCTCTAGCACTGGGTATTTACATATACTTTCCCAGTACATAACTTCCATTGGGGGGGGGGGAGCATTATTTCATGGACAATTTAACGCCCATGAAATAATGACCCCCCTCCAAAGTGTGGAAATCGAAACATATATGTACTTTCACAACCCATTAATATGCTAGGGTGACCCAAATATTATGTTTTATACCCAGACACATCTAATCTCCACCCTCTAGCACTGGGTATTTACATATACCTTCCCAGTACATAACTTCCATTGGGGGCATTATTTCATGGACAATTTAACGCCCATGAAATAATGACCCCCCCCCCCCTCCAAAGTGTGGGAATCGAAACATATATGTACTTTCACAACCCATTAATATGCTAGGGTGACCCAAATATTATGTTTTACACCCAGACACATCTAATCTCCACCCTCTAGCACTGGGTATTTACATATACCTTCCCAGTACATAACTTCCATTGGGGGGGGCATTATTTCATGGACAATTTAACGCCCATGAAATAATGACCCCCCTCCAAAGTGTGGGAATCGAAACATATATGTACTTTCACAACCCATTAATATGCTAGGGTGACCCAAATATTATGTTTTACACCCAGACACATCTAATCTCCACCCTCTAGCACTGGGTATTTACATATACCTTCCCAGTACATAACTTCCATTGGGGGGGGGAGCATTATTTCATGGACAATTTAACGCCAATGAAATAATGACCCCCCTCCAAAGTGTGGGAATCGAAACATATATGTACTTTCACAACCCATTAATATGCTAGGGTGACCCAAATATTATGTTTTACACCCAGACACATCTAATCTCCACCCTCTAGCACTGGGTATTTACATATACCTTCCCAGTACATAACTTCCATTGGGGGGGGGAATTATTTCATGACAATTTAACGCCCATGAAATAATGACCCCCCCCCCCCGCCAAAGTGTGGGAATCGAAACATATATGTACTTTCACAACCCATTAATATGCTAGGGTGACCCAAATATTATGTTTTACACCCAGACACATCTAATCTCCACCCTCTAGCACTGGGTATTTACATATACCTTCCCAGTACATAACTTCCATTGGGGGGGGGCATTATTTCATGGACAATTTAACGCCCATGAAATAATGACCCCCCTCCAAAGTGTGGGAATCGAAACATATATGTACTTTCACAACCCATTAATATGCTAGGGTGACCCAAATATTATGTTTTACACCCAGACACATCTAATCTCAACCCTCTAGCACTGGGTATTTACATATACTTTCCCAGTACATAACTTCCATTGGGGGGGGAGCATTATTTCATGGACAATTTAACGCCCATGAAATAATGACCCCCCTCCAAAGTGTGGGAATCGAAACATATATGTACTTTCACAACCCATTAATATGCTAGGGTGACCCAAATATTATGTTTTACACCCAGACACATCTAATCTCCACCCTCTAGCACTGGGTATTTACATATACCTTCCCAGAACATAACTTCCATTGGGGGGGGGGGGCATTATTTCATGGACAATTTAACGCCCATGAAATAATGACCCCCTTCCAAAGTGTGGGAATCGAAACATATATGTACTTTCACAACCCATTAATATGCTAGTGTGACCCAAATATTATGTTTTACACCCAGACACATCTAATCTCCACCCTCTAGCACTGGGTATTTACATATACTTTCCCAGTACATAACTTCCATTGGGGGGGGCATTATTTCATGGACAATTTAACGCCCATGAAATAATGACCCCCCCCTCCAAAGTGTGGGAATCGAAACATATATGTACTTTCACAACCCATTAATATGCTAGGGTGACCCAAATATTATGTTTTATACCCAGACACATCTAATCTCCACCCTCTAGCACTGGGTATTTACATATACCTTCCCAGTACATAACTTCCATTGGGGGCATTATTTCATGGACAATTTAACGCCCATGAAATAATGCCCCCCCCCCCTCCAAAGTGTGGGAATCGAAACATATATGTACTTTCACAACCCATTAATATGCTAGGGTGACCCAAATATTATGTTTTATACCCAGACACATCTAATCTCCACCCTCTAGCACTGGGTATTTACATATACCTTCCCAGTACATAACTTCCATTGGGGGGGGGGGGGCATTATTTCATGGACAATTTAACGCCCATGAAATAATGACCCCCCCTCCAAAGTGTGGGAATCGAAACATATATGTACTTTCACAACCCATTAATATGCTAGGGTGACCCAAATATTATGTTTTACACCCAGACACATCTAATCTCCACCCTCTAGCAGTGGGTATTTACATATACCTTCCCAGTACATAACTTCCATTGGGGGGGGGGGGCATTATTTCATGGACAATTTAACGCCCATGAAATAATGACCCCCACCCCTCCAAAGTGTGGGAATCGAAACATATATGTACTTTCACAACCCATTAATATGCTAGGGTGACCCAAATATTATGTTTTACACCCAGACACATCTAATCTCCACCCTCTAGCACTGGGTATTTACATATACCTTCCCAGTACATAACTTCCATGGGGGGGGGGGCATTATTTCATGGACAATTTAACGCCCATGAAATAATGACCCCCCTCCAAAGTGTGGGAATCGAAACATATATGTACTTTCACAACCCATTAATATGCTAGGGTGACCCAAATATTATGTTTTACACCCAGACACATCTAATCTCCACCCTCTAGCACTGGGTATTTACATATACCTTCCCAGTACATAACTTCCATTGGGGGGCATTATTTCATGGACAATTTAACGCCCATGAAATAATGACCCCCCTCCAAAGTGTGGGAATCGAAACATATATGTACTTTCACAACCCATTAATATGCTAGGGTGACCCAAATATTATGTTTTACACCCAGACACATCTAATCTCCACCCTCTAGCACTGGGTATTTACATATACCTTCCCAGTACATAACTTCCATTGGGGGGGGGGGAGCATTATTTCATGGACAATTTAACGCCAATGAAATAATGACCCCCCTCCAAAATGTGGGAATCGAAACATATATGTACTTTCACAACCCATTAATATACTAGGGTGACCCAAATATTATGTTTTACACCCAGACACATCTAATCTCCACCCTCTAGCACTGCGTATTTACATATACCTTCCCAGTACATAACTTCCATTGGGGGGGGGGGGGGGGGCATTATTTCATGGACAATTTAACGCCCATGAAATAATGACCCCCCTCCAAAGTGTGGGAATCGAAACATATATGTACTTTCACAACCCATTAATATGCTAGGGTGACCCAAATATTATGTTTTACACCCAGACACATCTAATCTCCACCCTCTAGCACTGGGTATTTACATATACCTTCCCAGTACATAACTTCCATTGGGGGGGAATTATTTCATGACAATTTAACGCCCATGAAATAATGACCCCCCTCCAAAGTGTGGGAATCGAAACATATATGTACTTTCACAACCCATTAATATGCTAGGGTGACCCAAATATTATGTTTTACACCCAGACACATCTAATCTCCACCCTCTAGCACTGGGTATTTACATATACCTTCCCAGTACATAACTTCCATTGGGGGGGGGGGCATTATTTCATGGACAATTTAACGCCCATGAAATAATGACCCCCCTCCAAAGTGTGGGAATCGAAACATATATGTACTTTCACAACCCATTAATATGCTAGGGTGACCCAAATATTATGTTTTACACCCAGACACATCTAATCTCAACCCTCTAGCACTGGGTATTTACATATACTTTCCCAGTACATAACTTCCATTGGGGGGGGGGGGGAGCACTATTTCATGGACAATTTAACGCCCATGAAATAATGACCCTCCTCCAAAGTGTGGGAATCGAAACATATATGTACTTTCACAACCCATTAATATGCTAGGGTGACCCAAATATTATGTTTTATACCCAGACACATCTAATCTCCACCCTCTAGCACTGGGTATTTACATATACCTTCCCAGTACATAACTTCCATTGGGGGGGGGGGCATTATTTCATGGACAATTTAACGCCCATGAAATAATGACCCCCCCTCCAAAGTGTGGGAATCGAAACATATATGTACTTTCACAACCCATTAATATGCTAGGGTGACCCAAATATTATGTTTTACACCCAGACACATCTAATCTCCACCCTCTAGCAGTGGGTATTTACATATACCTTCCCAGTACATAACTTCCATTGGGGGTGGGGACATTATTTCATGGACAATTTAACGCCCATGAAATAATGACCCCCCTCAAAAGTGTGGGAATCGAAACATATATGTACTTTAACAACCCATTAATATGCTAGGGTGACCCAAATATTATGTTTTACACCCAGACACATCTAATCTCCACCCTCTAGCACTGGGTATTTACATATACCTTCCCAGTACATAACTTCCATGGGGGGGGGGGGCATTATTTCATGGACAATTTAACGCCCATGAAATAATGACCCCCCCTCCAAAGTGTGGGAATCGAAACATATATGTACTTTCACAACCCATTAATATGCTAGGGTGACCCAAATATTATGTTTTACACCCAGACACATCTAATCTCCACCCTCTAGCACTGGGTATTTACAAATACCTTCCCAGTACATAACTTCCATTGGGGGGGGGGCATTATTTCATGGACAATTTAACGCCCATGAAATAATGACCCCCCTCCAAAGTGTGGGAATCGAAACATATATGTACTTTCACAACCCATTAATATGCTAGGGTGACCCAAATATTATGTTTTACACCCAGACACATCTAATCTCCACCCTCTAGCACTGGGTATTTACATATACCTTCCCAGTACATAACTTCCATTGGGGGGGGGGGGAGCATTATTTCATGGACAATTTAACGCCAATGAAATAATGACCCCCCTCCAAAGTGTGGGAATCGAAACATATATGTACTTTCACAACCCATTAATATGCTAGGGTGACCCAAATATTATGTTTTACACCCAGACACATCTAATCTCCACCCTCTAGCACTGCGTATTTACATATACCTTCCCAGTACATAACTTCCATTGGGGGGGGGGGCATTATTTCATGGACAATTTAACGCCCATGAAATAATGACCCCCCTCCAAAGTGTGGGAATCGAAACATATATGTACTTTCACAACCCATTAATATGCTAGGGTGACCCAAATATTATGTTTTACACCCAGACACATCTAATCTCCACCCTCTAGCACTGGGTATTTACATATACCTTCCCAGTACATAACTTCCATTGGGGGGGAATTATTTCATGGACAATTTAACGCCCATGAAATAATGACCCCCCCCCCGCCAAAGTGTGGGAATCGAAACATATATGTACTTTCACAACCCATTAATATGCTAGGGTGACCCAAATATTATGTTTTACACCCAGACACATCTAATCTCCACCCTCTAGCACTGGGTATTTACATATACCTTCCCAGTACATAACTTCCATTGGGGGGGGGGGGCATTATTTCATGGACAATTTAACGCCCATGAAATAATGACCCCCCCTCCAAAGTGTGGGAATCGAAACATATATGTACTTTCACAACCCATTAATATGCTAGGGTGACCCAAATATTATGTTTTACACCCAGACACATCTAATCTCCACCCTCTAGCACTGGGTATTTACATATACCTTCCCAGTACATAACTTCCATTGGGGGGGGCAGGCATTATTTCATGGACAATTTAACGCCCATGAAATAATGACCCCCCCTCCAAAGTGTGGGAATCGAAACATATATGTACTTTCACAACCCTTTAATATGCTAGGGTGACCCAAATATTATGTTTTATACCCAGACACATCTAATCTCCACCCTCTAGCACTGGGTATTTACATATACCTTCCCAGTACATAACTTCCATTGGGGGGGGGGGACATTATTTCATGGACAATTTAACGCCCATGAAATAATGACCCCCCTCCAAAGTGTGGGAATCGAAACATATATGTACTTTCACAACCCATTAATATGCTAGGGTGACACAAATATTATGTTTTACACCCAGACACATCTAATCTCCACCCTCTAGCAGTGGGTATTTACATATACCTTCCCAGTACATAACTTCCATTGGGGGGGGGGGGGGGCATTATTTCATGGACAATTTAACGCCCATGAAATAATAACCTCCCTCCAAAGTGTGGGAATCGAAACATATATGTACATTCACAACCCATTAATATGCTAGGGTGACCCAAATATTATGTTTTACACCCAGACACATCTAATCTCCACCCTCTTGCACTGGGTATTTACATATACCTTCCCAGTACATAACTTCCATTGGAGGGGGGGCATTATTTCATGGCCAATTTAACGCCCATGAAATAATGACCTCCCCCCCTCCAAAGTGTTGGAATCGAAACATATATGTACTTTCACAACCCATTAATATGATAGGGTGACCCAAATATTATGTTTTACACCCAGACACATCTAATCTCCACCCTCTAGCACTGGGTATTTACATATACCTTCCCAGTACATAACTTCCATTGGGGGGGGGGCATTATTTCATGGACAATTTAACGCCCATGAAATAATGACCCCCCTCCAAAGTGTGGGAATCGAAACATATATGTACTTTCACAACCCATTAATATGCTAGGGTGACCCAAATATTATGTTTTACACCCAGACACATCTAATCTCCACCCTCTAGCACTGGGTATTTACATATACCTTCCCAGTACATAACTTCCATTGGGGGGCATTATTTCATGGACAATTTAACGCCCATGAAATAATGACCCCCCTCCAAAGTGTGGGAATCGAAACATATATGTACTTTCACAACCCATTAATATGCTAGGGTGACCCAAATATTATGTTTTACACCCAGACACATCTAATCTCCACCCTCTAGCACTGGGTATTTACATATACCTTCCCAGTACATAACTTCCATTGGGGGGGGGGGGGGGGCATTATTTCATGGACAAGTTAACGCCCATGAAATAATGACCCCCCCTCCAAAGTGTGGGAATCGAAACATATATGTACTTTCACAACCCATTAATATGCTAGGGTGACCCAAATATTATGTTTTACACCCAGACACATCTAATCTCCACCCTCTAGCACTGGGTATTTACATATACCTTCCCAGTACATAACTTCCATTGGGGGGGGGGGGGGCATTATTTCATGGACAATTTAACGCCCATGAAATAATGACCCCCCCTCCAAAGTGTGGGAATCGAAACATATATGTACTTTCACAACCCATTAATATGCTAGGGTGACCCAAATATTATGTTTTACACCCAGACATATCTAATCTCCACCCTCTAGCACTGGGTATTTACATATACCTTCCCAGTACATAACTTCCACTGGGGGGGGGGCATTATTTCATGGACAATTTAACGCCCATGAAATAATGACCCCCTCCAAAGTGTGGGAATCGAAACATATATGTACTTTCACAACCCATTAATATGCTAGGGTGACCCAAATATTATGTTTTACACCCAGACACATCTAATCTCCACCCTCTAGCACTGGGTATTTACATATACCTTCCCAGTACATAACTTCCATTGGGGGGGGGGGAGGGGCATTATTTCATGGACAATTTAACGCCCATGAAATAATGACCCCCCCTCCAAAGTGTGGGAATCGAAACATATATGTACTTTCACAACCCATTAATATGCTAGGGTGACCCAAATATTATGTTTTACACCCAGACACATCTAATCTCCACCCTCTAGCACTGGGTATTTACATATACCTTCCCAGTACATAACTTCCATTGGGGGGGGGGGGGGCATTATTTCATGGACAATTTAACGCCCATGAAATAATGACCCCCCTCCAAAGTGTGGGAATCGAAACATATATGTACTTTCACAACCCATTAATATGCTAGGGTGACCCAAATATTATGTTTTACACCCAGACACATCTAATCTCCACCCTCTAGCACTGGGTATTTACATATACCTTCCCAGTACATAACTTCCATTGGGGGGGGGGGCATTATTTCATGGACAATTTAACGCCCATGAAATAATGACACCCCCTCCAAAGTGTGGGAATCGAAACATATATGTACTTTCACAACCCATTAATATGCTAGGGTGACCCAAATATTATGTTTTACACCCAGACACATCTAATCTCCACCCTCTAGCACTGGGTATTTACATATACCTTCCCAGTACATAACTTCCATTGGGGGGGGGCATTATTTCATGGACAATTTAACGCCCATGAAATAATGACCCCCCTCCAAAGTGTGGGAGTCGAAACATATATGTACTTTCACAACCCATTAATATGCTAGGGTGACCCAAATATTATGTTTTACACCCAGACACATCTAATCTCCACCCTCTAGCACTGGGTATTTACATATACCTTCCCAGTACATAACTTCCATTGGGGGGGGGGCATTATTTCATGGACAATTTAACGCCCATAAAATAATGACCCCCCTCCAAAGTGTGGGAATCGAAACATATATGTACTTTCACAACCCATTAATATGCTAGGGTGACCCAAATATTATGTTTTACACCCAGACACATCTAATCTAACACACGTGTCATGC
>CM067363.1:14818738-15043581 GCA_034401795.1 Chaetoderma sp. LZ-2023a | reverse complement strand
TCTAGCACTGGGTATTTACATATACCTTCCCAGTACATAACTTCCATTGGGGGGGGGGGAGCATTATTTCATGGACAATTTAACGCCAATGAAATAATGACCCCCCTCCAAAGTGTGGGAATCGAAACATATATGTACTTTCACAACCCATTAATATGCTAGGGTGACCCAAATATTATGTTTTACAACCCAGACACATCTAATCTCCACCCTCTAGCACTGCGTATTTACATATACCTTCCCAGTACATAACTTCCATTGGGGGGGGGGGCATTATTTCATGGACAATTTAACGCCCATGAAATAATGACCCCCCTCCAAAGTGTGGGAATCGAAACATATATGTACTTTCACAACCCATTAATATGCTAGGGTGACCCAAATATTATGTTTTACCACCCAGACACATCTAATCTCCACCCTCTAGCACTGGGTATTTACATATACCTTCCCAGTACATAACTTCCATTGGGGGGGAATTATTCATGACAATTTAACGCCCATGAAATAATGACCCCCCCCCCCCGCCAAAGTGTGGGAATCGAAACATATATGTACTTTCACAACCCATTAATATGCTAGGGTGACCCAAATATTATGTTTTACACCCAGACACATCTAATCTCCACCCTCTAGCACTGGGTATTTACATATACCTTCCCAGTACATAACTTCCATTGGGGGGGGGGGGCATTATTTCATGGACAATTTAACGCCCATGAAATAATGACCCCCCCTCCAAAGTGTGGGAATCGAAACATATATGTACTTTCACAACCCATTAATATGCTAGGGTGACCCAAATATTATGTTTTACACCCAGACACATCCAATCTCCACCCTCTAGCACTGGGTATTTACATATACCTTCCCAGTACATAACTTCCATTGGGGGGGGCAGTATTTCATGGACAATTTAACGCCCATGAAATAATGACCCCCCCTCCAAAGTGTGGGAATCGAAACATATATGTACTTTCACAACCCTTTAATATGCTAGGGTGACCCAAATATTATGTTTTATACCCAGACACATCTAATCTCCACCCTCTAGCACTGGGTATTTACATATACCTTCCCAGTACATAACTTCCATTGGGGGGGGGGGACATTATTTCATGGACAATTTAACGCCCATGAAATAATGACCCCCCTCCAAAGTGTGGGAATCGAAACATATATGTACTTTCACAACCCATTAATATGCTAGGGTGACCCAAATATTATGTTTTACACCCAGACACATCTAATCTCCACCCTCTAGCAGTGGGTATTTACATATACCTTCCCAGTACATAACTTCCATCCGGGGGTCATTATTTCATGGACAATTTAACGCCCATGAAATAATAACCTCCCTCCAAAGTGTGGGAATCGAAACATATATGTACATTCACAACCCATTAATATGCTAGGGTGACCCAAATATTATGTTTTACACCCAGACACATCTAATCTCCACCCTCTTGCACTGGGTATTTACATATACCTTCCCAGTACATAACTTCCATTGGAGGGGGGGCATTATTTCATGGACAATTTAACGCCCATGAAATAATGACCCCCCCCCCTCCAAAGTGTGGGAATCGAAACATATATGTACTTTCATAACCCATTAACATGCTAGGGTGACCCAAATATTATGTTTTACACCCAGACACATCTAATCTCCACCCTCTAGCACTGGGTATTTACATATACCTTCCCAGTACATAACTTCCATTGGGGGGGGGGGGGGAATTATTTCATGGACAATTTAACGCCCATGAAATAATGACCCCCCCCCCTCCAAAGTGTGGGAATCGAAACATATATGTACTTTCACAACCCATTAATATGCTAGGGTGACCCAAATATTATGTGTTACACCCAGACACATCTAATCTCCACCCTATAGCACTGGGTATTTACATATACCTTCCCAGTACATAACTTCCATTGGGGGGCATTATTTCATGGACAATTTAACGCCCATGAAATAATGACTCCCCTCCAAAGTGTGGGAATCGAAACATATATGTACTTTCACAACCCATTAATATGCTAGGGTGACCCAAATATTATGTTTTACACCCAGACACATCCAATCTCCACCCTCTAGCACTGGGTATTTACATATACCTTCCCAGTACATAACTTCCATTGGGGGGCATTATTTCATGTACAATTTAACGCCCATGAAATAATGACCCCCCCTCCAAAGTGTGGGAATCGAAACATATATGTACTTTCACAACCCATTAATATGCTAGGGTGACCCAAATATTATGTTTTATACCCAGACATATCTAATCTCCACCCTCTAGCACTGGGTATTTACATATACCTTCCCAGTACATAACTTCCATTTGGGGGGGGGGGGACATTATTTCATGGACAATTTAACGCCCATGAAATAATGACCCCCCTCCAAAGTGTGGGAATCGAAACATATATGTACTTTCACAACCCATTAATATGCTAGGGTGACCCAAATATTATGTTTTACACCCAGACACATCTAATCTCCACCCTCTAGCAGTGGGTATTTACATATACCTTCCCAGTACATAACTTCCATCTGGGGGTCATTATTTCATGGACAATTTAACGCCCATGAAATAATAACCTCCCTCCAAAGTGTGGGAATCGAAACATATATGTACATTCACAACCCATTAATATGCTAGGGTGACCCAAATATTATGTTTTACACCCAGACACATCTAATCTCCACCCTCTTGCACTGGGTATTTACATATACCTTCCCAGTACATAACTTCCATTGGGGGGGGGGAGGGGCATTATTTCATGGACAATTTAACGCCCAAGAAATAATGACCCCCCCTCCAAAGTGTGGGAATCGAAACATATATGTACTTTCCCAACCCATTAATATGCTAGGGTGACCCAAATATTATGTTTTACACCCAGACACATCTAATCTCCACCCTCTAGCACTGGGTATTTACATATACCTTCCCAGTACATAACTTCCATTGAGGGGGGGGCATTATTTCATGGACAATTTAACGCCCATGAAATAATGCCCCCCCCTCCAAAGTGTGGGAATCGAAACATATATGTACTTTCACAACCCATTAATATGCTAGGGTGACCCAAATATTATGTTTTACACCCAGACACATCTAATCTCCACCCTATAGCACTGGGTATTTACATATACCTTCCCAGTACATAACTTCCATTGGGGGGGGGGGCATTATTTCATGGACAATTTAACGCCCATGAAATAATGACTCCCCTCCAAAGTGTGGGAATCGAAACATATATGTACTTTCACAACCCATTAATATGCTAGGGTGACCCAAATATTATGTTTTACACCCAGACACATCTAATCTCCACCCTCTAGCACTGGGTATTTACATATACCTTCCCAGTACGTAACTTCCATTGGGGGGCATTATTTCATGGACAATTTAACGCCCATGAAATAATGACCCCCCTCCAAAGTGTGGGAATCGAAACATATATGTACTTTCCCAACCCATTAATATGCTAGGGTGACCCAAATATTATGTTTTACACCCAGACACATCTAATCTCCACCCTCTAGCACTGGGTATTTACATATACCTTCCCAGTACATAACTTCCATTGGGGGGGCATTATTTCATGGACAATTTAACGCCCATGAAATAATGACCCCCCTCCAAAGTGTGGGAATCGAAACATATATGTACTTTCACAACCCATTAATATGCTAGAGTGACCCAAATATTATGTTTTACACCCAGACACATCTAATCTCCACCCTCTAGCACTGGGTATTTACATATACCTTCCCAGAACATAACTTCCATTGGGGAGAGGAGGTTGATGTAGCACATCGGCGTGTATGTATGTTGTGCCCCACTGGGGCACCTCGAAGAGGAACCATTCTTCATGGTACTGTACCACCCATCTCCCCTCTAGAGAGGGTGAGATTACGTTCTCACCACCTGAGAGCAGCAGTCGGACATTCTTCATGGTTATATCTCCTGTTTAAACCCGTCCTATAGCGTGCTATGGAACCCATATTTGCTCACTCGACTGGTCTTGCTGACCTGGCAGATGTGTACGCAGTTGATGCTGCCAAGGTAGAAGAGAGCGATGGCAAGTCATTCCCACTACAGTACGAAGCAAACTCAAAGGCATTCTTCCTCCACCCCAATGGTGGTGATGGGGTGGAGCTGCTCACAGACCTTAAGGATGTGTCGAAGGAGCACCTGGGTTGCAACATAGATGGCCACAAGATCGTGTTTCGTTACGATTTCCCGAAGAGGAAGTACATCCTTGAGCCATTGATCGAGGTCTCAGATACAGAGGTGGCAGACATCAACACCCTAAATGACGACCTCAGCTTTCATCTGGTCAAACCATATTCGAGCAATGACACTTGATGGTCTGCTATTGACCATGGCAAACAAATCTGCAGTTCATGTTTGAGAAGACTGAAGTGTTGTACCGCGCTCGACCTGGTGGTGACTGGCAAACATGGTTGCCACTATATAGGTCTCCCGCAGTCATTGACATAGAGGTTACTCCCCTCTCCACTGTTGTGAAAAGGGATGGGAGAGTTCGAAAGCTCTACAATCGGGGCTCATCCTTCCTCACCTACATAGGTGAAGGTTTCTCGCTGACGAGGGTAGGTCACCGGATTAGGGTTACAGGTGGAAAGCTCCTGCTGCGTCGTCCATTCGATGGACCAGAAGAAGCTGTTAACCTCCAGGAGGGCATCCTACGGATAGATGGTGTCACATGTCTCCAAAGCCAAGGGTGCTGTTAAACTGCTTCAGCGAGTCGAACTCACTAGCCCGCAAACGACTCATATAGTCCTAGAGCTACGTTTCTTAGCCGGCTGCAGAGTAAAGCAGTTAGCCCCTGCCTGAGGGGACGAAGATCACTATTGATCCGGATGGAACAGGGCTCAATGTGGCACAGATATTTCTCAAGGGATTCACTCTGTTCCGTTTAACTCTTCATGTATAGCCATGATCATGATTCTCATCATACTGCTCGTGCTGGCCTCTACAGCAGTGGCACAGGGCGCTGAGACTGCCATGATATTGAATGCCAAGTGGGCCCACTTCCAGGATGACCCCCAGTTCAATCCTTGGGTCGACCCCTTGTGGAGAAACATTTACGACCACTTTCACCCACGTGAAGAGATCGAGTCTGTCTGCCACTTCTATGGTGTGGAGAGGGTAGGACGTGGTTGTCTGCTCGAGACACCTGCTCAGCACCAGATTCTCTGCGTAACATGTGAACATGCCAGAGTATGCCGTGGTGCAAATGCTAAGCACTTTAGCATCCTACCAGGTGAGCGTTGTCAAGGTAGATGGAAGACACTATGTGTGGTCCCATCATGCCGATGCGACTCTGGCAGAGGCTACGTTTTTGTCTGAGTCTACATAGAGTGCAATAGCCGTCCCGTATGTTTACTTTGTTTACACCGGTGAGAGGGTGGTGGGAGCCGTGGATCACAGCGGGTAAGGGCCTAGCATTTAGACTGGCTTTAGGCACCACCTTTTTCTGTGAGCCGTCCCATTTAGAGACATGGGGCATTGTATGTATTTGTGTGGCCGACGTCTCAGATTCCTATGCCCCAGGGATTGAGAGGGCGGTGGGGGCCATGGATCGCCGAACAGCGGCCACTGGAGGGAGGTGGTATCATTTTAATCCCGACCCTACTACTGCTGCAAGCAAACTAAAAATTGAGAATCTCTGAATGAATCCAAAACAGAGGTCACCCACATATACCTATTTACAAAGCATGAAACTAAAGAAAATGACGATCCACTTTGTGGCAGCGAACCATGGAGAAAAGCAAAATCCTGGGATCCCTGCTTTGCAGTACTACTGACATTATTGCACGCTGCGTCGTGAGGAACATAGCTTTCCAGTCCTTCTGAAAGCTATGGGTTCATAGATCAAAGATGCCCTTGATTAAAAAGCTACATTTTTACAATGCAACCTGTGTATCCTTGATGCTGTATAACTGTAACAACTGGGCAGCTCTATACAAAGTCGATGCCTGCCACCACAAACACCTATGCATAATTTCCAACGATGCACTATACAAGATGTGTAATACGTTGTCGCTGTCTATAGAAGTATCCTAGCAAAGATTGTCCATATTTGACCATGTGCTAAGGATGCCAGAAGAGACACCAGCACCGAGAGCCTTGGAATTCTCACTACTCGGAGCCAGCAAATACAAAGCCAGGAGAGGACATCATTGCATAAATCTGCTAAGCATACTACGGGTGACCTCAAGAAAGCAGGACTCGCTACCCTCAAGTCAAGAATGGACCTGAGGAAGCTAAGGATTAATGGCCGAGGACAAGACACAGTGGGCAAAAACGAGGAAGGACTGATTACAGCTGTAGGATGTTTTTACTACTACAGCCACAGAATACAGTAATCATACATACATTCCACAAAGGTATATTGCTGGATGCCTCGATGCACACACTTATTACACTGGTCTTTCACACCCCTTCTTTATAACTGTCTTCTGTATAGATATCAAAGATTATATCCACGGGCAGGTGGTGATCATGCACCAGACAGATGAGGGAAGAATTTTCCATGCATGTAATCAGAAAATGTTTTGCCCCTACCCGGTGGCAGGTAATGGACAAGTGCTTCCCCATCTATTAACAGCACATTGATAGTTTGATTCTGTAATATTGGGGTGGGGTTTGCAGACTTCTCAAGAACAATGGCAATGTCATTTTTCATGTTTGATCAGGGATTCCCATTTTACTGAGAAATGCATCTGGTTTTCATGTGAGAACAATTTGTTGGAATTTCCATCCACGTACTTCACTGGCCACATATATTTGGGATAGCTGTAAACAAGTGTCTTGGAGTGCCTTCTCCTGTGTTGTTTTGAATTGTCTGGTGGTTGTAGGGGAAATGAGATGTAGCTTGTTCATCTCGGTTAGCTGGAATATGGGTTTAGTATGTGCCATCAGACTATCATTGACATACGTCTCGTACTGCTCCAAGCCTGCTTCTTGTATTCATACAACTGCTGCTTCTAGGAGGACCTTCATTATGTGTCAGCGGCAGATAACCTTGCCATCGACTGCAAAGCAATTGCACATAGCAGTGATCACTTGCTCCAATGATCTGATATCTTTGATAAGCTTTTTTGGAACACCTTTGTTTGCGCATGATGTGGCTTTAGGGTTGTCTGTCCTGTAGCGCTGGTGCAATCGATGGATGCCTCGAAATCGGTAATGATACGCACGACCTCTGGTGAAGCAAGACTACCGCTTGAGAGCTTCAGCATCGTGTGTCTGCCTGATTAAACTACCACCTCCTTGATTGTTATGTTGTTCTGCTTATGAGCCTGATTAACTGTCAAGTTAGAAAATCGCTGATCAGTTTTCTTGACTATGAAGTGCCATTATCAAACTCAGATGCTACCTCAAGATGCAGCTTTGATAGTGTGACAGTGTCGTGGATGTGGACTGGCACCCATCTAGCATAGTGGCATTATGAACCAGGGCGTAAAGTCCAGGCAGGCTTGATTCGTAAATGGTGAACTTCACCTCTCTGATTGAACACCAAAGTAAGGGTCTCCAGACTGCAGACATCTTTGCAGTCCAGGTGTCAATGTAATCATGGGTATCCGCAGGTGCAAGTGATAGTCGATACTCGGCATACAGAGTAGCAGTCACTTCATGGGCATAACGAGTTCGCACGGGTTGTGGTACTTCAGTTCTTGGACTATCAGATCCCCACCACTCAACCTCACTTCTAATACTTTAGGATATTCCTTTAGTCGACGATCCAGCTCTTTTGTCATCACCTGTCTAAATGCATTTTCAGCATTTGTTTCTGTTGTGCAATTAAGAAAAACTTAGTGGGATATGTCTCATATTTGCTGCGTGTATATTTAGCGTGCTTCTTGGTGGCCTGCTGTACTCATTTGATCTTGAATTTCTTTATCATGGCTTTGCATGATGAATGCCATTTTGTTTCATGACGCAATAAAGTCGAGGTCATACCGGCTCCTTGATCCAGAACACCTAAATTTAGGTATTGAAAAGGCAGTGGAGCAAGACCGCAGTCATTTTCTATATTGTCAGATTTTGTGTTATTGGCTGGACAGCACAATAACCCTCCAACTCTATCGTCTTGTCAGAATACACATTTTGGCCAATCCATATCGAATCAGTATTGCGGTCCTTTTGAAGTTGGCATATGTTGATCTTGTTGATACGAATAGTGGGTGTCTGCCTTGCATCCTCCCGAAAAAGAAAAGAACATGGAGTAACTTTTATGTGTAACTTAATTATTAAGTGGGAAGGCTATGATAATGCCTTTTATGTCTAGACACATTTCAAATGGGTGGTGAAAGAATATATTTGGAATGAACGCAATTTCATAAATTTAAGTGGACCATGAAGTCCTGTCTGAAACTTACATATCCATAATTAAGATACTTGTACGAATTAATGGATGGTAGGGATTGACCTTGAACTTTGCTGATGGATTTGACCATAAAACCAATTCCATTGAATTGCTCACCCAAAGAACTAACTTGACAGAACCTAAGGCTGTCTTAATTGGCCTTCCTACCGAAAATTAGGATTTTAGTGATTAACCTTGACCTTGCCTTGTTAACATGACGACTGAAGGTCACGAAACAATGTCATTTGATTGGCCATCTCAAGAACTCTCATGGTAGATAACAAGTTTTTCTTAATCGGCTAAGTCTATGCAAAGATATACATATTTTAGACAAGACATCATTTTGAGGTGGTGACCATCTTGAATTTATTTGGATTTGTGTCGTTCCAAACACATTTTTCATTGCTTCCCATCTGAAAAGTTTCTATATATATATATATATATATATATATATATATATATATATATATATATATATATATATATATATATATATATATATATATATATAGACGAACATATTTGCCAATTTTGTCAGACTTCCAAAATAGCACAATCTTAGCATCATAGCACCCCACTACACCGCAAATACCTAAACACAATCACCGGACATGGATGGCAATACAGCATAATTTCAAACAATATACCATACAAGATGCGTGATACATCTCCACTGCCCATAAGTCACTCACAGGCCATTACTAACACCAAGTAAAACAGTGGAAGATTAGAAAGCACTCAAAGTGCTGCAAAATGAACGTGCATCAGGTCCTGAGCAATGGACTATTGAAAAACGCAAATGGCATTATGTCAAAACCAATCACGAACCTAATCAATTCAGCTTTTATGCACCCATCGATGCTGTAGGCCACTGTACCCACATCGCGTTACACAAGCCCAAGAAACCATCTCGCCTTCAACTCGGCCATTGTGCCCCTCCACAGCATACGGAAAATCCTCTCCAATGATACTCTATGCCGTATCCGAGACAAGATCGATAACCTGATCATGTTAAAGTGCCTTTAAACGTGGCCGCAGGTGCACAGACATTGTATGGGCTCAATGCATGCGTGTGTCAGTAGTCATGTTCAAACACCGGGATTTCCCCAAAATGGCCATCGAGATGTCACAAGCCTTCGACATAATTAAACTCTCAAAGATCCTAGATGTCCTACGTCAGGCCAGTTGCAATGAATATGATACTAGTGAGACTACTACTTGCAAACAGCAAGCTGAAAGTATGAGTCAAGTCAGTCACGTCTGTAGAGTTTGAGACATTAATCAGCTCCTCACAGGGAGATGGTCTATCCCATGTGCTCTTCACCTGTTACCTTGCTGCTGCATTGAAATCTGTGAAGGAAACTTCCACAAGACCAAACCCACCAGTGTCCTTGATGAACTTCCAATAACTGCGAGCAAACTAAAAATTGAGAATCTCTGAATGACTTCAAAGCAGAGTTCACCCACATATATCTATCTACAAAGCATGAATCTAAAATGATGATCCACTTCGTGGCGGCGATCCATGGAGGAAAAGTAATACCCTGGACTCGCTGCTTTGTAGTACTGATGACATTGTTGCATGCTGCGTCATGGGGAAAATAGTTTTCCAGTCCTTCTGGAAGCTATGGATTTGTAGATCAAAGATGCCCTTGACAAAATGACTATGTTTATACAACGCAACTTGCGTATCGTTGATGCTGTATAACTGCAATAACTGGGAAGCTCCAAAGGCAGCTCTAGACAAATTTGCTGTGTCACCGTAAACACCTATGCATCCTAACTGGACATCGATGGTCAGACAGCATAATTTCCAATGATACACTATATAGGATGTGTATTGCATTGCCACTGTCCGTAAAAGTCGCCCAGCAAAGATGTGCTAAGGATGCGAGAAGACACGCCTGCACAGAGAGCCTTGGAATTCTACCTACTAGGAGCCAACAAAAATAAAGCCAGGAGAGGATGTCATTGCATAAATCTCTTAAGTGTGCTACGAGGTGACCTCAAGAAATCTGTACTCATTAAACTCAAATCAAGAATGGACCTGAGGAAGATAAATATTTTAGCTGAGGACAAGCCATTGATCAAAATCAAAGTACTGACGGTAATAATACCTACATACAGTGACGCTAATCGCCTGACCCAAAGGTCATTGTGTGATGCCGTGTCCTTAAAAGAAAGCATGTGTCCATATTTGAGACCAGTATGTTTAACCAAGCATGAGATATAAACAGAAAAGTTGAGCTAAATAGACAATGGACACTATAAACTATGGTCTGGACAAAAATTCTCTGTAATGTTCAGTGAACCATGAAAAGCAAGTCAAAAGCATGTTCAGTGAACACCAAGCTGAAAGTATGAGTCAAGTCAGTGAAGTTTGTAGAGTTTGAGACATCAATCGGCTCCCCACAGGGAGATGATCTATCTCAGATGATCACTACATAGTAGGTCACAACGTTTTATATGCAACACACCTTTAGCATATAATACATCCATACACCAGGTTTAGTTTCAGTATGCCATAAACTCTTGAAATTATAGCCAGGACTAACATGTTCTGTACTGTTCATCGAATCAGGAAAAGTAGGTCAAATGTAGGTCACACTGACCTACTTTTCAAACACTGCATACCTCCCTAAGATGCATCCACATATCACCTTTAGTTCCTGTATACCTAAAACCTCTGACACTACAGCCAGGACAAAAATCTTCGATAATATTCAATGAGCTGTGGAAAGGTCAAAAGTAGGTCACGCTACATAGTTTGACACACTCTGCATCTGCTCCATAAGATGCATCCACATACCAAGTTTCGTACATATAAAGGTCTTGAAACTATGGCCCGGACAAGCTTGTACACTGTAATGTCCAGCAAACCATGAAAAGTAGGTTATTCTGACCTACTTTTCATACAATGCACACCTCCCTAAGATGCATCGACATGTCATGTTTAGTTCCCGTATACCAAAAACTACAGCCTGGATAAAGATTTTCGGTAATATTCAATGAACCGTGAAAAGTAGGTCAAAAGTAGGTCATGCTGACCTACTTTTTACACAGTTCGCATCTTCTCCATAAGATGCATCCACATACCAAGTTTCATAATTGTACATATGTCTTTAAAAATATGGCCCATGACAAGCTTGTAGACTGTAATGTTCAGTGAACCATGAAAAGGTCAAAAGTAGGTAGTGCTGACCAGGGCTGGGGTCAAATACAAACGTATTTGTATTTGAAGTAATTTAAATACATTTCTCAGGTATTTGAAAGTGTTTGTATTTGGAAAATATTTAAGGCAAAAGTATTTGTATTTAAATATATTGTCAATGTATTTGAGTATTTTCAAATACCTTTCAAAATACTTGTCTATTTCTGATAAATTCTTTACATTCAATTGTACATGCACAGTGCAAATTAAAATTTAATATAAATTTCTCATATCTGCTGTAACTCTGCATGACATATTCTGCTGAATATTTTATGATTAATTTAACTGGATAGTCGTTACCTTAAGAAGCAACAACCTCCAGTGAAATCTTTGTCAAAATAGTAAATAGTATGGTTTGAAATGTAGTTGCTAGGGCTTCAGCATTAAAAATATGACCCAATAATAGTAATGATATTTTTATTATAAAAACATAAGACTACATCTCATTAGGAATAAACAATTAATCTTTTTATAAATAGTTACAAATTGCCTTGAAATTATTTTTATAATTATTTTTCATACACTTCATACATGTCATCATCAATTTTCTGTTTTTAAAAAAATGGGAGTGAAATCTTAAGAATATTTTGAAAATAACATAGCTTAACCCTTTAACACCAAAATCAGCCAAAACCAGCTTCTGCTGTGGTCTTGAGGAAATGTCAATTTTCAGACCAAGAGAAGACTATTTTTGAAAATTTACCACTGGAAAAACTGGCTTGATAACCGAGCCAGTTATTCCAGTGGTAAATTTTCAAAAATAGTCTTCTCTTGGTCTGCAAAAGAAGATTGAATTGTCATTCCAGTGGCAAATTTTCAAAAATTGTCTTCTCTTGGTCTGCAAATGAAGATTGAAGTTTTCTTGAACAAATTCGGGGGATAAAGAGGTAAAGTGTTGTGGTCATAGGCAGCAACAACTTTCAGTCAAATGGTTTTCAAAATATTCACATGATGTTCTCTGTTTTATGTGCTCCGCATTATCAATGCATATAGAATGAAATGAGCTTTGGTTCCTGTCTGGCCTTTGCTTGCTGTTACATGATAATTCCCTAAACCTAACACACATATCAGCCAGAAACAGCTTATGCAGTGGTCTTGAGAAATGTCCATTTGCAGAGCAAGAGAACTCTTTTTGAAAACTTAGCACCGGAATGACTGCCTCGATAACTGAGCCAGTCAATCCAGTGGTAAAATTTCAAAAATAGCATTATCTTGTTCTACAAATGGACATCTGCTAATGAAATTGAAATTTTCTGAACAAATTCGAGGGTCAAAGGGTTAAACCAATGTATAGCACTGTACCGCTGCTCTAACTGAATCTTCCTGACTGAGTCTTGTATAGCTGGTTTAATTCTCAAATTCTTATCAGTAATAGAATGGGCAATTATCTCCTTTCAAAGCAAGCTAGGCAGAGCTGGTCAGGTTATAACAACACCTCCATTATA
Source organism: Chaetoderma sp. LZ-2023a (assembly GCA_034401795.1). Classification (NCBI taxonomy): domain Eukaryota; kingdom Metazoa; phylum Mollusca; class Caudofoveata; order Chaetodermatida; family Chaetodermatidae; genus Chaetoderma; species Chaetoderma sp. LZ-2023a. Next base: position 15,030,513 of record CM067363.1, on the reverse strand, counting down.
CTAGCTTGCAGGACTCATGCCAGAGTCTTCTTCACCATGAATTTTATATTCAAATCATTCATTTAGATGTGGTGGGTGTGTGGGTTTAATTATCCTTTCTTGTACTTATGTTAAAGGATTAAAATTTGCAGAAGAAATGATCATGTTGATGTTGGAAATAGTGTTGCTTTCTTAGACAGCAGCAGCCTACAAGCATTGCTTTTCAGTAGGAGGACCAGTTATCAAGTGAAAAGGAATGAAACTTAGGATTCTGAAATTTCAGAAACATACAATTAAATTAAGTTCTGAGTATTTTGGGTATAATTTGAATACAAGTGTTTCCAAAAAACAACTGAATCAGATAGTATTAACACATCTAAATAAATAAATAAATAAAATAAATAAATCCTGCTATCCCATCCATACCGAAATTTTAAAAACCTTGTTTCAAAGGTAATAAATATATCCCAGTCCACTGGAATGACTAGCTTGCTTACAAAGCCAGTTATTCCAGTGGTAAAGTTTCAATAATAGTCTGCTCTTGGCCTGTAAATGGGCAATACTCAAGAGCAATGCAGAGACCAGTTTGGGTTGGCTTGACCATTAAAGGATTAACTGAATAAACCTGTGATAGATTGTGAGTAAGAAACTTATTTAGCTGGTCTAAATCTCAAGTGTCTTATCAGTAATGGATTAGGCAATTATTTCCTTTTAAAGCAACCTAGGTAGAGCTGGTCAGGTATTAACAACACCTCCATTGTACTAGCTTGCATGACTCTATAGCAGAGTGTTAACCATTTTCATCATGAATTTTATATTCATTGCATTCATTTAGATGGCGGTTAATTATTCCTTTTCATAATGATGTTAAAAGTTTAATTGTAGAAGTAATACTGGTGTACATTTTGGAAATATTATTGCTTTTCTTCGACAGCAGCGGGATACAGCAACACTGGTTTTCAAATTAAATAAAGATCGGAATATCTTTGGCAAGAATTTGAATGCAAGTTTTTAAATGAGATAGTCTTACGAATAATCAGCAAGGATCTAAATAGATAAACAAAATTATTAAATAAACCTTGTTTAATGTTATTCAATTTCTGTCTAAACTTTAACCCTTTCACCGATGAATTCCCCATTTCGCATTTCGGTATATAGAAAAACTGATGAATATTTTGAAATAAATTTTCCCAGTCAAATGAATTTCAAAATAGTCAACAGAATACGTTTTATGCTGTAAAGAATTTACTTTTTTCAGGGATATTCTCGGTGCAAGGGTTAGAAAACCGAGTTTCAAAGGTAATATACATGAAATTAATGAGTATTTAAAAAATAATTTGACTGGCTGTGTTATAGTCATAGGCAGCAACAACTGTTAAATTGTTTTTAAAATAATCACATGATTTTGTATCAATATGTATTCTCTATAATCTCCCCTAGGAATTGCAATTTTGCAACTACAATTTTCAGTTATACAAAACACCACAACCATGAAAGCCTTGCCAGAAAAGCAAGATTTGTGTTTATTTTGTGGGCCGTGATCCTATGACAATGAGTATGTTACATGTAGCATGATTAAGTGTCTAACAGCGTCGGTTTGAGATATAGTGGGAAGGGAATAGGCCTCGAGAACATTGCCATACATGTACATCAGGAAAGTATAATTTCATCAAACTTAAATTCGATATTGAAATATTTACATGGCTGTTTATGTGCATTTAAACGTGGAAAGCTAAGTTTATCTGCTATTTTGAATTTGATATAAATTTGCATTAACCATTCAGGATGCTGGTTGACTAACTTTACTAGCCAGTTTAATATTTCAACTTTGGCTGCGATTTAGTCAACTATATTTAACTATTGTTAACCCGTGGAACTTGACCATAGATATGGTATACAAATAATTTCATCCACAAATATGTCAAAAATAAGATACTGATATCATAGATGTTTTCCTTACATAATATTTCCATTCATAAAATGATACTTGTTTCATTTTGCACCCTTAGTTGGGTATCTATAAGTATCTGTGCTCATGTAAATTTGAAGGTCTGGCTGTCCATCACTAGAGTTACATCTGTACCATACTTTGGTCTTCTATAAGACATGTAAGAAGTATTTGACAAGTATTTTAAATACTTCCCTAAGTATTGGTATCTGTATTTAAATACTTTGCAAAAAACAAGTATTTGTATTTTAAGAATTCCAAAGTATTTGTATTTAAAATACTTTTGAAAGTATTTGACCCCAGCCCTGAGGCTGACCTACTTTTGCACAGCACACATCATCTACATAAGATGCATCCACATACTGAGTTTCATGATCGTACATATAAGTCTTGAAGCTATAGGTCGGGCAAGCTGGTAGTTGCCCCAAAATTTTTCTGGGAACAAAAATGTTTATGTTGGAAAACAGACCCAGGCATTTACGAAGGTCACAGTGACCTTAACTTTTGACCCTACGGTCATTGTGTGATGTCATGTCATTATAAGAAAGTATGTGACCAAGTTTGGGTCCAGTATTATTAACCAAACATGAGATACAACAAGAACGACAATCAGAGATTGCTAATATAAAAGGCTGGACGATGCGACACCACCATCACCAATGACATGCATGGTACCACAATAGCGCGTTTTACTTCGTAAAGTCGACCTAATAATCACTGTGGCATAGCTAAAGATTACGTTGATTGACAATCAAAACTGCAGGTCATCAGTTGGTAACTTACGGATGGTATTGGGCAGCCAATCTGAATGAAGATTACAAAAAACGTTGGATGAAATATAAAATTTAATGTTCAACCATGAACAGGCAGTAAAGAATTGTAGAGAAATGGCATATATATATATATATATATATATATATATATATATATATATATATATATATATATATAACTAGTAACAAAGCAGGCATGCATTCACACAGATAAAGGGATGGATTGAACTAATTATTGGAGATCTAAATGTATCAGGCTGTGTTCTCACTAGAGACTTAACCAGCGTGTATGCCGTTACTCCCGATTAACTCGCCAGTAAGAACACGCCGTAAGTTCCAAAATTAAATGGAATTCTGTACTATGAAAAAATATTCACCGATTTAACTAATTAGACAAATCCAAGATGGAGACATGGTTATGATGGTAGAAAGCAGGAAATGTTTTTTCAAAACGTACTCCATAATTCTTAACACTAGGTTCAATTGGAATCGCCAGCTTTTTTCTCTTTTTGTACAGTTGTTTTGGTCAACAAGAATTCTGCGGAATTAAATGTCCCACCTGTCTCCTGTTTGTCACAGCGAACGTGAGTTCTGACCTGTGTGACATCAATGTTATCATGCTGCTTCCTAACATTATAGGTAACCATGTACTTAGACTTGCACAATTATTCAATTTAGTATATATTTTAATCTGCCTGCTGTAGAAAAATGGTAGGACTTGAGTCAATTGTCATTTACCACCACACTTGTGTGAATTAGCTGGAGCATAATTGTTATGCAGTGCTGCATTAAGATATTTCATCCGCTTCATTTGAAATGTTAATATATAGTCTGTGTTTACTTTGAAAACAATCAATGCTAACATATATGAGCAGTGCTACAGTTTAAAAACATATTCATCATGTTTAAAATTCAGCTCATTTTACACAAGGTTGATTAATACTTTGTTAGACAACTTAGTCAGCTTTTAATGGTAACAAAATGAAATGGCTACCAACTTTTGTTCAACTGATCTTAACCACATTCTTCCTGTGAAAGAAGTTTTCAAATAACCCCATTATGAAACATACTGAATATTTTGAAAACAATTGGACTAAAATTTATTGCATGCTGATGTAGTAATTATTTTCAGTCAAAATGTTTTCAAAGATTAACGTAGAACTTTCTAAAGTTGTATTGCTAAGATAGAAACGACAAAGTAACAATGTTTCTCAAACATACACCAATATATATATATATTACTCTCTCTCTAAAAAGTTAACTTTTTGATATTGGGTGGATAAGCGTTAAGTATCAATTAATTGAATAATCGCAATTATAACCAGAAATATGGTTGCAATGTAACCATGATGCTCGACTTTACAACTATGCAATGAACTTTGACGCTTGACTTCAAACATAAAATAAATATAGAAGGCGCCATCAACAAGAAGCCCAAGGGCCTGTAACACTAACCTGGACCATTAGGATTTCAACCATTTGCATTTAAATACCGGTGGACATGATGGATAATTTACGGAAAAAATCCAAGATGGCCACCAAAGAAATTGACTAATCAAAATTCTTGTTTGATATGTTGAAGCCAACCACCATAGGATCATTCCACCTGTTTCATTGAAATTGGCCCACTAATTAAGAGGTAGTGTTTTAAATGGTTCTTGAAAGTTTTAAACAAGAGGACCAAGGGCCTGTGACACTCGCCTGGACTATTAACATTTGAACCATTTGCATTTAAATAGACATGGATAATTTTCGGCAAATTCAAGATAACCATCAAAAATATTGACCAATCCAGATTCTCATTTGAGATTTTCTATTGACTATTGATTAAGGAATACCATTTTTAAATGGTTCCAGATAATTTCCAGAAAATCAGACAGCCACCAAAACATTGACCTATCAAAATTCGGTATAGAATTTCTAGAGAATACCACTATAGGATCCTTCCAGCTAAATTTGGTTTAAATTGCCCAATGGGTTAATAAGGAATAGTGTCTTAAACTAATTCACATTTTCCGGCAAATCCAAGATGGCCACCAAAAATATTGACCAATCCAGATTCTCATTTGAGATTTTCAAGCCCACCGTCACAGGATTGTTCGACCCAAGTTTTGTTAAAATTGGACTATTGATTAAGGAATACCATTTTTAAATGGTTCCAGATAATTTCCAGAAAATCAGACAGCCACCAAAACATTGACCTATCAAAATTCGGTATAGAATTTCTAGAGAATACCACTATAGGATCCTTCCAGCTAAATTTGGTTTAAATTGCCCAATGGGTTAATAAGGAATAGTGTCTTAAACTAATTCACATTTTCCGGCAAATCCAAGATGGCCACCCAAAGAAATCAAGCAGTCAAAATTCTGTAACCAAGTTCTGAAGTGTACCATACTAGGGTCTGTCATCCAGCTGAGTTTGGTTGAAATCGGCCAAGCGATTAATGAGTAGTCTTAAATTTCCAAAAAATTTCGGAAAATCCAAGACGGCCACTGGAAAAATTGACCAAACAAAATTCTGTATATACATGTTCTGAATCCTACCACCATAGGGTCCTTCCAGCCAAGTCTGAATGAACTCATTCAAGCAGTTAATGAGTAGTCTTTTAAACAATTTCCAGCCATTGTTCCGAAATTTGGCCACGTGGTTAATGTGCCACCAAATCTGGTTGAAATTGCACATGCAATTAATGAAGAGTAGCGTTTTAAAACAATTTTCAGACATTTTTCGGAAAATTCAAGATGGCCACCAAGAAAATAGACCAATCAAAATTCTGTATACAAGTTCATGAAGCCTATCAGTCTAGGGTCCTTCCTGCCAAGTTTGCTTGAAATCGGTCTAGTAGTAAATGAAGAGTAGGCTTTTATCATATCTGAAAATCCAAGATGGCCACTGGAAAAATTGGTCAATCAAAATTCTGCATACATGTTCTGAAGCCTACTTCTTTAGGGTCCTTCTGCCAAATTAGGTTCAAACTGCTAAGCGGTTAATGAGTAGCGTTTTAAAGCAAAAGTTGCCGGAGAAAAGGACAACGGATGGTTGCCATGGCATAAACTCACTTGGCCATTCTGGCCAAGTGAGCTAAAAAATTCAAATGGACACGGAAAAATTTAGCAAACAAAATTCTGAATAGAAGTTCTAGAGCCTACCACTATAGAACCCTTCCAGCCAAATCTGGATAAAATCCACGTAGTGTTTAGAAAATTTCCATTAAATTATTCAAAAAATCTATTTTCCCCAAAAAACTTTACCAATCAAAAATGTGTATATAAGATCTGAAGCATATCCGCATAAGGTCCTTCCAGCCAAAGTAAGTTGAAATCTGCTGAGTGGTTAATGAGTAGTAGCGTTTTGACAACTCCCAGTTAATATTTCATAAAATCTAATGGTTTCACCACAAATCTTGACCAGTCAAAAATGTGTATATAAGATCTGACGCATATTCGCATAAGGTTCTTCCAGCCAAAGTAAGTTGAAATCTGCTGAGCGGTTAATGAGTAGTAGCGTTTTGACAACTCCCGTTTAATTTTTCATAAAATCTAACGGTTTCACCAAAAAAATTGACCAATCAAAATTTGACCAAACCATCATTGTGTGATGCTGTGTCATTATAACGAGGTATGTGTGTCCAAATTTAGGTCCAGTATCATTAACCCAATCTGAGATATAAACAGAAAAGTTGAGCTAAACGGAAAATGTTCATGTTGAAAAAAATTGACCTTGACATTTGACCTTTTAACCTCAACATAATTGTGTATTTGTCAGGTTAACTATAAGGAGGCATGTGTCCATGTTTGGCTTAAGTATGATTAACCAAACCTTAGATATAAACAGAAAAGTTGAGCTAAACGCAAATTGGACGACGCCACCGCCGGACGACGTGCAGGGTATCGCAATAGCTCATTTTACTTCGTAGTCGAGCTAAAAATTGCATAATCGTGCACGCCTACATGCGCTCAAGCTTAGTTCCAATAGAATTAACCAATCCTGAAATATAAATGTAAATTATTTGCTAAATTGAAAAACTTAAAGTTGTAAAAGAGGTCAAGTTTAATGCCCAATAGGGTGAAGCCATGCTGACATATTAGCTCAACCGAGATTGGACACCGATAAACAGACAAGACAAGTGTTACACTGACAGGATATTGGCAATATAGCTTTGTATCAAGATCACAATGACCTTGACATCAAATGTCTGTGCTGCTGCTCCGGGTTGAGGTAACTTTATGACGATGCTTAGTTCCAATAATTTAAACGAAATCACATATTTCTTTTTTCACGAGAGTTGATACTTACCTCTCTAACACTCTGACATTTCTAAATATCGACTTTCACTCAATAAAGCTCAGATTAAAAAAGTTAGGTGCCAATACTGGCCCAACATAGCGTATGCGCAAGCTGTCACTTCCTCATACTTGTACTATTGGCTGACATAATGCAACTTGCAAACCTGAAGACGGAGCTTCTGTGGGGCGGAGAAGCCGGGTCCGTTTTAGGGAGTAAGTATCAACTCTCTCTTGAAAAAAGAAATCTGTGATTTTGTTTATTTCACTTCAAGAGTTATTTACCTACCTGCCAGAATTTGTCAGTGAATTTGGCGAGGTCCAAAGAACAGCTCATCCCCTGAAGAGTCAAGCTAGTTTGCGTTTGGAAGCATGAACATCTGCAGTTGTGTATAAAAACACAACCAGGAAATGATTTGAACATCGGATAACACAACCGATGGTTGGGAGTATTGACCGTCAGTCATATGCACTCATCACACCCACCCACCCCCTCCTTTCGCCCTCAATATCCTTAACGCTCTCTACGTACTAGTGCTATAGTATTAAAAGACATCGAACGAAAGGCTTCATTTTTGTATACTTTCATGGGAGACCCACATAAAAAACACAAACCATCAACATATTAGAACGGGTAACGTGACATAAAAAACGAAACAACACAACACAAGACTGACCTTGTTAATCTTTTCCTGGGACATTGTCTTCCCCCTTGGTGAAGAACGATGCAATACGGAAGTGGTTATTTCTCATAATTAAATGTGCTGTTTGGAGACAGTGAGGAAACATCTATACTATATGCGCCTGCTCATTTTTTCAAAATCAATAAGGCGAGAGAGTTGGTGGTGACACAGAGATAATGACCTTGACTCACAGTGCCACTGGGATACTGACATAATGTCATCCACAGGCACCCCATTAAACAGGGCGGTGGAAGCCAGTATGCCACAGACACTGTGAGCCTTGGCCATGTCAACTTGTTTACCAGTGGTGGATTAGTGGCAAAATTGGATGGATTCCACAATTCACCTTGAAATGGTATCTTTGGACGCCCTCCATGGGGGTTCAATATATGACAACCAGAACCAACTTGGGTCCGTCAGCCATTCCTTGGTACTTTGTTTGTATGCTTTTGAATTATGATTATATCTAGTCAAAGCTGGTAAAATAATGGGCTGACCCAGGTATTTCAGCGACTATGCTTTAGCCAAGTAAGAGATAAAAGACATTAATGCTGAATTATATACAGCAATATAATTAGGTTTAAGGATGTAGGTATCATACAGGTGACAGAGGAAATCTGCTACTACCTGAATAGGTGCCTCCATTGGATTAATAGATGTTGTTGAGCACCATTCTGAAAATCTATTGATTTTACAATTATATGCTCTGGAGGTTGACACCCATTCTGGCTTTTGCCATGAAAATGGCTGCTTGCTCAGACGTCTTCCTTAATTGTGGATTCCTTGACAACATCCATGCAGTCAATTGACCGGTTGTTGTGAAAAGCATTGTCCTGGAAGATAATATTGCCCACCCGAGGCAGAGGAAATGAATTGCAGACCAGAAGGTCCAGCAGATCCGTGTACCATGATCAGCTTGGACAATTCGTGGTGAACAGAAGCACTTGGCACTCCTCTTGCCTGATTTTCTGAAGAATTTTTAGAATAGGATTGCTGGCGGGTATGCGTATGCATAATTCCTCCCAACTGATAGCTAGCGTATATGTTGCGATAGCGCTCGAATCTGGAATCGGAGACATACGTCGTCATCTTTGCATTCTTCTTCGTTATGAATAAATCTATGTTGGGTTTGCCCCAGTTGTTGAACAGATGGTCTGCCACACATTGACTTAGTTGCCATTCCGCAGGGAATACACTCATCCTTCGGCTCAATGAATCTGCTAACAGATTTAGCCTTTACGGAATAAGAACTGCTTTAAAGGTGATCACATGAACTAGACTCTGGGAAAAGCACTTTCCTTTTCATCATACAGAGACTGGGCAACTTCATTCTGCCCTGGCATTTATGTAAGTCACTACTGTTGAATTGTCTGATCGAATCAGAACTATCTTGCCCTGGACTTTCTCTAAGAAATGTTCCAGGCCTAGGATTACCGCTCCTAATTCCAGCAGGTTGATATATTCTTGTGACTGATCAGGCAAGCTTCTCATCCCTTCATTGATGTATCTGTGTACATCGTTATGTGAGGGTGGGGTGAGCATCATCCCCGCCTGAAGATTTTCTCTTTTCATTGGAGGTGGTGAATAAGAGGCTCCAACACTGCCACTCTTGAATTCAGTCATCCTGAATTCTGGGTTCACTGTCTCATGAAAAATAACTGGATAGGTCGCCTGCGCAAAACTGCCTGTTGACTGACTGGCTCCAGAGAAACCATCAACCCCAGCATTCTCAAGTAAACCTGTGCCAGCACATAGCGACTGTTGCACACTGACTGTATGACTGAGATGAGTATCTGTACTCTCCCCTGAGAGGGGTAAACATATTCCATCTCTAGATCGAAGATGATGCCCAGGTAAACTAACTTCTGGGATGTAGTCAGCTCTGATTTCTGAAAGTTGATTAGCCTAGATCTGTGAGTTTTCAAAATTATTTTCAGATTTGCTGATAGACTTTCCCGATTGTGTGCTTTTAACAGCCAGTCGTCTATGTAGGTGTGGACTGCTACGTTTCTCCTGCGGAGGTATGCTGTGATAGCAAGGACCACCCTGGTGAAGACCCGAGCTGTCGAAATTCTAACAGGAAGAACTTTGAATTCCCACTGGCACACTGAAATGCGAATCTCAGGAACCGACGAAAACTCCTCGCAATTGGAATGTGGAAATAAGCATCCGTCAGATCTATTGACGCTGTCCACATTGCTTTCTTCAACCCCGCCAACACCGTTTTGATTGTTTCCATCTTGAAACTTGGTGGGTCTATGAACTTCTTCAATGGCTTGAGGTTGAGAATTGGTCTCCATCCTCCAGTGCTTTTTGTTACCAGAAACACGGTTGAGTAGAAGCCCGGTCAATTTTGAGCCGGTTCAATTGCTACTTTTTGTATGAGGGATTTTATTTCCTCGATACACAACTGTTGATCTGAATCCCCTGGATTTTGAGTCCAGAGACCGTAGATATGGCAGACCAAGTATCCAGTCAGGATGGTATCTGACTGAACGCCATCGCAAGACTACATGATCCCGTGTCAACGGCTCCCACTCTTGCTTGTGGAAGGCCAAGCAACCTCCCATGGGTGCACCTAGGGAGAGAGATGGACAGGACTAGTGCAAGAGCGGCACTGTCTCTGACAGCGTCAGAGTGATCTTGTGGTAATCAGCCCATCAGGCATGGTTAACGTGACCAGATCCTCGTGCGCCCCTGCCAGCGCTGCGTGCACCACAATGTGCGGGCTGCCGCATAGCGGCCTGCGACACCAATCCCCCCAACCAGGCTGGTGCTGGAATGGCCGCTGCCTACGCTGCACCAGTGGCTGGCCGTTAACTTGACCACCGCCACCTCTGGCCTGCTACAGACGGAACGCAGGGGGCGCTGCATGAACGCGCTCCCTACGGAGCATTTCGAATTGTTTGTGTAGCGACCCCTGGTTGTTCACTAGGGTGACCGTCTCATGGAGGTGCTTACATCCCTCACCTGCAAAAAGACCAGGACCTGATATAGGTGTCCGCAGCAGCCTATTGTACAGGTCCCGGGACGGGCACAGGTTGTTCAACGCAAACATACGCCTCGCCAAGACACTTCTAATGACTGACTGCATCATACAGTCCAAAGCCAGGTTTATTCCATCCTGGATGGCTCTTTGGACTGAGACGGCACCATGACACCTCGCGTGGGACTTCGCCAGACGTCTATTGAACAAATTAACAATATGCTCGGCTAGCGGCAGAGATGGCATGGCACGCATCGTAGGCGCTGCCACCAACCACACATACTGGTCCACTGGGAAGCCACCGATTCAACGTCGAGTTCTGGTCTAACACCTATCAGCCATTGGCAGGCATCAGGCCAGTCCTCCTCAGTGAGCGCTACACTAGGCGCAGGCCTTTGTCGTCCTCAACAACACTCGCAAGCAGAGCTGTGGCTGGAGCCGTGGATACCCCAGGCAAACGGGTAAAACCGTGCGGGCCCGTGAGGACCACCATGGCTTGAGCCATAGCTAAACCAGGAGCCGGAGTCATGGGTAAATTGCACAACACGATGGTCTGGGAGTTCCATGGGAAAGTCCACCCATGCTCCCTGTAACGGGTGCAGGTTCGTCCATTTTCATGGGCACGATCTCATCGGGTGACCCCAGCAGATAGTCCTCATCTTCCTGGCCAGAAAGATTAGACTCCGGGTTAGCAAAGAACGCTAACCCAGAATGGCAGAGGAAATGTACCATAAGAGCATACGGTACCACAAGTGGGAGGCTGCTCCATGGAACCCGTAAAGTGGGAACTGGAGGCCATCGCTCTTGCTTCTGGATCTACTGGCGAAGCATGCCTCAAGCCGTGATCAACTGGAGCCAACTCTGAATCTGAAGTGAAAACTGGTAAACCCCTATCATAGAAGTCAGATTCAGAAGCGAGGACTATCTGCACAGGGGCAGATGAAGGCAACAAAATTACCTGGTCCAGGGAGCATGCCGCAAAGCAACTCTGGTACCAGGTCCTTAATTATCTTCATACACCCCATCTTCTCAAGACGGAAGGCCTCCATGTCCGTGGTGGCCTTCCTCTTACTCTTTCCACCACATACACCCTCATGTTCTTTCTTGAGACGCTTCTCCTCCTCACTTGCCCTTTCCTTAGCCAGCAACTTAATAAAGTCTGAGAATAAGTCCTCTCAACCCCCACCCTCCTTCAACTGTTTACAAACATCACATTTAAGAATGGGCCTACACATACTGCATTTAGCGCAGGGGGTGGGGGCAAACTTAAGCTTGAAGAATTTTCCACAAGAGACACAAGCAGACAATATTTGAAAAGCCATAAGAAAAAGACAATGAGTTTTTAAAATAATTAGTGAACTAAAAAATAAATAAACAGGGAAGCAAGTAATTTTAAACCGTGATAAGGATAGTTGCTTAGAAGAAAACAGATGGGACATAATGAATTGTTAATAATAAACAAAGGGTCGATTATGATGTCATATCTCCAATATATCCAAGGGAGACAATCCGTATTTTAACCATCATCCAGGTGTAAGACGAATTGTATTCAACACTCAAGAGCATAATATTATTAGTGATGAATAAATTAATTACCTATGCACCACCATCAAAGAGAACAAATTTTTGGCACACATTATTTTGTAAAAGATTAAAAAATCCATTGCCATTCCTGTAGAATACCTGAACCTTTAGCATAGGTATACCCCATCTCAGACGCTCTTCAGTAGATCACCATTTCACCATGCTTCTCAACCATAATACTTTTGGGACCACGGGGTAGTGATACATGTATGGTCTACTCCTTATCGCAGCGTCAAGCCACTTTGACCATAGATTTTTTGCTAACAAAGTAAGGGGACAATGGTGGAGAGAATTCCATCACAACTGTGTACCATATCCATAACAGGAACCTGTGGACAATAACACAAAATGTGATTAGAATTCAAGGCGCCAAAATAATAGTTCGAATGCACCTGATGGTTTGGTAACGGCGTGGCCTCTGGCGACGTAACTTGTTCAGTCATCATTCAATCACTAAATTTTCAAGTATTGAGCAACAAAAAATGTAAAAATTAGCTTCAAAATAAACTAAAGTTGCATGTGGTTTGGCCAATAAACTAGAGAGAAAGTGACAGCTGGCGCATACACGATGCTGGGGCTGGCATCCGCCAGACTGTCAACTGACTCCCTGCCCAGTAGGGGCACCTAACTAACCTAGTCTGAGCTTTATTGCGTGAAGGTTGATACATGTATTTAGAAATATCAAAAAGTATCAGGGAGACCTAAGTCTACGCTTGAAGTGAAACGGCCAATTCTGAAATAAAGGCCAGGCACGCTAAGCAGAAGCAAACTTAAGGTTAAAGTAAATGTCTGCATTTTACACAAATGTTACAATTCCTTTGACCTCAATATCATTGTACTTCATAAAGGTAAACATGTGACCAAGAGAAATTCAAGTAGGATGAACCAATCCTGATACTTATATTATGGTCACAGTAAACTTGACTTTTGACCTCAATAGGATTGTGCTCCATCTAGTTGATATATGTAACCATGTGTCCAAGTTTAGTCGCAATAGACTGAACCAATCCTTACATATGAAACGATATGTTGAACAAAACCAAAAACCTAACCCGAAACAATAGAGTATTATACCAAGGTCCCGGTGGCCTTAATCTTAGAGCTCAATATCAGTGCGCTCCTTCTGGCTGATACATGTATATGTAATCATGTTTCCTTGTTTAGTCCCAATAAGGTGAAGCCAGGGTGAGTTTTAAGATGCTATGTTGATCTAAACCAAAAAGTTAACCGGAAATCCGGGGAAAATCCATTTAGTCTAACAAGTTATTGCATCGAAACCAATTAATCACGTACATATAGTTACGTACGAACGGGAACATTCCCATATACCCTCGAACTTCATTTTCAAGGGGATAATTAGGAATTAACCATATATAGTGATAGGCTGATATTTTATATTTTCGGCAAGCCACTGGACATACATGGCCAGGATTCAATAAAAAAAAGGTTTATACAGGGCTAAAACATGGTAGCACATTATGACATTAAACGGGGTAATCGCTAAATGGAGCTTGTATTCATATATATCAAATTTATTACTAGTAATAGCTAAAACAGTATTTTATACAGTTAAATCATGTCTAAACAAAATAATAACAATAAAATATATATATATATATATATATATATATATATATATATATATATATATATATATATATATATATATAGGCCATAAGAGTTGCCTGATTTAACATTGTGAACTGCATTGGCGGCATGCAAGCCCACTTGAGCTGATCTTCATTCTACCACTGAAATCTGGCGAGTTGCACCTGGGCTCGTCGAGCACTCACCTCTACAGTAGTCATGTTTCTGTCTATTCAGCTAAAAGAGGAGATAACACACAATATCACTATGCATGAAGCTGCTCAAGATAACACCTGCCTTTTGATTAAGATAGGACTTGTATCATCATGCAGACACAATACAATTTCCTTAACTGGATCACCATGACCATATATTACATTAGACCAAAATTAATAAGATTATTTGAACCCCAAATGGAAACATGCTTGGTGAAGATTGGCTCGGTAAAACTTAAGCTATCAATTGGAAAGGAAGCACTTTCTTTAATTGAATCAACATGATCTTGCTTTGGTTCTATAGACAACAACAGCTTCCAGCTAAATTAGTTTCAAATTAAACAACACTGTTCCTGCAAAGATATCATTAAATTAAACTCAGATACTGAAATATCAAGATTGATAACGATGCAATCTAGTTTTAAATATCTGTGGGGCAGTGTAAAGTCTGACGCTTGTTCTCAGTCGTGAGACCAAAGTCTGAATGCTTTGAGTTGCAATTTCATCTCCTTTTATACCCCGACAGTTGAGGACTGGAAGTGAGGTGGGTCATAATTAAATATGGGCATTGTGTTTTTGGCTGCGCATCACTTTTTTTTGGCGATGCAGTGTATCCGCTATTTTAGCGGTGCTAATTTTGGCGATGCACTGTGTTTTGGCGGTGCAAATATTTTTTGCCAGTGTGCTTACGCATGCATTCTTTGGTGTGCCCAACATTTTTTCTGGTTGCCATGGTTTTTCGCCGGTGCACTTTTGCTTGACGGTACACAATGACCAGTACACAATGGTGGGCGTTTGATGAAACCTTCAGCTGTGTGGATGATGCACTTTGTCCTTATGCATCTGTGCAAACTGGTATACTTCCCGGTGTTTGTGTGCATACGTGCCTGTGTGCAACATAGAAATTTGTCTCTATGTGCGAGTGCTCAGGTGTGTATAACTAACCTAAAGTTACAGACTTACAGCGTTTTGTTCTATATGTAGAACTCATCAGAGGCAGTTTTTCTACATGGCAAGATTTTTTGTGTCCTGCCTTGATAATTTTTTGGGGGATCTCCTATTAGTGAGGCAGACATATGGATGCCACTGATGAGAAACTTGAGTATATTTTAAATTAAAATGGATGTTACATATGGATGAGATTGTATTATATAAGGTAGGTGAGATGTATATGAAAGTATGAGAGATGAAGGTGATAAGAAAGCACAGCTTGATTGATGATTAACGTGATCATTTTGAAGTTTCATATGGTTGAACACTGTCCAAGGCTGGGTCTGGTGCATGATTGTTCTCCATCGGGACCGCTAAAACACTGGAGACAGTCCCTATTGAATGTATGATCTATGCTAATGGTTCTGGTGAGATTGTGTGCCTTGTGTAGATCTGCTATCGTTAATTGTGTCATATTCATCAAGGAGTGAGTCTAGAGTGTGTATAGCTTCACAGGAAACAGTATGTATCGACGTTGGTGAGCCGGATAGAAAATTTGGCTTTTCGTCTCCTGTTGTGGTATATATACTGGTGGTCTGGCCTGTGTAGAACTTGATGTTGTATCAGTGACTGTATGTTGGGGGAGGGAACTCTAGGTTTTAGTAATGGTGTTTTTGGACCTACAAACTTCCCACCTTCGATGCAGACGGCATTGCAGACAGAGCTTGATTGCGCTTGTCTGATATGCAGTGCTTTTTTGAAAGATATTTCTTTAAATGTTCCAGTCTGGTGAACGGAATGAGACAGTCATCACAGGTCCATGGTGGTACTTCAGAATGCTATTCTGCGATGTATTCGCTTACAGAGATTTTTCAGGTATACTTGATGTGGCATTTTTACAGGTGTAATCTCTCATTTTAATAGCTTGCAAGTGTGATTGGCTTATCTGACTTCAAGAATGATAAGGAATGTAGTGGTGGGGATGTTTATGACATCATTGGTTCGTGGCGATGCTGATGCTACTGCGACATCATAAGAGAGTCTGAACTATAGATTTCAAGGTGATAGATTACCATTGTGGATGAAATGGTAATAATGACCTACTGCCCATCGGTCTGGTATTTCTTAGCGGTGGGGAGGAGAGGTGATCTTCAGTCTGCTAGGCTGATCCAGATTGGACAATAGGTGCTTCAAAAAACCATCCGCTTTTATTTCTACGAGCATTATTAATACTTACCAGATGTACATGTACTATTATGATGTCTATTATTGAAAGTCTAGCTCAAAATAACTAACAAGGATTAACACTCCAGGATTATGCTCAGCCTGTGTCCAGGAATTACCATTAGCGCCAGGTACCGAGCGACTTCCCAGGTACAGACAGATTTATTTTGTGTTTGCATAACAAAAACAGTTTAAGCAGCTCAGCCTCACCTCAGCGGGGTGGACTGAGGTGGGCCATAGTACATTTGGTAAGTATTAATAATTCTCATAGAAACAAAAGCGGATGTTTTTTTTATTCTACTTCGAATAATACTTACAAGATGTACTATTTTGATCAATTCTGTATTACGACAGCCAGACATTCCGGTGGTCAGAAGTGAGGCTCAAACAGCTCATCTACCAACCAGAGAGGTTTGTGAAGACACTGAGAACCCCTGCGCTCGCTTGGGTTCTGCCATCTGACTTATAGAATGCGAAGGCATCTATTGTCTAGATCGCGCTTTCCCCCTCATTTGTCCGCACAAATATGAGGGATGTCAATGGGAGGCAACACCACCCGGACCCGTGTCAGCCCTACATCTTGGCTAGAGCAGTCTCGGAGTGTACAGAAGCTACTACTTCTAAATTTTGGAAAACACTATCAAGAATCTGACATGAATTCCCAACTGGAATGGGACTTAATTCTGATATTGAGAATAATATACCCTTTAATCAGACAATCTGATATTTGGACTGCAAGTGAAAAAACTTGGATTGGTCACTTAAAACTGGAAACACTCACCACTTTTCCAGTGGAATTCTCTGTGATCTTCCCAGGAGCTTGCCCATTCGCTGCAGATACGCCAGCCATATGATTTTCCTAGGAGTCCTGGTGATGTTTAAGCGAGAGGTCTTCATTGTGGCATAATTTAGATTGATTAAGTTTGTGACGGCAACAGGATTAAGTGCGCTTGCTATATCGCGAAGATAGAAATCGGTAAATGACGAGTCGGCATGCAATTGTGCTACCTCCTCTAATGAGACACCCTTATAAAGGGCTAGTAGTAGTGTCGGGGTCAAAATGATACCACCTCCCGCAACTGGCCGCCATTCGGCGATACATGGCCCCCACCGCCCTCTCAATCCCTGGGGCGAGGTTGGTGAGACATGTGGTTGGTGTATGCCTCTAGATAGAGGCCCAGGATTGTTGAGACAGGTGGTTGGTATGCCTCTAGATGGAGGCCCCAGGGATTGAGAGGGAGCTGGGGGCTACGGATCGCCGAACGGCTGCCAGTTGAGGGAGGTTGTATCATTTTAATCCCGACACTACTACTCATGATACCACCACCCTCTCAATCCCTGGGGCATAGGTTGCGGGGGCTACCACGGATCGCTGAACTGCTGCCAGGGAGGTAGTATCACAATACTACTAACAGGGTCTGAACGCCCATTTAGAGACAAGCCTCCACAGTGATATACACCACTGATCGCTATCAACCACAGGGCTGGCCTCTCTCTATTGTGTGTAGGCTCAGACAAACATGTAGTCTCTGCCAGTCGCATCGGCATGATGGGACCACCAATAGGGGCTTCCATCTACCTTGACAACGCTCACCTGGGAGGAGGCTAAAGTAAAGAAGTGGCAGACAGACTTGATGTCTTTACGTGGGTGAAAGCGGTCGTAAATGTTTCTCTGCAAGGGGTCGACCCAAGGATTGTACTGGGGGTCATCCCGGAAGTGGGCCCACTTGGCATCCAATATCATGGCAGTCTCAGCACCCTGTGCCACTGCTGTAGACGCCAGCACGAGCAGTATGATGAGAATCATGGCTATATATGAAGAGTTAAACTGAACAGAGTGAACCCCTCGAGAAATATCTGTGCCAGATCGATCCCTGTTCCATCCGGATCGATAGTGATCTTCTTCCCCTCAGGGGCAGGGGCTGGCTGCTTCACTCTGCAGCCGGCTAAGAACTATATGAGTCGTTTGCGGGCTAGTGAGTCCGACTCGCTGAAGCAGTTTAACAACACCCTTGACTTTGGAGACATGTGACACACCATCTACCCGTAGCGTGCCCTCTTGGAGGTTAACCGGCTCTTCTGGTCCATCGAATGGACGACGCAGCAGGAGCTTTCCACCTGTAACCCCGATCCGTGACCCACCCTCGTCAGGGAGACACCTTCACCTATGTAGGTGAGGAAGGATTATCCCCGATTGTAGAGCTTTCGAACTGTCCCATGATTTTTCAAAACAGTGGAGAGGGGAGTAACCTCCATGTGAATGACTGCGGGAGGCCTATATAGGGGCAATCATGTTTGCCAGTCACCCCCAGGTCCAACGCGGTTCCACACTTCATTCTTCTCAAATATGAACTGCAGGTTTTTTGCCAAGGTCAATAGCAGACCATCGTGGGCCATCGGCGGGGCACCGCTCGAATAGGGTTTGACCAGATGAAAGCCGCGGTCGTTATTTAGGGAGTTGATCTCTGCCACCTCTGTATCCGAGAGCTCAATCAACGGCTCGAGGATATACTTCCTCTTCGGGAAATCGTACCGAAACACGATCTTGTGGCCATCTTTGTTGCGACGCAGGCGCTCTTTCGTCACATCCTTGAGGTCTGTGATCAGCTCCACCCCATCACCACCAATGGGGTGGATGGAGAATGCCTTTGAGCTTGCTTCGTACTGTAGGGCGAATGACTTGCCATTGCTCTCTTCTACCTTGGCAGCATCAATTGCCTCTGGGCAGTGCACACAGCAGCTCACTAGTAGAAGTCGGCCGGGACGTGATAGAGTATCTCCCAGGTGCCAACAGCAACCTATGGAAAGCTATCAGTCCTAGCCTGTTCACACCTGTAAATCACCTGTTTAACATATATGCCAGCACGGATGGGATATCGGACGCCCATTTAGAGTTTACACTCTTATTACTCATTGACCTGACATGATATCATACCAGCATTATCTGACCGAGATGATGAAGAAAGAGGTTCGCCCATTCATGACCCCTGCACAGATAAAGGCCTTAAACGAACAGAGGCTCGCACTGCAACAAGAAGGAGAGCGACTACAGCGGGAGAACTGGTATCAACAGAACGCAAGCCTTGCAAGGAGGCGAAGGAACAGTGAAAATTTCCGATATTGGCAGGCCCTCCTGGAGGAGAGTAAGCGGGACGCAGGAGTCTTGACAGATGACGATGAGCTAGATGTCTTCACAGACGAGGATGAGCCAGGTGGCTTCTCAGACGAGGATGAGCCAGATGTCATACAGTGGAAAGAGGAGATGGCGCAGAAGTGTAAGACCAAGAAAACCATCCAGCGGCAGACCTACTATCTTGCTGATACGGTGAAGTTCCAGATGTCACGTCACAGAAAGCTAGTGGCACCCGACATAGTGCTGGATGACCTCTGTCTAAGAGACGTCTGTCTCGAAACCAGCAAGCTGCCACGGTTCGCCAGGCTCTCCAAAATGAACCGTTCTATGACTCATGAGCAGATTCTGCAGGTGATGCAGGTTTAATCTCCAGGTATACTATGGCAAAATCAGAGTGGCGGAAGCAACCATAAATATACCCCTCCCTGACTGCTGATGAGGGGGGGGGGGGGTCCTCACTCGTACAACCACTGCTGCTGGTGTGATTGGAGCCAGTGCTGGGGTGGCAGCTGTGGCCACTCCCGCTACAGGGGTGGGGGCCATCGTCGCCATCCCGCTGGGTGGCGTGACACTAGCCGCCACTATCTTGGTCACAGGCTTGGGGGTGGGGCAGTGGCAGATCACAAGGAGGATGGAGAAGCATGCTAAGTACGTGGCACTGGCACAGAGTATGCTACGGACTATCGACGAGTCTGTCAGCAAAGCTCTCGAGGATGGCCAGGTCACCGATGAAGAGTAACACCAAGCCCTGTACTGCACGGAGAAACCTAAAGTGCGACAGCAATACCTCAAAGCCTCCAGCGGGCGAGTTGATATGGAGGAGTTAAAAAACGAGATGTTACTCTGGAGTCGAGACGACTACAAATAGTATGCTGCGGTAGCTTTAAGAACACCAGTATAGATGGCATTCCCACTGAACCTCACGACAGTCATCCGGAGCCAACCGCACCTCGTGGGTACACCCTTGACTGGCTTGAGGTCTACTGGATGATATACCAGAGCTAACACCGTTCTCTATCACAGTGGATGGACGGTTCCGAATCAGCTTCTCCGTCAACCCACGACCGCTGACCAACCGCCCCATCACCATCAAGGATGCGAAGCAAGCTCATACTTGGATGGCTGCTCCAAGCCTCTCATACTGGAATCAGCAGCTGAACTTTGCCATGTGGTGTGTTACGGCAGGATGTGGAGTAAGTTCCACCCTGCCTCACTCCTATTCTGGTACTCCTGAAGCTGTGCTCATCGTCAGCTGTCTCAGATTTCACATGTACTTCACGGTGCGACGAATCCTCCATGAGCTGGGTGCAAGCCTCCCTGATACAAACGACTTCGATCCACAGCTCAACAGTCATAGCGTCTCAGCGGCCAGCAGACTACAGAGAGAGTTCAGCGCTCACCCAGACTATCGGTGGCATGGTGGTGACAACAGTGGTTTAGGCGTTATGTACGGTGACCCGAGACATGACTACTCAGGATTCCCCCTATCGAACACCCCGACGAGTAGGCCGTTGGAAGACAGCGACATTCTCGTTCGATCCAGACACCGGCCATGGAGCGCTGGTGCAAAATATGCACATTACTGGCTTGCGGCAGGACTATTCAGATGTGTTGAAGTACACCACCTCAGGCCTCACACCAGCAGGGATCATTCAGATCAACGAGTCCCTGGAAGCACTGTGCTACTGCATCCTTACGGCACAGAGCCAGCTGCGGCATTCCATAGATGGTGTCAGCGGAGCAGAGGTCCAGGCCATGTTCATCAGTCTCGTTGAGGATATGATCATCGTGGCAGACCCCAGTAGTCTTATTGCTAAGTTCCAGCAGGGGCTGCAGAAGGCCCATCGCAAACTTGACGTTGCTATTTCGCCACACCTACGGTTGATTCCGAGCAACATGATCGTGAACATCGAGGACCAATCAGGGGCTATAACAACATGATAGTCGAGGGGACCCCGGTGTCCACTTCGGCTTCAACACTGCCATCAACGCACCTACGCGTGGTACGAGCCATACATGTGTTCCGACCCTGACACTGCAGCCAGTCGACATGGCAGCTCCAGGCGCCCCGACACTGCAGCCAGTGGACACGACACCGCTTCCCATGGTAGCTCTATGTGTGGTGTCAGGCCTAGCTATCGTGGCGCTCGGGATCAGCCTACTCCGCCGCTAGCACATCAGCTATAAGACTATCAGACTATCCTGACTCTACAGTAGCAGTGGGGACCACGGTGAGACACTGAACCAGCTTGGCATGCCCTACAGCCCCTATACCCGCTGCCAACATGCACATCCAAGGGCTGGAGGGTTCAGCAGCGCATCCTTTTTCCACCTTGTAGTATCGCAGAGCCTTGTTCAGCTCTGAGTCCGGTGAGGCCATGACGGTCTGCAACTGCTGGAACACATCTGACAGATACTCTTGATCCTTGTAGAAACCTTTAGCTCGCAAGAGCTGCTCGACAATACTCCCGCCCATGATAAGGTATTTGAGGAAGCAGATCTGTCCCTTGCCAAGTTCTAGATAGAGCTTCACAGCTGTCAGCTCCTCTGTCAGCTCAGCACCGGAGAGCTGAGCGAGCTTATCCGGTGTCTTCTTCTTGTAGTCCTTCAACTCCCTCAGGAAGACATCATAGTACTTCTCGCATAGCGTGAGACCGGACATGTTTACGATGTCTCAATAGAGCGATGAATATTCCTGAGTACCAACCCGGCCACCTGGCAGACGCAGACTGGGAAGATCTTATTAGCTCTCTCGACAGGGGACGCAGACGTTTAACCGCGTTGTATACTCAGTGCTTAAACAATGACGTCAACGGTACAGATCGTGAAGCAACTGCCCGAGAGCCAGGCGAGTCTTCAGAAGGTGGAGAACCTGCTGCGAACCAAGACACAGATGTTACTGACCAAAGCAAAACCTCTGGCAGTCCATGTCGCCAGTAATGTGGCGGCGAATGTGGCCGTGGTGATCTTCCTGCTGCCACTGCGGCTGTCCTCGCTACAGTGGTGAGTGGGGTGGCCGGGCACTGTCTCGGAATAACTCACCCCATCCCAAAGATCGCCCTCAGTGGTGCCTCCTACACTGTTGCCGCCAATATCATGGGAGAACGTGTTACACTAATGGAGGCGCGGTTCTAGGGCTAGCAACGAGTGCAATGGCTGAGATCATCGTCGCCTACGTTTAACCTCTCTGAATAGTGAGATGGATCACGAGACCCCTGCAGCATATGATGCATGGGGTGCCAGAGGGCGGTGTGTAGCCCATAGTCGAGCACCCGGACTGATGATTGGCAATGGTGGACCGCCCACAAGGCGTGCCCCTGCAGAGAGGGTCAGTACCCTAAGCACTGCTACCTATTCCCTTGGCCGACTGCGTGGTCCTCCTATGTCCAACTATTTCACTGGGGGTATGACTAGTAGGTTTAAGCCGTCTGTATATGACTATGACTCTGTCACTCACAGACCTAGAAAGCAGAGCTAGGCAATCTTGCTCACTTGGGCGAGGCATGCCTCGGTTCAGAGGACACTGTTGCCCCTATCTCCTTCCTAGACGTCGATGAAAAGGGAGACCCGCGGGAGATCCGAGGTACCATCCCAGCCCGAGATCTCATCGGGAACACTGATACGGTAGGACAATCGGCCATTAACAAGGCCAAGACTGTATACAAGGGGATGGGCATCAAGGAGAGGGCGGCGATGCTCGGTATTAGGGTTGGGCGATTTTTCGATATTATCGTCAATATCGCGATATACCGGATACCGATATTGTCATAATTTCGAAAAATCGGCAATACTGACAGGACGATATCGCACTTTTAACTGTGAGCATAATATAAATAACTAAGTTAGAAATGTCATACTCTTACCTCTATTCGGTCCAGTAATAGTCTTTAAATAATAATCCAGTCTTTGTCTAAGGTAATAAACTTAATAAACTCCAAAATAAGCTGAGTTCATTTAATTCATGGTTTGTTTGCGCTAATAAAATGATTTAAAGTACAAAATAATCCTTTGTTGTTCATTTTTCATAATTACATAAATAGACGACGCCATGTTTTTTCTTGCCTCATTCTGAGTATTAGTTAGTGGGGAATACCATTTGCACTACCCACATTCCATTCTGATGACGTTATTACTACAGGTCAAGCTATTTATCCATTAGTCATTGATCTGCATGGTTAACCATTCTTCTGACCGTGAAAGATTTAAACTTTAAAACTTTTGAGGTCGATAGGAAACCACACACACTTAATCCCTTATCAATACCACAGCTTGGAACGGTGGGTGAGGGGGAAGTTAATCGCTTGCTTTACCGTTATACATTTTTATGTAACTTTATACAATATATTTAGCATTTTTATACGAATCAGATCAAAATTCATTCCACATATAACACTACGGATTTATTCTAAGTGAGAAACGTCCTTAAAATAAAGAATTTAGGCCTAATTATGCCCAGTCTTCTACCTGTTGTGGCAGTCTTGGCTGCAGAGTTAACTGGGTTAATTTCACACATCCCGGCTATGCCTTGGGATCAATGGATAAACCCGCTAAATAGTGAGCGAATTTGAATTGGTCTACACTGCAGAAAATGAGTATAAATATTACAGACCAAATAAAATCTGATATAATTGTTTCCAGTCTTCACGCTGGTTCTCGTTCAAAATCATGCAGTGTTATTTTATTAATTTGCATCGTCTAAGCTAGCGGTGGGCGTGATAACAGCTGTCGGAATTCTGCAGTGTGAATTCTGATTGGCTCAAGTATGATACGGCGGCCAATCAGATTCCTTTCTGCGCAATGAAGTTAATGCGTATTCCTTGCTCAATCTTTTGACAGTTGTCGTGAGGTAAAGATAACACAAAATACAACACAAGAACAGAAGAAAATTCTTTATTTTTCTTATTTGTGATGAATATGGTTAGTTGCATTACATTCGTTGCTTTAAACTGTATATTGAAGGGTGTCAAAGTGTGGAATTTCGTGTATTAAATATGCGGAAATGGCAATCATGGCGATCTCAATTTACGGTTTCAATGCAACAAATTTAATGAAAATAACTTGCAGACGCCACCAATTTGAAATACATATTATTCTATGTTTACACCCTAACTCCACACCCCACCCAAATGATGATATATCGTGATACCGCGGTATTTTAATGGGATGAGCAATATCGCCCAACCCTACTCGGTATGCTCGGAGTCGATGAGGCTGGAGCCATCAAGGTTATGGCTGAGTCCTATGCACAGGACCTGGTTACGGATCTCCTGAAACCACGGAGCTCATTCCGACAGGATGGAGAGAATCTCAAGATAGGCACCATCGGCCTGAGCCATATCACTGTCGACGGCCAAACAGGTGCTACCGCCAGCCTCCGGCTACCAGAGGTGAAGAAGTCAGGGTTCTTTGGTTTGCCGTTTAAGACCACAGGATAGTCATGGCTTCCTGTGCATGTATCATACAGATACTGGATGTACTAGACACTTTGGGTGCTGACACAGGCCCTCCACGCTATCTTCTCAGCTGCTGCTGGGATTTCATGCTTGAGGCCTCCATCGCATCCTTCATATCCACCGGAGGTGCAGGATTCCCCGCTCTGCAGGTGAAAGAGCTGGTGCAGGAAGTACTGCCGTTTAGTCTCCCAGACATAGACGAGGCTACCACCGACCAAGTGCTAACCATCCTCCGCACGCATGTCTGTACCATTCGACAGTAGGCCGGCCGATACCGGCCAGGTGGTGCTGATCATTGCCCCGTCAGGACACAGGAAAGACATCTTGCTGCGGGCTCTCCTGGCCGAACATCTACACTCTCAATACATCCTTCTGTTGTCTAACTCCTGAGGCGGTTGACAGTAATGATCAATGGTACAAGCTGCTGGCAGCCCGACTGACAGAACCACTTGTTCTAGTTATCGATGACCCTGCAATGGACCAGAAGACAGTCACCTACCTCAGCAACATCACAAGGCGCATCCGGCACACAAAGATAACTGTCTTCATCCTCTTTCAGAAGTACACCCGCGAGATCTCACCAGACATCCGCCACAATGCCCGGTTGCTATGCTTCAGCTCCAAGTGTGGGTGTGCCCTGCTCGAGACCATATACGACAGCCTAACCCTCAAGGAGACCAAAGGGGACTCAGGTGTACAGAGGGCAGCTGAGCTGTACCGCTTCATCTTCAGCAACAAGGAGACAGGTGAGCTGTCACACTTCAAACCATCTCTGGAAAAGGTGCAGACCGTCACCTACAAGCTGAATCCAGCCAGGAAACGAGCCTGCTCTACGCGTCATCGTTGACAGGCTGCCGCAACCTTTTTCATTAATCAGAAGGCTGTGCAGTCTCCGCTACTTCATCCACGGTCTCTGCTACTTCGTCAGATTCTTGAGGAACTTCGTTAGAAGCTTGAGGAACTTCGTCAGAACCCTGCCACTTAGACTCTACCCACTGAGGGTCAGAGTCTAGGGCTCTCTTCTTCTGGAACTTCTCACAGAAGATCCACTTTGTACATGCGCGACGAGCATCTGACTTGCGAGCGGATTTGATGAGGTAGTCCTGGTAGTTATCTGGGAATTTCAGAAATGCTGCCAGATCACTGGCTAATCTCCTGCGCCCTTCTTTGTTGAAGATGTGCTCAACAGCCTCCTTGCGGCCAACAGTGAACCTCTCCTGAGTACCTTCTGCATGGCCGGTGTCATGGCTCTCCGCTACAGCGGTACTGATCCCCCCCCCTGAAGTAGTTATTTGCTCCAGACTGAGGCTATCCAGCATCTCTCGTTCTTTCTGGCTATGGAGGCTAAATACAGCAGCCCACTTCCCGACCGTTAGTAGATCTTTGGGGTCGACCCTCGCCTTTTGGAGAGCTAGAATAACATGACTGTTGGGTTGGACCCCAGGAGGTAGGTCGAGTGTCTTGCCCTGGGTGCTGTCAAACTTCCAGTAGAGTATCCGATTCAGGAGTTCTTTTGTACTATGAGCTGGCGCTCCTTCCTCTATGGCGGCCAGTATCTGCGCATCAGACGGAGGTGTGACCTTGGCTCGCTTGTGGATAATGTTGATGTAACGAAGCAGTCCTCGGACCCTGTCACAGTGGGACAGTGCACGCTGTGGCTGTCGTGCTGCCTATAGACAATCTGCTGGAGAACTTTACCAAACATGGCAGCCGTTTAACTCCTCTATATACCCAGACCTTAAACATGCTCCAGATGGGGCCATTGAACCCGCGACATCCCACCGCACTGGTCCACGAAAGGACTGCCTGATGGTCATTCGACCCAGTATACACGATGAGAACCCGTTGTCCGCTGCTGGGAAGTACATTGACTTTTCAATCTCTGGTCAGATCCACGAGATCAAGAGCATGACACTCGAGTTCAAGCTTCAGAGCACAATAGAACAGACGGTAGAGCTCCCGCAGGTTCTGACCAGGTGGGAGATCCTGCAGAGCAACAGCTCCGTGGACATCACCTATGTGAACGATGAGTACTGAGTCCTAGGTCCGCTGGCTCGTGGTCCAATCTTCTATGCGAAGGGAAAGGGGTACTACACTGTGGGGTTCACGGAATTCGAACTATGGGTAGGTGTCGAGAAGCCCGTGGCAGTTCCACTCTTAACCATCCTCGAGAACACACACGTGAATCCGGCTGCCATGCAGGATAGGCTGTTCCTCCGAGTGTACACTGAGCAGCGAGCAGATACGACGATGAATGCTCCAAGACTTCATGTCTGGCATGACGAGAATGAACAGGAGCTGAAGCAAACGGGTTCCAAACAGCGGATCGTGCATGTGGAGCGAGAACACCAGCAGGTCCAAGCCACAACTAACCAACGGGTAGAGCTGACATTGCATCGTGATGCATCGGACTGTGTCGCTGTTGCGGTCCTGGTTCAGAAGGGAGGAGCCATCCAGCAGGTGGATAAACTAGATGACTTCAAGCTTGTGGTTGCTGGGACCAATGTTCTTGGTGAGGTATGTGAGCTGGCTGATTGCCAACTCTACAGACAGAGAACTAAGCCATATGCGCTTCTGCAACTAACCAGTGGAAGCGACGACGTCGAGTCGGCACTCGAGGGCCGTCACCACCTCGGGGGCAGGGACATCCCACCTAATCAGGGCAACTGGCTCAGCCTCAACATCGGAAAACTCATATCTGGGACCCGCTCATTAGGTGTGACGGTACTTTACTTTGTCTATGCTACGGTATGCGTGTCGAATACATCAGGCATTCAGCTTGAGCGTGCGTAGAGCACGACTCCTGTCATCACCGCTGCAGCTGCTACCACTACTATAAGCTCTGCTGTCTTCTGACCTGTCGATGCTTCATAGTCAAGCATTGGCTCAGATACAGCCTCGTAGTACTCATCGAGACTCTCATCTGCCTCTGAGGCTCTGGTTGGCCTGAGCTCGGAGTTGGCGTCGGCGTGCCTCCTTCTGGCGCATATGCTCGAGGGCTTTGCTGTACTCAAACTTCTCCGTAGACAGCTTCTCCATCGCCTGGCTATGACGCTCAAGCTCGACCTCTGCCGCCTTCTTGTCGGCGAAGCTGAGTCCCCAGTTCGCTAAGGCAAACACGCCCGCATTCAAGATTGCGGATGCCATGCTATAGACTCCAGTTTAAAGCTACTATATAGCTGTCCCCCAGCGATGGCTCCCCAGAGGCTTATGAAGATCCAGTCGAGGATATAGATGATGAGGACTATGCAGATGACTATGATGTAGCGGAGCCCGCGGGTGAGTATGATGATGTAGAGCCTGAATCCCGCACGCTAGTACACAAAGCGAAAGAAATCTATCGCACTTACGTAAAAGGTTCTATCGGTCCGCTGGCAGCAGTTGGGTCTCTGATCGCTCTGTTCACAACGAAGACTGTCGAGATGGTCCGCAAGATCGCCAACAATGCTCTCCATGGGGTGGAGACGATTTCTGAAGCCATACCAGCCATCGCCTCAGGAGTAGCTACCTTCTTCGGAGTCGCAGGCCCTTGGCTACCGTACAGTGCCATAGCGCTCGCGGGCATCTGGGATGCCGAATATGTAAGCCGTACTATATAAGGATGGCATCCCTACGACCTGGTCAAGGCCCTTAACTTCCGAGGGTTGGTCGATAAACTACTGTTCAGTGAGGATCCAGCAGAGATTAGATGCCAGTGTATGGAGGTGTTTGAGGTCTTCAGTGATGGTCGAATGAATGACGGCCGTCTGTTCGTCTGTTTAGAGTTCACCAAGGCCATGCGTGACAGGACGGGAGTGGGCGTCAGTGATGAAATCGGCGAGTTTATCAACCGTCTTTCTTGAGGAACTCTACTATCAGCCTGGTGGATATTACCATGAGCCCCCTCAACTACTCGAGGTTGCACGTCGCAAGGGCCACACATTCACATTGGAGACAGTTAACCAGTGGCTCAGCCGCCAGGCGATGTGGTTTACCGACTCCTGGAACCGGGTACTCGGCTCCCAACTGCCGAGTACCCGTTTGCCATGAAGCTCATATTGTTTGCATAGCCACCAAACAAGAGATACCCATGGCTTGCCTCCGTGCGGCTGGGAGGCTGGGTCCGTAATAGAATGGTGAGTATTGTTAGATCTCGGAGAAAGGGAAATTGAAATTTCCTTCATTCTCCTTCGATCAATACTCACCATTCTATTACTTCTGATATACACCAGATTTAGTCAGTAACCTGGTGGGAAGGGGCAAGCCATCAATTGCTACTTTTGCCCCTTGGAGAAAGAGCTAGACTTAAACTTGATTAATGGAAACCTAAAAGGACCATCAAGTTAACGGAACCGAATCACATTCGCATCACTGCACCCCCCACCCCCACCCCTTTTTTCTCCTAAGAAAAGGGAGAGAACTCACGAACATACATCTCGCCTGAAAACACAAATATGCCAAGACGGTTAACTGCTCTTTGCATATATTAGCCTGGGAATGAGCATGAATATATAAGATGAATGATCATGATATATAGACATAATACAAAACACTCTCAATCCTGAAAGACCTCATGATATTTGGATTTCAGACCTGGAGCCTCCAACCATTCACTTGTCTGGCCATCAGTGACACAATCTGGTTGATACCATGTCTGCTTCTTAATTCTTTCTTACAAATGCCCAAAAAGGAAGAAGAGCAGTGTGGTCATATAGCTATCGTCTCAAAACAGCTAAAGCGAGTGGATTGGCGAAGTCTGACACATCCGTCATATAGTAATCCGTGCACGAGTACTCACAGTGCCATTGTGCAACAGCCATGATGTCCTTTAACGGAACACCATTGTAAAGGGCGGTAGAGGCGGCTATTCCTCTAACATCGTGTGCCCTTGCGCATTGCACCTGGTGCCCAGTCGCAATCTCATGGGTAGTCTGAATGCATTCGACTACCCAACGAGAGATAGAATCCATGGATGCGGCGCCATATGGCTTCTTATGGCAGATCCACAGATGTCTATCATTTGACCGTAACGAGTCTGTCCGTTTTGTACTTAGGCAAAGCACGGACTTGGCACTAGACACTGGCATCACGATCAAACCTACTTAGTTTCGGTATAATGATCGGTTTGCTGGGATATCTCAAAGATTGAATCTTTGACATAAACTATGCTCTTGGCAGTAGACGCAGACCCTCTCTGGAGACAATAAATCGGTCCCTCTCTGCTGAAAGTGCATGGATCACACTGCGCCTTCTAGCTAAGGAAGCTGCCAATAGAAAGACCGCCTTTAGAGTCAAATGCTTTAGACTAGCCGAACGCAACGGTTCGAAAGGGTGCTTGGCCAGTACATTAAGCACTAACGATAGACTCCAGGCTGGAATGACTACCGGTTGTCTCGGTCGGAGATTGCTCATTCCCTTCACCATCACATTCAACTGGGCCACCTCTGGACTATCCCTGTTGGCTAGACAAGGGATAACTGATGCCAAAGCTGACTTGTATCCAGCAATTGTGACAGGAGCTAGTCCTGAAAAGAACAGCTCACAGAGAAAGTCTGCTATTTGCTGAATAGTGGAATGAACGGTATCAATACCCTTTTCTTCACACCAGTCTGCAAATCTGTTAACCTTGTTGTTATATAACTTGAAGGTTGACCTCCTTCTCGCAGCTGCGATGAAATCTGCAGCTTGTCGAGAAAAGACCTCCAATGTTGTTTGATAACATCCACGTAGTCAATAACATTTCGGGACGCTCGTGTAGCGTCCCTTGGCCTGGGAGATTATGTTCGGAATCTCGGGTAACTGCACTGGATTTTCCACCCGCAGATCTCGAAGATCCGTGAACCACGCCCTGCTGGGCCAAAATGGCGCTATTAGCAGGACCAGGCACGGTTCCCCCCTGATCTTCACCAATATCTTCGGTAGAAGAATGGTGGGTGGGTACGCGCAAGCGTACATCCCTCTCCAGCTTAATACCAGAGCGTCTGTATCGACGGCATTAGGATCTGGTACCGGCGAAACATGTCATGATTTGAGCATTTTCCCTTGTGGCGAACAAGTCCACGTTGGGTTTGCCCCAATGCTCGAAGATCCTGTGAAGAACTGGAGGGTTGAGAGACCATTCCATTGGCAGAATTCTCTGTCTGCGAGACAAAGCATCTGCCAGAATGTTCAATCGCCCAGGAATATGAGCTGCTTTCAAAACAACCGAGTAATTCCTACACCATTGAATCAAGTGCCACACTTAGATACATAGTGTGGGTGACTTGGTCCCGCCTTGGCGATTTATGTATGATACTACTGTCGAGTTGTCCGACCGCATCAATATCGCCTTGTCCCTGACTTTTGGAAGAAACCTTTCCAATGCCAGTTCTACTGCCATCATTTCCAACAGATTGATGTGCAGCTGGCTCTCTTGGAGAGTCCATGTGCCTGAGACTGAAGGAAATGTCAATTTCCCTTTCTCCGAGATCTAACAATACTCACCATTCTGTTACTTCTGATATACAGCTGGCCTTGACAGCGGCTCTAGGATTATAGACTTAGAAAGCTTTACCGACTCCTGGGAACCGGGTACTCGGCTCCCAACTGCCGAGTACCCGTTTACCATAGAGCTCATATTGTTTGCATAGCCACCAAACAAGAGAAAACTATGGCTTGCCTCCGTGGGGCTGGGAGGCTGGGTCCGTAACAGAATGGTAAGTATTGTTAGATCTCGGAGAAAGGGAAATTGAAATTTCCTTCATTCTCCTTCGATCAATACTCACCATTCTGTTACTTCTGATATACACCAGATTTGATCAGTAACCTGGTGGGAAGGGGCAAGCCATAAATGCTAATTTTGCCCCTTGGAGAAAGATTTTAGACTTAAAACTTGACTAACGGAGACCTAAAAGGACCGTCAAGTTCACTGAACCGAATCACATTCACGTCACAGCCGCCCCCCCTTTTCCTCCTAAGAAAAGGGAGAGAACTAACGAACATGTATCTCGCCTGAAAACACAAATATGCCAAGAGGGTTAACTACTCCCTGCATATTCCATGTATTAGCCTGGGAATGAGCATGAATATATAAGATGAATGAACATGATACATATACATAATACAAAAAACTCTCACTATTGAATTACCTTATGATAATTGGACTTCAGACGTACCGCCTCCAACCATTCACCGGTTCGGGCATCAGTGACACAATCTGGTTGACATCCTCTCGCCTGACCATGCCTGCTTTAGGTTCTTTTCTTACCAAAGTGAAAAAAGGGTGAAGAGCAGTGTGGTCACTAACTATCGTTTCAAAACAGCTAAGGCGAGTGGATTGGCTGAGTCTGACACATCCCTCATATAGTAATCCGTGAATGAGGACTCACAGTGCCATTGTGCAACGGCCATGATGTCCTCAACGGAACACCATTGTAAAGGGCGGTCGAGGCGGCTATTCCTCTGACATCGTGTGCCCTTACACCTTGCACCTGGTGCCCAGTCGCCATCTCGTGAGTAGTCTGAATGCATTCGACCACCCAACGAGAGATAGTATCCATGGATGCGGCGCCATAAGGCTTTTTATGGCAGATCCACAGATGTCTATCGTTCGACCGTAACGAGTCAGTCCGTTTCTTGTACTTAGTCAAAGCACGGACCGGGCACCAGACACTGGCATCACGATCAAACCTAGTTAACTTCGGTATAATGATCGGTTTGCCGGGATATCTCAAAGATTGGTTCTTTGACATAAACTCTGCTCTTGGCAGAAGACGCAGACCGTCTCCAGAAACAATAAATCGGTTCCTCTCTGCCAAAAGCGCATGGATCTCACTGCGCCTTCTAGCTGAGGAAGCTGCCAATAGAAAGACTGCCTTTAGAGTCAAATGCTTTAGACTAGCCGAACGCAACGGTTCGAAAGGGTGCTTGGCCAGTACATTAAGCACTAAAGATAGACTCCAGGCTGGAATGACTACCGGTTGTCTCGGGCGGAGATTGCTCATTCCCTTCAACATCACATTTAACTGGGCCACCTCTGGACTATCCCTGTTGGCTAGACAAGGGATAACTGATGCCAAAGCTGACTTGTATCCAGCAACTGTGACGGGAGCTAGTCCTGAAAAGAACAGCTCACAGAGAAAGTCTGCTATTTGCTGAATAGTGGATTGAAAGGTATCAATACCCTTTTCTTCACACCAGTCTGCAAGTCTGTTAACCTTGTTGTTATATGACTTGAAGGTTGACCTCCTTCTCGCAGCCGCGATGAAATCAGCAGCCTGTCGAGAAAAGCCTTCCGACGTGGAACGTTGTTTGATAACATCCACGCAGTCAATTTGAACATTTCGGACGCTCGTGTAGGAAGCGTCCCTTGGCCTGGGAGATTATGTTCGGAATCTCGGGCAACTGCACAGGATTTTCCACCAGCAGATCTAGAAGATCCGTGAACCACGCCCTGCTCGGCCAATACGGCGCTATTAGCAGGACCAGACACGGTTCCTCCCTGACCTTCACCAATACCTTCGGTAGAAGAATGGTGGGTGGGTACGCGTAAGCGTGCATCCCTCTCCAGCTTATCACCAGAGCGTCTGTATCGACGGCATTTGGATCTGGAATCGGCGAGACATATGTCATGATTTGAGCATTTTCCTTTGTGGCGAACAAGTCTACGTTGGGTTTGCCCCAATGCTCGAAGATCCGTCGCAGAACCGGAGGGTTGAGGGACCATTCCCTTGGCAGAATCCTCTGTCTGCGAGACAAAGCATCCGCCAGAATGTTCAATCGGCCAAGAATATGAGCTGCTTTCAAAACAACCGAGTAATTCCTGCACCATTGAATCAAGTGCCACACTCTGATACACAGAGTGGGCGACCTGGTCCCGCCTTGGCGATTTATATATGATACTACTGTCGAAATGTCCGACCGTATCAATATCACCTTGCCCCTGATCATCGGAAGGAACTCTTCCAACGCCAGTTCCACTGCCATCATTTCCAACAGATTGATATGCAGCTGACTCTTCGGGAGAGTCCATGTGCCCGAGACCTGGTGTTCTCCCAGGCAGGCACCCCACCCTTCCCGCGATGCATCCGTGTAGACGGACAGCTGGGGGTGGGGTAGGTGCTGCGAAACCCCTAATAGGAGATTCTGACGCTGTTTCCACCATAGAAGATGCGATATTATCGGCTCCAAAACTGGCACCAGTTTTGACAGGGGTTCTGTTCTCTGTTTCCACAGAGACATCAGATACAACTGAATAGGCCTTCGCATTAGAGCAGCGTACGGGATAACCTGCTCCATGGAGACCATCATGCCCAGCATCTGAAGGAACCGCCTCGCCTGAATGTGGTTTCCCACTCGAAAACTCTTGAGGATGGTTAACAGAGACACCACTCTGGGCTCTGACGGGTAAACCCTGCCCTCCTCGAGGTCGAATCGCATCCCCAAATAAACGAAATGCTGAGTGGGCGTCAACTCGGATTTCTCCTCGTTGACTATCCAGCCTAGATCTGAAAGTAACTTCAGAGTCAGAGCAGTATCCACTTTCAACCTGGCTGCCGAGTCTGCCTTCTCTTTTCTGAGAAACGCTGTCACGCAAGGACCACTCTTGTGAAAACCCTCGGCGCTGTTGACAGGCCAAACGGGAGAACTGTAAACTCCCATACTTGATTCTGAAACGCAATTCTCAGAAACCTGTGCCAACTCCGCTTCATAGGAGTGTGGAAATATGCATCTTTCAGATCGATCGATACACACCACATTCCTTTCCTCAATCCCGCCATTACCGACCTCGGCATTTCCATCTGGAACCAAGGCGTATGGATAAACCAATTTAATGGCCTGAGATTGAGTATGGGTCTCCACCCCCCCCCCCTGTGCTCTTGGGGACAAGGAACATGTTTGAATAGAAGCCTGGAGTGTTTCGGTTTACTGGTTTTATTGCTCCCTTCAGAAGCAAACCCGACACTTCCTTTTGAACGGCTTCTAACTTGTCTGGCTCCCTTGGTATGGGTGTCCAGACAGGTGCCAAAGACAGATTTTGTGGTGGAAAGTCCCACCACTCCGGCATGTAACCCTGGGATCACCATCCCAGGACCAGACTGTCTGATGTCACACCTCGCCAGGCCTCGACGAAACGCATGAGCCTTCCACCCACCATAGACGCCTCGACGTCTAACGGAGTTGTCCGGCTCGCAGTCCGCTCCCCCCTCTTTCTTAACGAGAGAGAGAACCATTTCGTTCTAGGCACGACGGGTATAACTGGCACCGCTGTTCCTGTCGCACAGGCGCGGTCCAGGCGGATATGAAGGGAGCTTTCGTACCCTCAGGTACGCTTCGGCCCCTTCTGTCCGCCCTTTGAGGCCTTACCCTTACCCTTCCCCTTCCCGCCTCTAGGGCGGTCAGGAGCAACATTGGGGAGGGTAGGCGCCTCTACAACCTTCCTGGATTTCTTCGCCGGCGGCGGCTCCGAAAACCCAGCTGAAGCAGAAGTCGCAACAGGCTTAGCTTTCGCCTTGCCCTTATGCTTCTTCTGCTTCCTTGAAGGTTGTCCCGTTAGCGGTTTCCCCACAGCCCCTAGTGCGTGCGCTTGCCGCACTAGCTCTAGCTGCAGGTTTACAGCTAACTGATTCTGTGCGATACTGGCAGTATCCTCTAAGATGGCCCGCGCTTGGCCACCGAAGATGCTAGGCCCTGTCAGGGGCGTCCCAAGAAGACGCTCCCTGACTGCCGTAGCCGGACGCATATGGTCAATGACCATTTGCCTCCTGGATTTCGTCACTCGCGCTTGCACCCTTGCCAATGCGTCCATAGACAGCACCAGGCCGTCATTGACACACGAAAGCGCCACAGGTGGCACAGGGTGACCTGCCCCCGCTTCAGCCCACACCGACTGAAGGAGATGATACGAGTGGTTGACAGCGCTCATAGCTGCCCTCACACCCTCATCACATAGGGACAGGACTCCATCTTGGTGTGTACCTGAGACTTGTCCACAAGTGCCGGACCAGGGCCACCCGCCACGGCACTCTGGACGCCCAGTACCCATCGGTCATCCTCAGTGACCGACGGGATTACACCATATCTGTCGTATTCCCCCCCCCCCCCCGCGGAACACGACATGTTGCCCGCACCTCCCTGGAGGCCGCAGGGAGCTGACCCTTGGTCATAAGTTGTTTGCTATAAATAGCATCCAACAAATCTATGAACCGTGGATCCAGTCCCACCGACTGGATCCGGGCCGCGGGCAAAATCCCCGTCCTGATCGACGCAACCGACGGACGGGGCGGCGCATCTTCATCGGCCGTGGCCGAAACCACAGACGGGTCAACCCTGGCTAGCCACGCCAGAGCCTCTGACCAATCTACCTCCGATGAAGACACACCCACAAACACGTCACCCGTTGACGTGCTCACGGGCCTGCCAGCCACGGCCTCCCGGCAAGGAGCCACGGCTGACACGCCAGGCACTCCGGTACCACACGGTTCCGCCGCCACCCCATGAAACACTCCGGTCCATGGGGTAGGTCTGCACGGAAAACCGTACGGACCCGTAGCAGTCGCGGAACCATAGCCGGACATGGGCGCCAACGCCACGCCCGGCCCGGCACACCCGTTCCCGTGACGGCTGGTACCAAACCAAGCCGCACGGAACCAGTGCAAGGTAACGGATTGGCCTCAGCCGCAGGCGGAGCCGCTGACCTGGCTTGCGCCAAACCAGACAAATAGAGGCCGGTTCCGTCCAGGACGGAATCAACCTCCATATTCTCCACCTGCGGCTTCACGGGCCGCAGCAACCTCTCCTCCTCGGCCTCCTCGTCTTCAGACTCCGAAGAGCCGTCACTAGACGAGTCAACCATGGAGCCGTCCTGGCGGACGGCTCCCACACCTGACGGACCGGCCACCGCTACTGGACCACCCGGAGGTGGCCGCAGAGAGACAGAACCCGCCTGGCCGAAGCCAGACGGGACCGCCAGGGGGCCGTACGAGACGGCCCCATCGGTAACCAGTCCAGAATCCTGTCCGAGGACAGGGTCCGTACCAGGCATGGGGAGAAACTGCCCCCCAACCTTTGGTAGCAGGGACGACACCAGCGTGGGCAGAACGCTATGCAGAAAACCCTGCATAGCCGGACCAAACCACGCCGGCGGTGCCATCTCCGCCACCTCCAGCTGGGGACGTGGAGCACCCCCACCGGCCGAACCGGGCGCTCCACGATTTCCTCTCGGACCGCCTGACCCCGCGTCAGACCCAGCCAAGTCCTTCTGGGCAAGGAACTTAACCATCATTTCGACGGACCACACTGCACAAACATTACACCTATTATCTATATTACACAGGGAACACCTAAAACAGACATGGTCCTTGAACATTACACGGACAAACTTATGGCAGTCGTCACATGATGGCGGGGCTGGCTTGGCCTATAAAATAAGCACAAACGTACAATAAACAAGCGGAACGAGACCCGGATGGAAGGCAGACAATTAATTTTCAAATATTTTGACTCATAAATTAACCGTAACCTCCCCGCACCCCACCCCGCCATGTTACAACAACGATCGCATTGATTATGACGACAAGTACGCGGCGGGCACAACACACCCATAATAGATCCTCCAGGATGTGTAACGGCTCCAGGAATCATATCGCATAGCATTCGGGGTATATTTACTAATCAATATAAATTATACTCCTAACGAAAGCAGCACGATATGTGAAGAAAACAACAAAATGTATAACAAACTGCTGTCTCACACGGTAAAACCGCAGACCACGCATCTACTCAAGAATTCTGAAACCACCGATCATTGCAAACCGATCGTGATCGCACGTAAACTTGATCATTCTAAAGTTTCCGGTACCATTTTTAGTACGCAGCACCCAGAATAAGATGCGCGAATTAATGAAAAAAATTTTCTTCACATAAACATCCGAGCGACCGGGTGTGACGTCACCCGCTCGGATCCTACAGAGAACGACGTCAGCCGATATTCGTGTTAGAAATACCGTAGCAAACACCTATTTTCATATCTGCCGATCGCCTGTTGGGGGTTAAAGAAGGCGATCGTCTGGCATATATCGTTGTTAGCACACGTCCCAGATTCTATGGGGTCAGAAATTGGAACATGCGACACAACGAAATTTAGAGACCTAAGTCTTTTAACTATGGATAATAAAGAACAATACAACCTGGTTGTCTTGGGCGGTATTCTCCATAGTCCTTAGTTAATCCTTTCAGAACACACAAACTATCACCGATTAAAGACTTAGATTATTTTAAAACACTAAAATCCTTAATGCAAAAAGCATGTATTGCTCTTGTTGCTATGCAAACAAGAATGAGCTCTATGGTAAACGGGTACTAAACGAAATCTAGGATTTCTTTTTTCACGAGAGAGTTGATACTTACCTCCCTAATACTTTTGATATTGCTAAATATTGGCTTTCACACAATAAACACTCAGATTTAAAACAGTTAGGTGCCCCTACTGGGCAGGGAGTCAGAGCGTAGTCTGGCGGATGCCAGCCCCACCACCGCGCATGCGCAGACTAGCACTTCCTCTGACTAGATTATTGGCTGACACACATGCAACTATTAAGAGCCTGAAGACCGAGCCTCTGTGGGGTGGAGAGGCCGGGTCCGTATCTAGGGAGGTAAGTATCAACTCTCTCGTGAAAAAATAAATCCTAGATTTCGTTTATTTCACTTCAAGAGTATACTTACCTCCCTAATACTTTTGATATTGCCAGAATTCGAAAGTGAATCTGGCGGGAGGGAGGCGAGGTCAAAAGACCAGCTCATCCCTATACGCTTTTCTGCGTTTAAGGCACTTAAACTTCTGAAACTGTAAGAAAAAACAGTCAGGATTTGACTAACCATCGGATAACACCACCGATGTATGAGAGATGACCGAATGTCATATGCGCTCCCCCCCCCCTCCTTCCTGGGAGGAAGAGTCGACTGACCTCAATGTCCTATACGCTCTCTACGTACAAGTGCCATGTACTACAGGACAGAGACGAAAAAGCTCCATTTTCGTAACTCTCAACAATGAACCACACAAATACACAAACCATCACCATATTAATAACGGGTAATCGTGACAATACAATCAACAACGGACAACACATGAACAAGACTGACCTTGTTGAAAATGGCTGCTGACATCATCTTCCCATTGGTAAAGACTGATGCAGGCCCAAAAAAGTGGGTGTTTCCATAAATTAATTGTGAAATATATAAGTAATGAGGAAAAACCTCCTCAAAAAATATAAACCGATTTATTTTTTCAAAACCGACAAGGCGAGAGGATTAGAGGTGTCACGGAGATAATGGTCTGTAAAACTTGACTCACAGTGCCACTGAGCCACCGACATAATATCATCCACAGGGACCCCATTAAATAGGGCCGTGGATGTCACTACGCCGCGGACACTGTGAGCCTTGGCCACGTCAACCTGCTTCCCGGTGGCGGATTTATGGCAAAACTGAATGCATTCCACAATCCACCTGGAAATGGTGTCCTTAGAAGCCCTCCCATGGGGTTCAATATATGACAACCATAACGCTGACTGGTCGGTGCGCCATGCCGCCGTACGTTGTTTGTACCGGCGCAGCGCCCGGATGGGACACCATGCTTTAGAATTAGGATCATATCTAGTTAAAGCAGGCAAAATAATAGGTTGACCTGGATATTTCAACGACTGATTTTTAGCCAAGAAATTAATCCTAGGTAGCAGCTTAAGGCCTTCCCCTGAAACCACAAAACGGTCATCCTCGGCTGATAAGGCATGAATTTCACTCCTACGCCTAGCCGAGGCCGCAGCAATTAAAAACACAGTCTTCAGTGTTAATAGTTTCATAGAAATGGAACTAAGTGGTTCAAAAGGCTTATCACCTAGTACTTGAAGCACTAGCGATAAACTCCAAGACGGAATCACAGGTGGATTCCTTGGTCTTAGATTGCCCATGCCTTTAATTAATACATTCAATGTATTCACTTCATCACTTCCCCTCTTAGCCAAGCAAGGAATAACAGACATTAATGCTGACTTATAACCAGCAATAGAGTTAGGCTTGAGGCTATAGGCATCATAGAGGTGACAGAGGAAATCAGCTACTACTTGAATAGATGAATCCATTGGATCAATACATCTATTTGAGCACCATTCTGCAAATCTGTTGATTTTATAATTATATGCTCTGGAGGTTGACCCCCTCCTGGCTTTGGCCATAAACATGGCTGCTTGCTCAGAAAAGCCCTCCTTAATTCTAGATTCCTTGACAACATCCACGCAGTCAATCTGAACATTGACGGATTGTTGTGAAGGGCCTTGCCCTGGAAGATAATATCGTCCATCAGAGGCAGAGGAACCGGATTGCAGACCAGAAGGTCCAGCAGATCCATATACCATGATCGGCTTGGCCAATCCGGGGCGATCAGAAGCACTTGGCATTCCTCTTGTCTGATTTTCTGAAGAATTTTTGGAATCAGGATTGCTGGAGGGAATGCGTATGCATACATTCTCCCCCAGCTGATAGCTAACGCATCTGTTGCGAAAGCGCTTGGATCCGGAATCGGAGAGACGTACGTCGTCATCTTCGCATTCTTCTTCGTTGCGAACAAATCGATGTTGGGTTTCCCCCAATGGTCGAACAGACGATCCGCCACACATTGATTTAGTTGCCATTCCGTGGGTAAAACACTCATCCTTCGGCTCAATGAGTCTGCTAGCAGGTTTAACCTTCCCGGAATATGAACTGCTTTCAAGGTAATCTGGTGATCCAGACACCAACAAAGCAGTTTCCATGTCATCATACAGAGACTGGGCGACTTCGTTCCGCCCTGGCGGTTTATGTAAGTCACAACTGTTGAGTTGTCTGAACGAATAAGAACAATCTTGCCCTGAACTTTCTGTAAGAAATGTTCCAGGCCCAGGACTACTGCTCTTAGCTCCAGTAGATTTATATGTTCCTTTGACTGTTCCAGATTCCAAAGCCCTGATATCGTGGATTCTTCCAGGCAAGCTCCCCAGCCCTCCATCGATGCATCTGTATACACAGTCACCTGAGGGTGGGGAGGGGTTAGCAAAACCCCCGGCAAGAGATTCTCTGTATTCAACCACCATTGCAGGTGGTGAATCAGAGGCGCCAACACTGACACATTCGAGTCCAGCGAACCTGTACTCTGGGTCCATTGTGTCATGAGAAACAACTGGATCGGCCGCCTGCGTAAGGCGGCCTGAGGAATGACTGGTTCCAACGAAACCATCAACCCCAGCATTCTCAAGTAAACCCGTGCCAGGACATGACGACTGTCGCACACTGACTGAATCAACGAGATGAGTTTTTGAACTCTCTCCTGAGTAGGATAAACATATCCTGTCTCTAGATCGAAGAACATCCCCAGGTAAACAAACTTCTGGGATGGAGTCAGCTCTGATTTTGGGAAATTGATCAACCAGCCCAAGTCTGTGAGAATTTTCAAAACAATCTCCAGATTGGCGGATAAACTTTCCCGGGTGTGCGCTTTCAACAGCCAGTCGTCTATGTACATGTGGACTGCTATGCTTCTCCTGCGGAGGTATGCTGTGATCGCAAGAACCACACGGGTGAAAACCCGAGGAGCCGTGGAAATTCCGAAGGGCAACACCCTGAATTCCCACTGTCTGCCCTGGAATGCAAATCTCAGGAAGCGACAGAAACTCCCGTGGATGGGGATGTGGAAATAAGCGTCCTTCAAATCTATCGACGCCGTCCACATCCCCCTCTCCAACCCCGCCAACACCGAGCGCACCGTTTCCATCTTGAAACTGGGCGTCTCGATGAACTTGTTCAATGGCTTGAGGTTGAGAATCGGTCTCCACCCTCCGGTGCGTTTTGTTACTAAGAACAGGGTTGAATAGAAGCCCGGACACCTTTGTGCCGGCTGAATAGCTCCCTTTTGTATGAGGGAATTTATCTCCTCCTCGATACACAACCTTTGCTCTGGATCCCTCGGAATGGGAGTCCAGACTGGCACCAGAGACAGTCGCGACGGCGGGCCTGTCACCCACTCTGGATGATACCCGACGGAAAGCCATCGCAAGACTAAACGGTCCTGAGTTAACCGTTCCCACTCCTGCATGTGGCCGGCTAGCCGGCCTCCCACCGGCCCACCTAGGGACCGCGGTGGACACGAGGCATGCAAGAGCGGCACTGTCTCCGTCGCCATACACACCGGCGTGGTTCTTACCGCGGTAAGCGTACTGTCAGGAACGATAACCACGCCCAGATCCTCGCGCGCCCCGCCCCGCCCCGCGCGCACCTCGGTGCGCGGGCGGCTGCTTGGCTGACGGCGCCTGAGGAACCTGCGCCCCCCTCGCTGCTGGCCGAATCGCACGCGGCCGAGGCCGACGCTGCGACGGTGGCTGGCCACTGACCTGGCCAGCACCACCTCGAGCCTGCAGGGGACGATACGCCGGGGCCGCGGCGCGAGCGTTAGCACGACGCAGCACATCAAACTGCTCGCGCAGCGCCCTCTGGTTATTCACCAGGGTGACCGTCTCTTGGAGGTGGCGACATCCCTCACCTCCAAAAAGACCAGGGCCCGTCATAGGCGTACGCAGTAGCCTATTGTACAGGTCCTGAGACGGGCACAGATTGTCCAGGGCAAACGTGCGTCTTGCCCTGACACTCCTGGTCACCGCCCGAGTCATACAGTCCAGCGCCAGGTTAATACCATCCTGGATGGTTCGCTGGACAGTGACCGGACTTGGCTGGCGCGATGCGGATGCCGTTACTACCACCTGTAACAGCTGGGAGACGTGGGACAGAGCGGCAATCGAAGCCCTCCCACTCTCCTCCGCATCACGCAACGCGGTATTCGCCGAACGCAACGCGTCCGCGCACAAGACACCCATGTCAGAACGGGAGCCTGGCCGCGCATCCTCACCCAAAGCCGCGCGGTCATCCACGCTGGGCTTGGGTACCACACCGTACCGCTGGTAATCCAGGGGCACGATGCAACAACGCCTGGCCACCTCGCGAGGGGCCTTCGCGAGACGTCCACTCGACTTAATGGACGACTCCGCCGCCTTGAACATGTCAACGACATGCTCCGCCAGCGGCAGAGAAGGCATAGCGTTAGCAGTCGGTTTCCCAGCTAACCACGGCGTGTGAACACGCTGGCTAGCCGACTGCTCCACGGGCAGATCAGGCCTAACGCTCACCAACCACTGGCAAGCGTCATACCAATCCTCCTCCGTGGCTAACTGCGAGCGCTCTACAAGACGGGGTCCTTCGTCTTCCTCCTGAGTGCAAGCAGTAGAGCTTGACGGCGGGTATGCTGATACACCTGGCAAGCCAGGGAAAACACGCGGGCCTGACAGCACCGGCATGAGAATATC
Source organism: Chaetoderma sp. LZ-2023a (assembly GCA_034401795.1). NCBI lineage: Eukaryota > Metazoa > Mollusca > Caudofoveata > Chaetodermatida > Chaetodermatidae > Chaetoderma > Chaetoderma sp. LZ-2023a. The sequence goes on along the minus strand of CM067363.1, from coordinate 14,987,390 downwards.
ACTGGTTTGACCAGGAGCAGGCACCGTGGCAGAGCGCGGGGTATATATAGTCTCACCACGGGCCCGGCCAGCACCAGCAACACCCTCGGCAAGCCGAGGTATGCGGTACCGCTGGCCATCAGCAGCGCCCTGGGCCACCACCTGAGCCGCGGACTTTACTCCAGGGTGAGTAAAACCGTGGAATAAGGCGCCTGTATTCCCCGCGAGGGGTGCACAAACGTCTTCATCCATGTCCACGTCGTCAGACGGCGACCCTAGCAGGTAATCCTCATTACCCTGGTCAGAAAGATTAGACCCCGGGTCAGCAAAGAGAGCTAACCTGGGCTGACCAGGAACGGTGCCATAGGAGGTACTGGCCACCGCGGCGTGCGGATACCCCTGGACTGATAAGCAGCCCGCGGGTTCCAGCGACAACCGTCCACGGTCCCCTATCGGCGCGGCAATAAGCCTGCTGCCAGGGCCGTGGAACGCCCCCTCTAATGGGGCCACCTCTGAATCGTCGAACAACGGAAGCGGACTAAGGAAAATCGATCCAGAGGCGGGGATTACCTGCTCCGAAGCCGATGATGAGGACAGTAAAGGATTTGGACCAGGAAGCATGCCACGAAGCAACCCTGGAACCAAATCCTTTACTGCCCTCTTCATCTCTCCCAACATCTTCAATAACTAGATACCTGACACTTTGTATAGACAAACCATCCAACGTGACGAACCGGAGAACTCCACCATCTGCACGCCTCTTAACTCTCTCCACCTCATGGGGAAGGAATTGGATCAAGAGGGCAAAGTGAGAAGACCTTTATACTAGGCCTCCAACTCACTGGACATATTTTTCATTTGGTTAGATAACCTAACAGAGTTTTAGTAGGAAATGGAACCATGGTGGAGAGAAAACTAACTCTCTGCTACTGTGAAGCGACCACCTAGCGTCATACAGACCTGTGGACATAAACAGAAAGAGAAATTAGTCATAGGTAGCACCGAGTTGACATAAACCAACTAACCAAGGCGCTTATCACGGTAACCGCGAGTCCCGGAAACACAATACACCGGGAAGAAAACTCGCTAATTTTACTAGAAGTCACCTGATTTAAAGGTCCTAAGTCCCCCTTTGGCGAATCGTTCCGTCCTGCCATCCAAAGCAGTGACTATCACACCAAAAAACACCACTTAAACAGTCTAAGATCAAGGAAAAGCTATTGCAACAAAAAGACATGTGTGAACTCTCTGCCAATAATCTAGCAAAGAGGAAGTGCTAGTCTGCGCATGCGCGGTGGTGGGGCTGGCATCCGCCAGACTACGCTCTGACTCCCTGCCCAGTAGGGGCACCTAACTGTTTTAAATCTGAGTGTTTATTGTGTGAAAGCCAATATTTAGCAATATCAAAAGTATTAGGGAGGTAAGTATACTCTTGAAGTGAAATCGGCAGTTGGGAGCCGGGTACCCGGTTCCCAGGAGTCGGTAAAGCTTTCTAAGTCTATAATCCTAGAGCCGCTGTCAAGGCCAGCTGTATATCAGAAGTAACAGAATGGTGAGTATTGATCGAAGGAGAAGTTACACCTACTGTCAAGATTACACTTAGTACAGCGGAAACAGACATGGTCCTTGAATAGAACCTGTACGAATTTGTGGCACTCGTCACATGATGGCGGGGCTGGCTTGGCCTATAATAAGCCAAACCTACGATAAGCAAGCGGAACGAAACAGAAATGGAAGGCAGACAATTAATTTTCAAATATATTGACCATAAATTAACTGTAAACCCTCCCGCACCCCACAACGTTACAGCAAAGATTGCATTGATTATGACGACAAGAATGAAGCGGGCAATAATACACCCATACACTGATCCTCAAGGATGTATAACGGAACCAGGAATCATATCGCATAGCATTCGGGGTATATTTACTAATAAATATAAATTATACTCCTAACGATGGCCAAAACGATATGTGAAGAAACAACAAAATGTAAACAAACTGCTGTAGCACACGGTAAAACCGCAGACCACACATCTAAACCAAGAATTTTGAAATCACTGATCATTGCAAACAGATCGTGATAATACGCAAAACTTGAAAATTCCAGTTTTCTGGTACCAATTAAAGTACGCAGCACCTAGAATCAGATGCGCGAATTAATGAAACATTTTCTTCACATAATCATCCGAGTAACATGGGTGTGACGTCACACGCTCGGATCTTAAGGAGAACGACGTCAGCCGATTTTCGTGTTAAAAACACCGTCAAGCCAACACCTAATTTCATATCTGCCGATCGCCTGTTGGGGTTTAAAGGAAGGCGATCATCTGGCATATTTTGTTGTTAACACACGCCCCATATTCTTTGGGGTTAGAAATTGGAACATGCGACACACACAAAATTTTGAAGATGTAAGTCTTTAAACTATGGAATAACATGGAAAAATACAACCTGGTTATCATCGGTAGCATCCATGGTAATCCAATATATCCTTAGAGAGCGCACAAAGCTATCACAATTACACAGAAAAGACTTAATATAAACTCAAGACTTCCAACTGCAAAAAAGCATGTGTCTTGTTGCTATGCAAACAAGAAAGAGCTTCATGGCAAACGGGTACTCGCCAGTTGGGAGCCGAGTACCTGGTTCCAGGAGTCGGTAAAGCTTACTAAGTCTATAGTCCTAGGGCCCAGCTATCAGGGCTAGCTGTATCAGAAGTAATAGAATGGTGAGTATTGATCGAAGGAGAAGGGAGCATTCCTATATACCATCGAACTTTAGACAGTAATACTTTAATATATTTTTATTTTCACATACTTTGGAGGGGGGACATTACTTCATGGGCTTAATTGTCTATGAAATATTGTCCCCCTAATGGAGGTTATGTACTGGGAAGGTATATGTCCATTCCCAAAGCTAGGAGTGGACATTTGATATGTCTGGGTGTAAACCTTTATATTTTGGCCACCCTACCATATTGATGGGTTGTGAATGTACATATACGTTTCCATCCACATACTTAGGGGGGGGGGGAACATTCGCCATGAAACATTGTCCTCACCAGCCCCCTCCCCAATGGAAGTAATGTACTGGGAATGTATATGTCCATTCCCAGAGCTAAGGGCGGACATTTGACATGCCTGGGAGTTTGTGGTGGAGATTTTAAGTGTCTCTGACTGTGTGAACCTCTTTATTTGGGGCACCCTACCATATTAATGGGGTGTGAAAGTACATATAAGTTTTGATTCCTATAGGAGGGGGGGGGGGGTGGGGCATTATTTCATAGGCATTAAATTGGCCATGAAATATTGTCCCCTCCCCCCCCCCCATCCCCCAATGTAAGTTATGTACTTGGAAGGTGTATGTCCATTCCCAGAGTTAGGGGTGGAGATTTCATGTTTGGGTGTAAACCTTTATATTTTGGCCACCTTATCATATTGTACATATACATTTCCATCCACATACTTAGGAGGGAGGGGGGGGGGAACATTGTTTCATGGCTGTTCATTGGCCATGAAATATTATCCTCACCAGCCCCCTTAGGCTGGTACCCGACTCCTCATTCCCTCGCTGGCAATTCTCTGGCTCAGGATACGACAGCAGACGCTTTAAAGCAAAATGACAGCTATTTAACCCATGTACGACACCTCTTCGGGTATTAGTATAGTCTTATCTTACACATTTCATTACACTACATAACTAAGATGGAATTTTTCACTAAAGACTATTGTCAAAAATGAAAAAAGCTGCGCTATTAATCTAGATTATGTTCTTGAAGGATAGTAGGCACATTTCCAAATTTTGTTACCAGTTTTTATTCATCGCTTAGTAGAAGGCTTTGGCCACATATTTACTTCTAATGTGACTCTTCTAGAGTTTATTTTACGGAAGTAAAGTATACCAGTACTTCCTTGAAAATCATCTACCACTGAAGATGGTGGGGTGGGTGGTATCGGGGGTGGGGTTGCGTGGGGTGGGGTTGCGTGGGGGGGGGGGCGGTGATTGGTGGAGGCAATTGAAAATAGTTCCAGCAGGGGTGTCTTGCGAAGCTTTGAAAATTTGATTCATTGATTATTTTCTGTATCATGATTCCAACACATTATGTTGAATATTTTGAAACTAAAATTACTGGAATTGTGGAGGCTGGCACGGCATCTTACAATAATATTATTTGTGTCAACATACCTGACCGATTGCTTGTATCATATGGTCACATTTCTGCGCCATTGGATTGGGTTAATATAACTTGGATAATAAGGGGCACCCCAGGGCTCTGCTCCCCCCCCCCCCACATCCCAACCACCCCCAGCCAAAGTATATATAAGGCACCATGGAATGATGGATGCCTTTTTAAAAATCAGCTTGATTGCCATAATACATATAGTAATGATTTATCTGATTTTCAACCATTAAAACCATTATTGATGTTAACTCTCTCCAGGTAAATAACTATGATCTAGACATGAACCACTGATCCTGTGATCATGTAGGCCTTTGGATCAGCAACAGATAACTCATTTATTAATGGTAAATCCAGATTGATCCATTTGGATCACTTGTTTTTCACAAGTAGCAAATCTAAATATATATAAAAAAGGACTTACATTTACTGCTTACTTGATCAAATACCTGTAATCTGTAGCTGGGTTAATCTGTGAAAGGTTATTGTTTAAATTAAAGTTGTTGCTAATTATGCCAACATTTACATGTAAGTCATAAGATCTAGAAATTTAGTTTGAAAATACAAATATTTGGACCTGAAATGTGCAAATTTGTGATTAATAGCAATATTACACAGAAATGTAAACATTTTGACAGTTAAATGAGAATCTGGTTTTGAAATACCAAAGATTTAAATGGAAATGTGAAGATTTTATGAAATCCAGACAAGTATTATGAAAATTTAAGTCAGAAATATAAAAGGTTTCAGCCTGAAACAAGGACATTTTGACTTAAATCAGACTAATTTCAGGCCACAATTAAATTATTGTTTATTTGGGGTAACCAACTTAATATTTTGGTTATGTGTGCTTACCGGTATATATCCAAAATATATTATAGGGTTTAATACTACAAACAGACCATAATTTAAGAGTGGTTTCAGTGATCTTGAGACCTGATACCCACACTGCCAGAGATCAAAGTAGACTTTGGAACCAAGAGGCACAATGGGCATGGTGGGCCTGTCTCACTCACCTAGGATATCAGTATTTGTACAACAGCCATTTAAAATTGGGTTTCAAATACAGATTATGGCTGGAATCATGGAAATTTGTACTTAAATGCAGAAATTGGTGTTGAAATGCAAACATTTCTGGCTGAAATTTGTAAATTTTGTGTTAAAAGCAAAAGTTTAGAGAAATATATAAATATTGACAGTTAATGTGTACCTGGGCTCAAAATGTTAGATCTGTAATGGACCGTTTCGACAAATATCAGCCAGTGTTTAATATTTAACAACAAATTAGAAAATTTGAACCTAAAAGGAAAGAATATGTGTGAAAATGCAAAAATTTGGTACTGAAATGTGTGAATTTGGGATTATAAGCAAGTGTTTACCAAGAAATATATAGATTTTCACAGTTAATAAGAATATCTGGGTTGAAAATGCTAAAAATATTTCAAATGACCAGTTATATGAAAATTTAGGCTGGAAATGCGAAGATTCTGGTCAGAAACATGCAGTCTTTGACAGGAAACAAGAAAATTTGGGCTAAAAAGCAACTGCTTTGTTTAGAAACAAAACATATGCATGCAAAATGCAAAAGTAAGACAGTTTAAGCTGAAGATACACACATTTCTGTATGAAGAATTGATACCTATGTTCCAAATATGAACATTTTAACAGGAAACATGAATATTTTAGGTAAAGAATTTAAGAATTTAGGCCCAAAATGGCAAAACTTGGATATGAAATGGCCACTGACCAATAATGTCAAATTCCTATTCAACAGGCCCAAAATCTATATCATTGCATTGCTCACTGTGAAAATTCATCAACTAAGAAAGCCGAGTCTAACCCTTTAATGATAATTAAGCCGGCAAAAACCAGCCTTGCAGTGATATTGAGAATATTTTCAAGAATTTATCACTGTAATGCCTGCATCAGTCATTCCAGTGTTAAAATTTCAAAAAATGTCTTCTTGGCTAGCAAATGGCCATTCACTAAGTAAAATGACAATTTTCCTAACCAATCTTAACCATTAACAGCAATAATTTTGATAGGAAATATGAAGATTTTGGACTGAAATGCATACTTTTTATTCAGAAACAAAAATCTTGGTACAAATGCAGAAATCTGACCATTTTGACTGAAAATACAAAAACATGACCATCTAGGTCAGAAATGAAAGAATTTGTATAAAAGAGAATTTCCATGCAAAACAAAAGAATTGTTGAAAAATCTATACATCACTGTTTTCACTTTCAAGACCATCAACTACATGTAACAAAAGCAAATGTGATTGGTCGATAATGTCGAGTTTGCTTTAGCTTACCTGACTTTTCACACACATATATCTGGGAAAAACATATGCCAGTAGATCAATCTGGCCTACCTTCTTAAGAATATGTGAACGGTAACTTTTGAATGGTCACCAATAATAACACATTCAGCCAGTAAACCCTGCATGAAGTGGATGATGGTGTGAGTTAGTGATCCAAATAGTCAAGCGCCTGTCTTCCAAACTCAGAATTTGCTACTGGTAGAATGGTAAAGGTTTTCAAAAAATTTAGCGACATGCAAACAAACATTGCCTATTGTTTTATTTATTGAGCTATTTAGACCAAATATATTGCCATGGAATAAGCTCATTTGGCCTCTCAGGCTTTTCAGACCAGATGAGCTAGAACTGAGATCTGCAGAAGACTAAATATTTTGAAATTAATTTGTTTGAAAGTGCTTTAGGTCTTGCGGTTTGAGCAGCTATATCCTTAAATCAAATAATCTGACTGAATTAATAAAGAAACAAGGAGTGTTTTGGTCTTGCTCACTCTGATGACAAATAAATCTGTTTTTAAGGGAGATGATATGAAGATTGCAGAATATCTTGAAAATAACCTGATTGACAGCTGTTTTTTTCCCCTCTCTCTGGAACAGCAGGTTTCAGTGAAATTATTTTTTAAATAGTTTGCCTATTGAAATAGCATGCGCATACCCTGTCCTTGTCATACGGAGTGAAATTGAATATTGTTTCCACTAGTTTTATTAATTTGATATAATTTTTTCACATAAGAGTTCTCACCTCAGAGTGATGTGTTACTAAATGTCAAACATGACCATGTCACCGAAGTCATTATTGTTTTGTGTGACAGTATTTTCTCATTGAGTATAGGGGTACAACATGAAATAGATTGCTCAGATTTCCTGACTTTCCTGCTGATCAATGAAATTTTATATAAAATTATCCATTCCAGTGAATTAAATTGTGATTTACTTTTTGGCAGATTTTCTATTCCCACACTTTTTGAAAAAATACTGGAATAATGAAATCGTACACCTGTTTGTTCATTTACAGGCCATGAGAAGACTATTTTTTCAAGTTTACCACTGTAATGACTGATTCTGCTGTCCCACCAGCCACTCCAGTGTTAAACTTTCAAAAATAGTCTCCTGGTGTACAGAGCTATTTCTCAAGATCAAAGCAGAAGCTATTTTGACCGGCTCGGTGATTAAAAACGGGTTATACTCAAATCATTAACCCTTAGCACACTGATGTCAATATTCTATCTTTTACTCTGTCAGTATCAAAGTATATTTTTATTCAACTATTTTGCTAGACGATGTTGCTGTCTACGACAGCACCATCTCCTACCAAATTTGTTGAAACATGAAAACCAGTTTATCATTTAATTTAATTTGAAATTTAAAATTTTGACACCAGAGTGGTATGGGTTAACTCATTCTAAGCCCGAAAACCATACAACATATTCCTCATGGTAATACGAGATTGTTGGTTGCACATGGTACCCAACTATACAGGAAACCTGTTAACTATTTTGAATCTATGGCAGCAGCAGCTCAGTCAAATTAATTTCAAAACACTCCATCTAATATTCATTACTGTATATCAAAGAATTTGTCATTTCTGAGCTATGAGGGTTAACGGGTTAACTCTTTGAACTCTGAATATCAGGCTACACAAATTATTTTGGATGAAAGGTTATCCTTTAAATGGTGCTACTTCAGCTTTAACATACCCTTTTGAAATATTATGGATACACATATCGCCCTAAATAGTGTTGTACAGTGAAATATAGTTATTATGTGGAATACAAAATATTAAAGAGACCCGTTTAAATGTATGTCTGACGTTGTAAACTCCATCGTACTAACTATGGCCTTATGAGTATGTGATTTAGTGACTTACGAAAACTGGTTGCTTAAACGTCTTTAACCATTTGTCAATTACATGAAAAGGTGGCATTTAACAGAAGAATCGCAAACGCATATTAACAACTATCGCAAACAATACTAGAGAAACAGAACATGTTCTAACATGCAGTACTGCTTTGCAACATCGTTGGAAATATCGTACAGTGATACTACAAAGTGACAACCTACTTACTTTACGGAGGTGCTTCTTTATAAATGACTATTGATTGAAACGCATCTCTCCTCGTGACACAGCAACTCACTCGTTTATTTTTCGCATTGATCTCGTCACGCACTGCGTGTAACCCATCGTACTATGTTATGTGTAGTGTTGCTGTATTGTCTTTGATAAAGTGATGTCTGTACGTTATATATGTAAAGGTTCCATCGCCTTATAGGCATTGCCTCTGATGTATATATATTCATAAAATAGCAGCAAATAAAGTTTATTTGATTTGATATGATTTGGATGCCCATAGGGGAGTCGTTTACCCACGGCAAAATTTTACAATATCGAATGCGCATGCGCGGCGTTTGTCTACGCCATATGGGAGTCGCTGGCCCACGGGGGGTAATATTACATAGTACACCGGCAGTCGATTTCATCCCACATTTCTCAAGGATCATCATGGCTGAAGACTTGTTACCCTTTCTTACATTACTATAGTCAGACATTGTTGGTGTGGGTGAGTGGGAATGATAGAGAATTTTGTGGTTAAAAGGTTAGATAGTATTGTTTAGTCTGACATAGGACTAATGCAATAGAGGTAGCATTTGTATTCATTTTGTCTTTTGCTCCTTAAATGGTAATCGCTTATTCACTTGAAATAAATCAGGAACATCATATTTGACTTTGATAAACCTATCTTGAATATATTTATTGTATTGTTCCTGTCCAAGTCTTAAGCCTCTCACACAGATTTTACTCCTATGCCACTCATTATTAGTTTTCTCTCTATGGAAACGACAATGGCACATTCTTGACAAGGGCGATCATGACACCGACCTTCAAACGCATGAGCGATTTCAGGGGGTCTCTTCCAAATTTCGTTTGTATTGGCAATGTTCCATCGACACTGATTTATGATATTAGCAATTTCTTGTCCTGCACCCATCCACTTTAGGATTTGTATTATTCTGTTTATGCGCATACTCACCTGATACAGAGGTAAACGGATAATTAGTTTTCTGTGTTACAAACTTTCCCTTCAGGAAATATTAGAATGCCGTATTCTTTACTTCAGCGTCGTTTTGTTAAACACTGCAACCATCTAGCATAGTGGATTTGAACCCACACATACACCCATCAGTAGATTTACATCAGTGCATCCAAATACATCTCAAAGTCTGCTGCTCATATACTGCACACATTCATGTCTAGCAGTATCTGTAACACAACAGTTTAATTCTAGAATAGAAATCGAACTGATTTCCTTCGTCCTTTTTCAACACATTCACTGAAAACATCAACCGGATAACAAGACTACATTGGTCCAACATTGGCCCAATGTACTTTATAATATCGATCCAAAGTTGGCTGTCTACATTGGTCCAACATCATTCTGCTTATTGGTCTAATCTTAGCCCAACATGGGCCAATGCATCACTCTAACCTTGGTCCAACATACATCATACAGCATTGGCCCATCATTGACAGTATGTGTTGGCCATTGACAAAATAGTGTGTCCAAACATGACATTACTCATTGGGCCCGCATATTTACAAAGATTAGTGAACTATTCCGAAGAAAACATTATTTTTAAGATATGCAATATGTTTGGCAAAGTGACAAAGAAAAAACACATTTAATGAAATGTGTCAAACCAGACTGCCGTGTACTACATGTTGCTCTTAGCCAAAAGGCAGAGAACCGAGTACAATGTAAAAACCGAAGGTGAAAAAGATTGCATTTTTCAAAGGAGATTGTCAATTGCTTAAAGGGAAATTCCAGTGAAAATCGGGAATAAGTCAACTAAAAATATACTATAATCCGAAATAGTTGCCGCAAAAAAATATAAAATACACTGTTCCATTGCCGAGAAATAATAAAATGAATATGCCCAAAACGCTCGAAAACGTGACTCCTGGGCGCATCCATTTTCTCGCAACGAGAGCGAGAAACCGCGAGATTATGACGTCAACGACACACCAGCAAAATATCGCCAGCGCTTTTAGATTTACCTGTTTACTTCGCGTTATGAGGCCAAATATTAATTAACCTTTTAATGACCAAATTCTGTCAGGAAAATCAGAATATTTCCTTATTGAATGGCCATTTGCAGGTCAAGCGAAGACTATTTTTGAAAATATTACCACTGGAATGGCTGGTTCGGTTACTGAGACAGTCGTTTTAGTTGTAAATTCTCAAAATAGCCTTCTTTTGACCTGCGTCCTCAACTTGACGATTGCAGAGGCCAGTGCTGGCGTGAAATGGTTAAATCGCATCATGTCCGCATGTCAAGCATGGGCTTGCAGTAATAGAAACGATCATGGAAAGGGTACGGCAATTCACATTTTCAGATACCGGATCCACAGAAGCATCCGCATGAAAAGGGGCTAACTGAAAGATGGCTTCATAACATCGGCACTGGATGGATATCTTCCACATTTAAATTTGGAAGACACAAGTTTAGAACATATAGTCTGTATAATTATGAAATAATGTGTCATGCATTTCAAAACAAAAAGGCGCGGTACTTAATTTTAATATAACATAATCAAACTCGACAATTAACGTCGTATTTGCTTGCATCAATTGTAAAACGGGATTTGCAAACCAAAATGAAACGATGTCGCTGATTGTCCGGTCGCTCAATTATAGGCAACCCCTTAGCGGCTTAGTTCGTCGACGATAGTAGGTGACAGCTAGGAAATAATGACAAGTGTATGCTAGACATAATTAGTAGTTTAGTGCTTTCACACTATTGAAATCCAGCGTTATTAATCATTTACGTTTACTCCCAATTTTAAAATAACTACGCTGAGTGTTGAATATTCTGAATTAAATTTTTCTGGAATTATGTTGCAGTAGCTTCCAAACTAATTAGCTTCACACAATAGGCCTATGCAGGGTAAATTTTAAGCTTTCTGCTTTTCTGTCCTTGAAAGGGTTAACTAATTGATCCCACATTTTTAAATGTTGACCCATATTTACTGCTTGTTGACTATTTTGAAACTGGAATTTGACTGGAAGCAGAAGTTGCAATAGCAACAGCTTTCAGAGAAATTACATTCAGCATTTATTCAACTAACATATTTTTCAAGAATTTGTTGTAGCTGGTTGATTGCAAACACGCTTCTGGCATATCCCTTCAATGTTTTTTAAAAATAGACATTGCCCATAAGAAAACAATTTTTGACAATTTAGCACTACAATGACTGGCGCGATCATCGGGACACTAATTGCACTTTAATTTCCTCCAAACACTGTGGCAAAGTGTCAGTTGTTTAGCCAATACGCTAATTATCCACGAGATGCTAGATTTACCTCCCCTGGTTACGGCTATCCTCGATCAGGCAAACAGAGTAGGTGTGTCGGTGACGTCAGCTGCTTGTCCAAAATGGCGACTCTATCTACTGGTTACTTTAGCAATTTAAATCGAGGATATCTTTTTTATTTTTTGGCATAAAATTGTGCTCTTGGTCTCAAATTAATGCGGAAAATTAGTACTTTACGTCAGATGCATAAAATCCCCCGGTGGAATATCCCTTTAAGATATAATACAGCATGGAAGTATTTAGAGGAAGGATACTCTTTATACCACATAGTTGCTTTTAGAAATAGAACTGCTTACGAAACAATAATAAGCACAAACGCTTTACCCCTAACGTCAACTTAACTATTAAATACTATAATATCGAGTTGCCGAGTTACTGATTTTAAATAACAAACAGTAGACAAATACATTGCCATAACAAATATAAATGTAACATTTATAATATACATCGACTTTAAGTTGTTGTTCCAATGTTTGCCCAACCACTGTAACCCAACATAAGCTTACCACTGCTATGTCAACGTTGGCCCAATGCATGTATATTACATTTATACTATGCTTTGGCTATAAGTTGTTGGGTCTTTAGCACTGTTGTTATGCGATTATGCTACAGTTATCCCAACGTTGGCCCAATGCATGTAGATAACAATTATAATATACATTGTCTATAAGTTGTTGGGCCATTATTAACCTAATAACAGCAAGCCAACGTACTTTTGCCACTGTTACGCCGATGGTAGCCCAACGCATGGATTTTACATGTATACTATAAATTGTCTATAAGTTGTTGGACCAACGCTGAGTCAACAACTGTAAGCCAACTGTAAATTTCGCCAGTGTTATGAGAACGCTGGCCCAACCCTTCATCACGAACAGCGATCATGACAACCAATCATTAACATTTGCAAAGCATTTGTTGAAATGTACTGTAACATCCAATATACATGAATGAGTGCAAGACCTTCATAACTAAGTTGCAGAAACCAGAAGCTGACACTTGTTTGGGGTTTTTCCACGTTTTACAAGGAGGGTCGTGCATAGAAAAGCCTCTGCACTGACAGTTAACAAACATTGCAAAGTCTGCCTTTGTAAGGATTTCCACTGACCCACTTCCTTCTAGCCAATAAGTGGTCAACTGTAAAACCCTGCTGAATTTCTGCACACTACGTTTTCCATGGGATTTAACGCTGGATATGTTACCCCTGCGACCAATTTGAGTGGCTAGGCCACCAACAACTTTCAGCCAAATTGTTTTCAAAATATTCAATAAGTCCAGGTTTATTGCTCGCTAAAGATATTATCTGGCGGCTTGCAGCAGTCAGAAAGATATGCTCAACATTTCTATATTTACAGCATCCATGTTTATACTTATCATTGTCATTATCAAACAATAAGTAAATACTAATTGTACCTGTTTTGGTATAGGGTAAACTGGCTTGGCACTTGTCACCACAACTGATTGATTTGGGTTCATCCTGGAAAATGTCAATAGGGTCTATATCTAGCTATACCCCATCCATTTCTATCGAAGATCTACCCACCATGTGCATGTGCTGCGATCAATCTACATACGTTGAACCCTGACGTTCTTCAATCACAATACAGCTAAACAGTTGATAATTTTGAAACTAATTTGACTTGATATAGTTGATGCCTATGGCAGCAACAGTGCTCAGTCAAATTAGATTCAAATATTGAGTAGAATGGGTTAAATCCTTCAAAGACATGCAATTCATGCAAATTTGATGGCTTATTTCAGTTTCATGGTGGACTATTCGCCTGTCAGTTTTGATTATGACACAATCCTACATGTGGCGTAATTGTCTATGGCATCATATACTTGAATGACAGATGGGATGCATCAATAGCATTACGTTATTTATATGATGAACCATTGCATATGTCTGCACATATTCATTCAGCAAAGGAAGCATAAACACGTGCTGCTCTTTATTCCTGTGTATATGTTTGTTGGCCACAAAATGCTGACCACGAAATTTTGCATTCCTCAATGATATTATGTCCTGTGCATTTTATAAATAATTCTGATTATATAATTATGAATTAAAATGGATATCATGTCATGTGTTATTTTTTTTTTTCAAAGATGTTTATGAATATATTGTTATGAACAGCTATGAAAGGTGTAAAGACTTTTCTACACTTTGTAAGAAACTGACTGTTGCCTATTTTGAAATCAACATAACTGGAAGACATTGCTCACTTAGGAAGCAGCAGCTTCCATGAAATTTGTCAATCAAAATAACAGTTAGTTCCTTACAAAGTATAGGGCTTGTCATCCAATGGCCTCATCGTTAACAGAGTTAACAATGGGTAACCTGGCATAATAATAGCGACGTTTTTTAAATTCGGGAATAATATGTTCACTATTTATAGCTGTGTACATCAATATTTATACTAATTCATGGAGATCACACTGTTACACATGACATGTTATTCCATTTTAATTAATATTTATATGGCATGTTATTCCCTTTTAATTAATACTTATATGGCATGTTATTCCATATTAAGTAATACTTTTATGGCATGTTATTCCATTTTAATTAATAGTTATATAGCATGTTTTTCCATTTTAAGTAATAGTTATATGGCATGTTATTCCATTTAAGGAATAATTATATGGCGTGTTATTCCATTTAAATAACAGTTATATGGCATGTTATTCCATTTTAAGGAATAATTATATAGCATGTTATTCCATTTTAAGCAATAATTTTATGGCATGTTATTCCATTTTAATTAATAGTTATATGGCATGTTATTCCATTTTAATTAATAGTTATATGGCATGTTATTCCATTCTAAGGAATAATTATATGGCGTGTTATTCCATTTTAATTAGTAGTTATATAGCCTAAATTATTTACAAAATATGCATGCCATAATATAATATAATCAACCAAGCTACATTTTGCCTGAGTGAGCCATTCTAAATACTCTGTGAAAGGTTCACAGCGTGCAACATAGTTTGGTGTGTCTTACCTGGGATGGATGAATTTGCAGTTATTAGTCCAACCAAGAGATGGGCCCATTTCTAGTTTAGCTATTTCAGGGTATTTAATTGTTTCAACTCTGAATACCCAACATCTCAATTAAAAGGAGAGGCAGTACATGTAAACTGTTGATTATTTTGAACAGAATATTTACAAGTGAAATTTAGTTGTAACGGCTGTTATTGTGATACTTATATAGGTATAGGCACTTCGTGTTAATGGGTTTTATTTTACTAGAGAGCAACTACCAAAGGACACTATTAAGTATTTAGCTCACCTACGAAAACTAGCATAGATAAAAGAATAAAGAAAAATATTCACACAACTATTACTATTAGCGATCCATGTAAATACGAAATCTGTCCCGCCTGGAAGATTGACGTTGTCATTTACTTTCCCAACGTGTGGTCCCCAGGCAATGAAAAACATGGCTGTTGTTGGAATCAGGATCCTTACAGTTTTAATTGTATTAATCCGATTTCCTTCCCTTAGTGCATATCTTTGTTTTTCTTCAGTTTGTTTGGCAGGAGCATGTCCTGTGCTTGTACCCACATGTTGTCCGACAGAGCTTTTATCTGCAAACTGCACAGTATCCAGAGAAGCTCTAGTCGTTGTGCGAATGATACTCACTCTTGTAGCTATCAATATAAACGCTACATGGGACGCATTACCAACCATAAGAGTGATGGACCACCAACCATATTTGAACATAAAAACGCACAGAACCTCTGGTGGGTTGAAATGATAATATACCAATTCTGGGATACGAAGAAATAGAGGAATAGTGGCATAAATAGATGAGATGAGCCAGGCAAGGACGAGCATTGTGATGGATCGCCTCCTGTTCATCAATTGCTTGTAATGTAATGGTCATTTAATGGCTATGTATGTTAAACTCCAGACAGACACTCTTGCAGAAATTACATGTACAACTGCTGAAAGCTGAAAAAAAGCTATTCCATATGGCCACTGGCCAATAATTGCTGTCCCAATGTTCGGGCTGCACCCGAATAAGCCTACCATCAGGTCTGCAAAGCTTAAGTTTGTCAAAAATATCTTCGCTATAGCATGGATCTGTGATATTGTCCGAAGTATTGATATATTGATGACATTGCTGAAGATAATGGCCAATGAGATGGCTGTAGCTATCGGTAGTCGAACACCAGTTGGAACCATAATGTGAGTTTCTTCCGAGGTTTCCCTTGATGAATTTGTAATAGGTTCAGCCTGCACAGTGTTAATAGATGTAGAACCAGGTACAACCATTGCTTCTCCGAAATTTGCTGAAAACTTTAATTATTATGAGTTTGTATTATGCAGTATAGGCTTAATCACGTGTTCAATTATGTCTTTGTGCCTTGTAGAACAGGTAAAACAGTTTAGAAGGAATAATTTAATTTATACAGCTATTACACGGTGAAGACAAATGATCAAATCTATATGTCTAAAACTTTCATAAAATTGTCTCTGGTAACCGAAAATTCAATGGAGGAATGCGACGTCCATCTTTTGCTAAGATCTTTAACTATGTTGTGATCGATCGATCCCTGCACTCGCTGAATCCCAATTTCTATAAAACTATATAGATAAGCTGTTAAATATTTTGCGAATAATTTTACTGGTTGCTGTTGCTGCCTATCTGAATTTCATTACACTGCTTGACGGATTCACATCATATTTGGTGCATATAGCCTCTGAAACGAACAGCTTTTGTAACAAATCAACACATTTATCTAAGCTATGAAACATAAGTTTTGTGTCCTGTCATCTAGTCGAATCTCTGCTTCATATGAACTATGACTTTACATCTATCAACTATAGCTCCGGCAGCTAATCAATTATGAGTAGCTTTGTCTTATGTTCAATGACTCGAAAACAATGGATTGATCAGATATATAGATACCTCAATCATATATAGCCATACTCAAAGATGTATTGTTTGATATACTATATTTATTGCTACAAATTACATTAATTAAAGTATTATTTCTACTCCATAATATGTGCACCGATGCGAGATCGTAGACTGTTTAAGACAGCCCTGTCTGTGAGAGTTGTTTTTCCACAACCATCACATTTCATGCGTACCACATGCAAAAAATTGACAGTCCTACATCACTGATCAATTTAATTTGATACTAGCTGAGCAATTATTCGAGGCATAACTAATGATAGCATTATTGAGCTCAGTTAACGATTCACCTCCGTGCATTTAATAAGGTTTATATTATTTATGAATGGATCTCGATAAATCTGGAGAAGGATATTCTAGAAGTACCTTTTGATATTATTATGTTGCTTGATTCCCATATCACTGCAATGCTGTGATTCAGCAGGGTGCCCGTCCTTAAAATTGCGCTAGGTTTTAGAATGTTGCCTTCCCTTAAATTTCAAAATTAGTACCCCTCCGTTATTAACAAATGGATCTTTATAAGACTTGAGCATGTTATTTTCTGTTCAATCTTGACATCGATAAGGAATACGATTTGCTATGTACTGGCCTGCTGAGATTTAGACGGGTTCTCCATTCATAAACATTTTAATTTCGATATTCATGAACGCCTTTTCATAATACTTGATCGTGTTATTCTATAAGTCACTATCGATATCATTAAGTGCAAAGCCGCGTTTCGATTCACTGTCCTGCTTAGCTATAGAAGGTAGGCTCACTATTACATTTTTAAATCACTACTCCTTTATTGATAAACCAATCTTGATAACACGTGTGAGTGCATTCAGGTGGTAATTATTTACCCAATGATGGAGCCTATTTTGAATTCTCCTCGTGATTGAGATTAGAATGGCGCACACCATAACTATAATCTCTACATGTTATGGAACGTTCTAGATCTTACATCGTGCGAGCTTCTAACTAGTTGTAGCATGTCGTCTAACCTATTCTTACTAGTATTTTAGCGCTTTGTGTATTTCTTTACGATAGGGCTGATAATGACAATTATTAATTGTTCATAATTTAATATTAGAATTCAAACCAAATCAAATTCACAGTGGATTGAGCAGATATAGCGGTACCGCAAGCACTAATAGCTTTATTGAGAGATACATTGTCTGATGTGTAATGTGTATTGCTATAAATTACTATACAGTAAGTAACTTATTATTTTTATTTCAGTATTAGTTTTGCTGGTGTGAGAATGTAGCAATATCACTGCCAATTAATTAAATAACTACCCTTCGACTGGTGTGGACACATCCGTTAACAATTAGAACTTTGAAGTCCCAGAATCCCAACTTCAAAGTAACTATACAGGTAAGCTGTTAGATATTTTGAACCTTATCTGACTCGAAAATGTTACTGCCACAACCAGCAACAGTTTCCTGTAAAATTAATTTCAAAATGTTCGCATATCCTGTAAAAGCCATCCACTTACAAAAAGGTTAATATGACAAATCGAGCTCTGCAAATTAGAATTAGAATAATGGATATGCCTGTTTGAATTATAGTCCATGATGTCATCAATTAGATCCGACAGTACGTGGAAGCGATTATCAAAAACCTGTTTTTCAGCATGGAAAATCTAGCACCCATAGATAAAAACACAAGTACAGACAGATATTATCCTTTCCCAAACATACACGCACACGCACATACACACACGCGCGCGCGCACGCGCACCCGCACACGAACACGCACATGCATACACCAGCGCACACGCACGCACGCATGCACGCACGCACGCACGCAGGAAGGCACGCACGCGCTCGCACGCACGCACGCACACACACACGCACACACTCTTTCCTAGAGACTAGACCAATACCACATACCCAAACTATGGAAATATGCAGGTACGCCGCTACTACCCCTGTGGAAAATGTTGATGCCAAAGCAACGCCTTCTAGTCACGCTATTTTTGAGAAAAGATTTAATAGAATATTTATTAAAACATAAATTATTCTTTATATGCGGACATCTGCCTTGAATTTTGGAAAATCATTTAACTAGAAATATTAGATTAGGCATTTGAATCTAACATTCTAATTATTTTTTAAAAGGTCCCCAATGTATTTTATATATATATATATATATATATATATATATATATATATATATATATATATATATATATATATATATATATATATATATATATATATATATATATATATATATATATATATATATATATATATATATATCTTTAAATCAATACCTGTGGCAGCAAGATTGATGTAATTAAAAACCCTAATTTCGTAAATGTATGGCTCTGTTCTACCCATTTCTGTTACGCCACGCCTACATTTTAAACTTGATAGAATCGATTTGAAATGTTGAAACATGAATTCTCGCAGTTTAAATTCTGCGGGTAACCCGGCGAATGTTTTGGAACAAATTTGCTATGAGGGCTTTTTACTGTCTATGCCATGTTAGTCCTGTGTAACACTCTCAATTAAGATATATGTCTGCATGCGGCATCTCCCAGTGAAATTAATTTCAAAATATTAAGCAGAATGTTTATTTACATAGTAATTTCATCAAAGATATTACAATTTCTACACTCGAGGGACTCTTCCACTTGATGACAGAGTATTATCTCTCAGTTGTGTTTGTGTAGTCAGTCAGCATGTAACATAATTGTTGATTATCTCATATACTTGAGTCACAGATTAAAATCATTCATTATAAGGTGACAAGATGAGTTACTCAGTAAAAAGATCTTACATAATTGAATCTAATAAAAATAGGTTAACCCATCTTGTGTCAACTTAACCCTTTAATTGTTAAACTGATCAAAGAACAACTTTGGGGTCGTCTTCAGACATGGCTATTTGAAAGGCCTAGAAAATAGTATTTTTGAATATTTACCACTAGATCAGCTGGCTTGGTTACCGAGCCAGTGATTCTAGTGGTAAATTTATTAAAAAATAAAATTAAAAAAATACTCTTTTCTCGGGCCTCAGATAGACACTGGCTAAGTAAAACATCTTTAATTTTATTTCCATTCCATCTGTAATGGTCAAGCCGGCGACAAAACATTTAGTGCTCAATTTACAAAAATAGTCCTCGAAAATTAGGATATCTTGAAAAATATTGACCATCAAAATGTTTAATTGATATATCAAGTAGTATTTTGAGTGCTTTGAGGCGCTGTTGACACATGCGGGGTTAATTGAGATCACAGACAAGAAATAGATTTCAATAAAAATCAACAAAAATAAGTATTTATCAACTTCTATGAATTAAAAAGAGGTTGACAGAGAATTTGTGCACACTCTTTCACTGTTATCTTCTTCTTTTCGTTCGCTGATCATACCGCCAGTCCTGTAAGTGACTATCGACATGATCATAAGTGCGTTCACTGTTATGAATGATGTCATCACATGAATCGGCAACCAATTGGATTCAGATTAAGTCATATGATATTAGATTAGAAGAAATTGTGTTTTCAGATTAGAAGAAACTGGCATCTAATACAGCTACGAAGCTAAACATCAGCTAAGATTAAAATTATATCCTACCAAACACTAGAATTTCTATTCTTTTCCATCAATATAGTGCTGTCTGAATTAGCTGTTCTGAGCTATGAATCATTAATAGCAATCATATACAACAAAATCTTATTCATGTGATTACGTCATACAATAGCAATTATTCATGTGATGATGTCATTATGTGATTCCTGAAAATGGCATTCTGTGCCGAAATTCGAAAACATGTAAATAATATGTTGTGTCTTATTTAAATTATGCAGAAGTGACATTTGATGTGCTTTGATCTGTCTCGGTTTCGGGTTCCCTTTAGCAACTGATTTAGTTGTGGTTGGTACGCTGCATGGAACGCCAAACATCCAAGACTTGATTATTTGTGACCACTCTCCTCTGATTTTGCTAGATATCCCACGTGCCTAAAACCTTTAACCGTACTTGTGTCAACTTAGACCTTCACACTTCAAACTTTCTATTTCAACATAACAAAGAATAACACTACATGTGTGTTGAGGCATGTCGATTTACATGACAAGAGAAAGAGATGATTTTGAATATTTGCCACTGGAATGACTGTCTTGGTAACCGAGCCGGTCATTCCAGTGGTGATTTTCAAAAAATACTTTTTTCTTGGCTTTCACGTGGACACGAGTCAAGAAAAAACCTAAAATTTTCATTAACATTACCCTTTTGATGGTCAATCCAACAAAAAGTTAAATTAGTAAATTCTGAAAATTGTCTTCTAAATTAAATGAATATTAAAATGGTTGATTGATATAAGCAGTATTTTGAGGGCTTTCGGGGTGCTGTTGACACAAAGATGTTAAACACTGAATTCACATAATCACAATTTCAGAGCAATCATAAATTTTAAACTAATTTGAGTGGAACCTGTTGCCGTCATATGCAACGACACATCCAAGATAAATTAGTTTCCAAGTTTCAAAACAGAGTAATTATTAAGTTGCAATGGATTTAAGCTGATTTGGTTTTTCGGATTCAAGGATTTAATTTCCTAGTTGATACAATTAAGTCCTTAGCTCGCTTAGGAAAACTGTTATATTTGAACGAATAGATAAATATATTCACAAAACTGTTGCTATTAGTGATCCATATGAATATAAATTCCATCCAGACTGGAAGATATAGGTTCTCCGTGACTGAGTACAAGATCACTTTCACCACGTATGGTCATCAGGCAATGACAGACATGGCTGTTGTAAGAATCAGGAGCTTCACAGCTTTATATGTATTAACTTGTTTTATTTCCCAATGTACATATCTTAGCTTTTCTTGAGTCTGTTGGACAAGACCGTTTGACGTGAGTAAAAACTCAGAGAACCTCCGGTGGGTTAAATTGATAATGGATAAATTCTGGGATGCGAGGAAATACCGGAATGAAGGCATAAATCGATGCAAGGAGCCAAGTGACTGGTATCATTATGGTATATCGCATTCTGGCCATCAATTGATGGTAATCTAAATGGCCGTTTAATGTCTACATACCGGTCAACACTGACCAATGTAAAACTCCAGTTAAACACACTTGCAGAAATTACATGTACAACTGCTGAAATCTGACACCACGCTATTCCATATGGCCATTGACCAATAATCGATGTTCCAATACTCAGGATACACAGCAGCAGGCCCACCGTCAGGTTTGCACAGGTTAAATTTGTCATAAATATCTTCACAATAGCCCGGATCTGTAAAACTGTCCGGAGTATCGATAGATTGATGACATTACTGAAAACAATGGCGTATGAGATCGCTGTAATTATCGGTATTCGAACACCGACTGCAACCATAATTGGCGGGTCTTTTGAAGTTTCCATTGAGGTATTTGTACTGTTCAGGTATCAGAGTGTTAATAGATGTAGACTCTAATGCATCCATTGTTTATCCGAATCTACAATCAGCTTTATTTTGCTTTAATATTATGAAATATAGGATTAGTCACGTGTTCAATTATTTCGATGTTGTGTGTAGAAAAACTAAAGCAAAAGAGAAAAACCTAAGAAAAAATTTAACATAGAAAGCTGTAGCGACGTTAAGACACCTATTAATATCTGTACGCCTAGAAATTCCCAAATATCATTCCAGTGGACTGACCAGTCAATTATGGCATATGTATTATATGACGATTGCCAATCTAACTCATACAATATACGCACTTAGTTAGTGGTTATTATGTCTACACATTTAAACAATTTTCAACAAATTGGCACATTAGGGGTTTAAATGTTCTAGCAGTTGTAGTCTAACATGCCCCTTAACAGAAGCATGCACGCGATGTTATGTTTGTGAAATCGATAACAGGAACAGATAAATACACATATCTGATATCATATATCAGTTCAATATCAACATAGTCTCGCTTCAACAGACATCATAATCAGATGTATCCCTCAGTTATCTGAGCAGTGTCCTCGTAAAGCAATGAACCATACGATACAGTTAGCTTGATGAGTTTACCTTTTGAAGCGTCGATTCTCAGAAGATCAATTTTAAGCCAAATATACAGGTAAGGAGTCAGAAGGTCACAATTGGGCACCGATCGATTGTAACGCAGCCTTTCACACACCATTTTAGATAGAAATTTGAAACTTTGGGGATAATTACACCTATGGGCAAGGATGTGCAGTGGGGGGGGGGGATGGTGGGCCAAAAATAAATTTGATCAAATGTGGTCATGTCACATATCATTTTGAAGCGTGTAGTTAGTAGACTACAGTACAACAAATTATGTTGTTCTTGAGTCAGTCTGAGGGCAGTGGCCAAGGGTCAAATGAGCAAATTGGGCATCAGCCAATTGTTGAAATATTGAAGCCCATTACCCATTGAAACTATATTTCAAGGAATTTGTTGTGTTTTGGGTCAAAGTGAGGGTAAAGCTTGAAGTGGTGAATGTGTGGGGATTTGCGATGGTATGCCATCGACTGCGCATTCTACTATACATAGCGTTGCAGTGATGGATGTTTGGTCACAAAACACCAACATTAGCTTGGACCAGTCCAGGTCAGCGTTTGTAAACTCGTCATCCCATTCCTCAAAATTCTCCCCTTGAATGTGTAGGCTAGCAGACTGACAAATACACAATTTTAATACATTAGATCATAAGCGTAGGATTATATATCTATTTGGGGTCAAATTAGTTTCAAAATATCCAACATGGTTACCTTGGCATTTTGCTTTAGTGAATACAGACTTAAAGTACATAAATCCATACCAACAAGCGCAATCCATGGGTGGAGCTGAACAGAAAATGGGCAGGTATAATTAGAAATGTCCCCACCCACTCATTGCAGGCTCACTGTGATCAAGAGTGTGATGTCTGACTTCTCGATTGCAACATAGAGAATAAGCACTATGAAGCCAGTTGACTTGGAAACAGGGATTCGTAATAGACCTTTCCCACTTTAGTGTATTTTGGGAAAATACCTTCCGAGCATTCATTGCACATGCCACTTCTGGCTGGTATTCACGATAGCTGACGCGCAAACAACATTACTTTGCTATTGGAATCAGATACAACACACTCTAAGCAGGCTATATAAAGAACTAATTATCCCCACGTGTCTCCCACTTACATACAAATATAGTCTGCGCACTTATCGATTGTATCGCATCTCCTTCTAGACCATTTAAGATAGAAACTTGAAATGGGGATGATTATACCTATGGTCAAGGATGTGCATGACACTTTTGGAATTGTGTTCTGTCGCCCCGAGGCTGGGCCGAGGGGGTCAAAAGCTCTAAATTGGCCAGTAATTATCGAATGTAATGCAACTCATCCTAGACCATTTCAGATGGAAAATTTAAACTTTGGGGATAATTGCACATATGGACAGGGATGTGCATGACACTTTTGGGATTTGGGGATGACCCCCAGGGGCAGAGCCCTGGGGTGGGGAATGTGGGGTCTAAAATTAAATTTCTCCAAAGGTTGTCATGTCGTATATCATTTTCAAGCCAATGATTAGTAGTCTACAATACATGGAATTATTTTGATCTTTGATCAAATTGAGGGTAAAAACGTCAAACGTGGTCACCATTCGATTGTAATGCAACTCCTCCTAGACCATTTCAGATATAAACTTGAAACCTTGGGGATCATTATACCTATGGACAAGGATGTGCATGACACTTTTGGAATTTTGTTCTAGCACCCCGGGCCTGGGCCCAGGGGGTTAAAATGGCTAAATTGGCCAGTAATTATCGAATGTAATGCAACTCATCCTAGACCGTTTCAGATAGAAAATTGAAACTTTGGAAATGATTGAACATATGGGCAGCGATGGACATGACACTTTTGGAATTGTGGTATGACCCCAGGAGTATGGCCCTGGGGTGGGAAAACTGGGCTAAAATTTTTGTTCAAAAGGTTGTCATGTCGCATACCATTTTCAAGCAAATGATGAGTAAACTACAGTACAAGGAATTAATTTGATCTTGGGTCAAACTGAAGGTAGGGGCGGGGTCAAAAGTGGGCACCATTCGATTGTAAAGCAACTATTCCTAGAGCATTTCACATAGAAACTTGAAACCCTGGGTATGATTACACATATGGCTCGGGGTGTGCATGACACATTTGAAATTTTGTTATGAGCCCCATGGGTGGTAGACTACAGTACATGGAATTATTTTGATATCAGATCAAACTGAGGGTAGGGGTGGGATCAAAAGGTAAAAATTGGGCACCAATCGATTGTACTCTTCGCACGCCATTTTAGATAGAAATTTGAAAGTGTGGTGATAGTTACACCTATGGGCAAGGATGTGCATAACACATTGAAATTTTTTATATCACCCCACCCACCCACCCCCCCCCCCACACACACGCACGCACGCACGCACGCACGCACTCACGCGCGCGCACGCGCACACACACACACACTAGGCTTGCACGATATTGTCCTAGGAGGTATCGCGATATATCGTGGTGAAAAAATTTTAGATTACTTTTGATTTTATAAACCATGTGTATTACAAACACGCAATATTTATACCTTCCAAGGTAGTAATTTCACTCCCGCGATCATGGTTTTGAGGTATACAGTAAGACAGCAAGTAATTATACCGGTAGATTGCATTGAATTTTCGTATTAGTGTCCATCTTTTAAAGCAATTTTAGAGAATGAACCTTTTTTACCTATTCCTAGTATAATCCCACCCCTTTGTCCGAGATGTTGGTTTGGAAATAAATTGAACAGCTTGACGTAATAGACACCTATGCTACAAATAGACAGAATACGACACGACAGTAAAATCACATCGTAAAAAATCGTGGCTGCAAAAAAAATCGCGATTTTCGATAACACACACACACACACACACACACACACACACACACACACACACACACACACACACACACACACCACCACCACCACCACCACCACCACCACCACCACCACCACCACCCCCCCCCCCCACCCCTCGGCAAAAAATTAATTTGATCATATGCGGTCATGTCACATATCATTTTGAAGCTTGTAGTTAGTAAACTACAGAACAACACATTATTTTGTTCTTGAGTCAATCTGAGGGCATTGGCCAAGGGTCAAATGGGCAAATTGGGCATCAGCCAATTGTTGAAATTTGGAAACCCATTACGCATTGAAATTACATTTCAAGGAATTTATTGTGGTTTGGGTCAAAGTGAGGGTAAAGCTCGAAGTGGTGAATGTGTGTGGATTTGTGATGGCATGCCATCGACTGCACATTCTAGTGGTTAATATAATTGTTTGCACGTGAGTTAACAGCCTGTAGCCGCGGCTAAACACTGCTGTAACGAAGTTATTAACCCCACAAGCATCTAAGGCAGATATTTCATCATAACGTGACATTTAGATAAGCAATTGTTGAATTAGACAGCTCGACAGTGAATCCAAACGCAATTAAATGTGCCCATAGATGACGCAGTATGGACAATTATAGTGTAGACAGTAAAGACTAAAAGCGCTTAATGTTAATATCATCCAGTTCATGTGACGTTTCAGTGTCAGATTTGTTGACGTCATTAGCAGCTGTAAGACGTGGGTTTGCTGAAGCAGGGTTGTCCTCGTTGTTTGTAAACATACCGTCACATCAACTGTCAGCTGATATAGCATTTCTACATGGATATGCACAATCCATTTTATAGCGATATATTGATTACTGTAATTAACACGCTCGTCTCACTTAAAGATGACATATTGTTAGCAGGTCAATATTCTCGGGTTGTGATGAAATATGCAACAGTTTGATGGTAATTAATTCGCCGTTTTGATAGCTGTGATAAATTCATCGCTCTGGCGGGTACTAAATTCTTTATAGAAGCGGGTTGTACAGCCGTGCTGCTGTAACGGCACCCAGTCAAATTAGGTTCAAAATATGTTACAGCTTTCCTGTATAATTGTTTTGAAATTCCGAATCGGGCGCATATCTGCCATTTTAGAGCCAGCCATATTATTATAATGCAGTTGATGGCTAGCTGCGCAGTAAAGCTAAACACGCTTTTAGTGCGTGCTGGGGGGGGGGGGGATACCGTACAGTATTGCCCTCGCGTGAGGGGAATACCAAATCATCCGCCAATGATCTTAACCAATCAAATAACAGCATCGATCATGTATAGTATACTGTGTGTATTGCTATAAATTACTTGAAACAACTAATTATTTGTATTCCAGTATTAGTTCGATTGATGCATGTCAATAGCCATTGCACTGGCAATTACTCAAAGTAATACCATTCACCAACTAGCTGCCTGGCGGACCCGGGGCATATTTTATGTATATAGACTGAACTCAGCAGTATTTGAACCAAATCGACACATTTATCTAAGTATGACTACAGAGCAGTTTTGTTTACGAAGTCATCTAGCCACATCCTTGCAGTCTATGTGTGAAGTGGACACGGCTAGATGATAGAGTTACGGTAATTAATTAATTATTCAGATGTTTGCGAAATCATGTCCACTGCACGCGTAATTAATGTTGTATCAAATCAATAAATTTCGACATTCTCGCCATAAATGATTATTAGAATGGGATAATTGACGAATCCGATCTGTCACTCAGTATATGACGTCCTAATCGATTCCGGCATAGGTAGGGTGACGTCACAATAAAATATGTATTGAATGGCGTATCTAAATCCGTCATGTACGCTTAATAATCTGGAAAGTGTGTGAATTGTAGGCCATATGTCGTCATAATAAACATTCTTTTGAATATGTTGAAACTATGATTGGGTGATGTTGCTTTCAAACCATTGGCACGAACAGATGCACCGACGCATGCATACACATGCATGCACGTCTGCGTGCACGCACACATGCACGAACGGACGTGTGCACACGAACGTACGTACGCGCAATTTGTACAAGGAGTCAGGATGTTCTCCTTCAAGAACAGTGTCATATGCAACAGAAACAAATCTAGTTTTATTACAACTAAGCCAAATTTCATAAATAATAAATTCACTGTATCTCAATCTGAAGGCAAAGAAACTTCAAAGCATGCACATATTTTGGAGCTAAAGCGACTGGAAACCACTGCCGCCTTAGTCAACAATGGCTCCCAGTCATAGTAATTTCAAAATATTCAACATATGCTTTTAAAGAATTTAGTTTTTTCCGAGAATTGTCGTCGAGAGAGTTAAGCAGTTCAGAATCAATGAGCAAACACATACTAAATCAGATACATTTGTTATTTAAACCAAATTGAATAACACAGACCAAAATAACACACATTAACAAGTACACATATTGATGCTAAGCATCAATGACAAACAGCATGGTCGGAGAGTATTATAATTCAAGTTGAGCTTCAAATTCCTTTTTATATATAATATACAATTTGCAATAGCACAACAGGTTCTCCACCAAAGACAGTGACTATATCTCGACCTTCGGCCCCTGCTTAGAGCAAGAAATTAATTATACATGTAGAACTGGTACAGGCACTATATACTATAGGAAGACATGGACTTCGAGTTAAAGTCAATGTACTATAAAGACGTAGCCATTAGACAATGTGATAAATTGACAATATATTTGCCGGACAGAGAGAAGTGTGTTTATCTTGTTATATTAAGATTCAATGTTACACTGGTTCTTACTATCATTTACAGTTTCTGACCTGTGCCATGTAGTGCTGATGGTGGTTGCGATTGTAATAATGATAGTTTCTCGGTAGTGTCATATGGTTAAGATGTCTTTAATGACATCAACCCTGGATAGGATTAACTATGGGCTATGGGAAGAAACAGATCATATATTGGGGCCGCCCCTCCATCTTTCCATCTATCTTGTTGGCCATATGTGTAAATTCTGGGGGTTTTGTTTGATAATTCAGATTCTATCTGGAGCTAAATTATAGGATATATAGAAAGATTTTCACATTATTCCAAGAAATATTTGATAATAGAATCGCGCAATATCTCGTGAGTTCTAGATGGTATGTTCGAAAGCTTTGTTATAAACCGAGTATAGATATTCTGATACCGAATATATAGTAAATCATTACCATTTTAAAACTGTAAGTTGTGAATAAATTGCGTGTTTCGAAATTGCTCCATTGTAGAAATAGTTAAAACTCTATACTTTATTAGCGCATTCCTATATATCTAGCTAAACATATGGGTGACATTCTGGAGCCGAACCTATTACAAGCGATATGCCAGGACATATTTACATCTATCTGAGTGTGGTTAATGTGAACCAACTATCTTTCAATGGGGACATATTGCGAATAAGTAACTACATGGACATACTTGGTAATTATGATATTATTTGATGTTAGAATCGTGCAATATTTCGTACAGCACTAGTACATAATAATAGATATTGAGTTCTGTATGGCTAGATGTTAGAAAAGTAGTTACATACAGAGTACATAGATATCGGTACGTAAATTATTAGCATCTGACAAATTTTGGTCGCTACTAAGTTGCGTATAATAAAATTACTTTATGGTGGAACTTTTAAAAATCGATATTTTATTAGTGTATTCTTATATCTATCTGATATTTTGGGGCCCAGCCTATTACAGACAGTAGGCTACCGAAAACTGTGGATCTGCCAAAACTTGTGCACATTTTTGCCATGGAATTGTGTACTAGGAAATTACTTCATAGTATATATTTTTAAGCTTGATACTTCATTAGCATATTCATATACCGATCTGACCATATGTATGAATTTGGAACCAAATAGGGGACTTACCTATTGCAGACAGTACGATACTGAAAATCACTGATCTGTTAAAATGTAGGCCAATTTTCGGTATTGATTTTCGGACTACGGATCTATTTCATTGTAGAATTTGATGTAATTATGAATATATCTAGCAATGATATGATATCATATTGTTCACAGCTGAGATGAAATTTATGCTAAATTATACTTTTTAGTTAGATTGTTTTTTAAAAAGATGGGTCACAGTGATTCTGTAAAGTAAAGATCTGGGTCGTATTATATACAATCATAATTTGTCATAGTGTATGTAGTGCAAATTAGTTTTAGTCTGGTCAAACGAAGAGACTGGTGCTGTTCGACCTACTGCCTAACAGTGATAATATATACCTGTAGCACTGTACATGGTATAACATAGACTGGTGTGATTCCACACATAATTGACTTGTAATAGAACACTATTGGTACAATATAGACCATGGTGGCTTTCAGCACATCTATTTGTATTGCAATATATACATATATTAATATTTTGGGTACAACACAGATCGGTGTGATTTCACACACAATCTATTATGTATGATTACTATATTCTGTGGCTGTAGTAGTAGGCACATCATGCAACTGCAATCAGTCCTTCTTCGCTTTTTTTCACTGTGTCTTGTCCTCAGCCGAAGTCCTTAGCTTTCTCAAGCCCATTTTTGACTTGGGTGTACCGAGTCCTGCTTTCTTGGGGTCACCTCGTAGCATGCTTAGCAGATTTATGCAGTGAGGTCCTCTCCTGGCTTTGTATTTGCTGGCTCCGAGTAGGCCAAATTCCAAGGCTCTCTGTGCTCGTGTCTCTTCTGGTATCCTTAGCACATGGCCAAACATGGGGCATCTTTGCTGGGCGACTTTTACAGACAGCGGTAACATAGTCCACATCTTGGATAGAGTATCATTGGAAATTATGCTGTTTAACCATCAGTGTCCAGTGATGGTGCATAGGTGTTTGCGGTGGCAGGCATCGAGTTTGTCTAGAGTTGCCGTTGGGGCTGCCCAGCTGCTACAGTTTTACAGTATCAAGGATACGCAGGTTGCATTGCAAGTAACCCTAATCTATAATCTAGTTTTGCATAGTAAAATACAGAGACATGATAACAATAAAATTCACGCACAATCTATTTGTAGTGCACTATATGCATGATAATACTTTTGGTAAGTATAGACTAGTGTGATTTTACACACAATCTGTTTGTAGTGCAGTCTATTTGAATATTAGCGAAGGCCATACATTTTCACCACATCAGGCAAATGGGTATCGAGTCCGTTTTTTGTCAAGTCTTGCTTTGATACTATGTGGTGAATTTTTGGGACGGAACATATTCAAGCGAGTGGGGCATGTGTACCTGTTAATCAGCCAATTTTAGATTAAATTGTGTGCTACGAAATTACTTCATGGTATACATCTTTTAAACCCAATACTTCATTAACGTATTCATATACATATGTAAACATATGGCTGAAATTCTGGGGTCGACGCTATTACATGCAATATGGCAGGACATATCAACACCTATCGGAATGTGGTGAACGTGATGAATGTGAACCAAATATCTTACAATGGTGGCATATGCCGATTATATAGCTACATACTATGAAATTACTTGATGGTAGAATTGTGCAATATTCTGTACAACACTATATGGAGTTCTATATGGCTAGTTATTCAAAAGCAGTGTACAAACAGATTATGCAGATATTAGTACTTAAAATAGTAAATTACTGACATCTGATAACTGTTGGACGCAACTAAATTACATATTGCGAGATTACTTTGGTTTAAACAAAGTTTATTTTTTAGTCCATGTGGGAGAACAATAAGACATGTCTTATGAGCATGTCTCCCATTTACATATAAATATATAGTGCATTATGGTAGACTATTTTTAAACACGACATTTTAAAAGTGCATTCATATACCTATCTAACCACATCAGTGGAATTCTGAGACAGAATCTATTGCAGACAGTAATATACTGAAAACCGTGGATCTGACAACAGTTTTCAGTATGTAATTGCGTACTATGAAATTACTTCAAAGTAGGTTCCTTTTTTTATTTGCAATATAAGCCTTAGCTAGCGTTTTCAAACTCCTCTAACTCTCTGATGATCAAATTCTGGCACCGAATATATTACATACATCAGGGCACAGAAAAGCGTGAAACAGTCAAAATTCAAGCCAATTTTTGATACAGAAATGTGTACTATGAAATTGCTTCTTGGTAGAAGATTTTAAACTCAGGACTTCAAATTAGTGTATTCATGACCCTAACTAACCATATGGGTAAAACTCTGGGGCCGGACCTATGCAAACAGTAGGGTATTATAACTGCGAATTTGCAAAAACTTTAGTCAATTTTCAGTTTGGAATTGTGTACTGCAAAATTAATTCGCTGTAAATTTCTTTTGAATTGGCAATATAACTAGCGTATCCAGTGCCTTATAAGGCTATGTGTCTGAAATACTGTGGCCGAATATATTACAGACTGAAAAGCATGAATCAGATACAATTTTCACCAGTTTTCAGCATGGATTTGCATACTATGAAATTACCTCATCTAGAAATCTTTTCAATTCGGAATATACCTAGCGTAATCAAACTCAAGGCCATGTGGATGAAAATCTGGGGCCGATCATAACCTACAGACAATACGGCAGTGAAGAATGTGAATTGGCTAAAATTTCATCCAATTTTCAGTATGAAATTATATACAACGAAATAGATTACTTCATGGAAAACATTTTAAACTCAATACTTCATTAGCATATTCAGATACCTATCAAACCATATGGGTAACATTTTTGGGCGGAACACATTGCAGGCATTACTAACTTAGCACATACATACCCTTTCTGTTGATTTCTCTATCTAAACGACCGACTACAATGTTATTGACAACCATTTTGACTGCGAATTCAGAACATCGGTTGTCTATTAATAGTGCTAAATAATTGCACGCATGGCTCGTTTCCCAGTGAAGGACTAAGGACAAGAAATTACTAATGAAAATCGCACATACATTATTTTTAGCGAATTTTGATTACTTTTACATGCTCAACAATATTATTATACATGTTTTACTGTTAAGATTTACCACACATATCGTGACTAGTAAAATGTGTCCACGATATTAAAATCTTTGCCCCGACGCCCTACGCTAGTTTCAAAATATTTATCAGCTTAACTACAATATTTGACCTCTCTTGCTAAATTATGTGCTCACTTATTACAAATAACTCGAAGCTTAAGCTACGTTATGCAGCTCATAAATAAGTTATTATACCCACAAAACATAAACAGAAATTCTATCTTGTTTTGCAAACATGTTAATTTATTTTTTACATGTTCTATACCATCGAGTCCGCGGTTTTACAGTACAGCTTATACATGTAAATAAGTTGCTATATTAACAAAGAAAAACAGAAATTTTACCTTGTTTTGAAAACGTGTTAATATATTTTTGATGTCTTCTATGCGAAACGGTGTCAGGTTTCATGGAAATTGGGATATTAAAAAATTTGCTTTAACCATTATCTTGCTGGTTTCAAAGGCCTATATGTTTTACGGTCAGTACAAAAAAAGATTTGTGTAGATTGTGTAAACAATAATGCTGAAAGTTGTCTACACGTGTGCAGCAACGACTTACGACAGTAGTTTCCAAAATTAATAGAGGTTATATATTTATATGTACAGAAATGTTTGGAAGTTCAGCAATGTATGACTTAGGTTTTAACACATTTCTGTAATTCCTAACGCCTCTCCGGATTACCGTATTTCCTCAATTTCTTTTTAACGTAGTTATGTAGTTCCGTATTTTGCATGCTATTTAAGCAGAATTTCTATTCCAATTACCAGTAAAAGATTTACTGACTCTTGAAGGCTATATACACAGCTGATCATCTGCGTCATATGACAGTCAGTCAATCCGTCAGCCCTCATAGTGAGCGTATGCGAATGCGCGATCTAGGTTACAATCTAAAAATAAAGATGTGCCCCCCCCCCTCTCTCTCTCTCTCTCTCTCTCTCTCTTTCTCTCTCTCTCTCTCTCTCTCTCTCTGGGCAATTCTAGACATAAGCACATATATGCCTGGCCGTCGGGCGGCCACGCAATAATAAGGAAAATTAGTTACCTCTCCGGTATGTAGAATTTGTCTGAATGTAGCTTTCATGACCATCTCGGTCACCTCTTCAGCACTAGCTGACGGATGCTGGCTACCAGTTCTCGTGGAGTGACGTTGTAAATATAGGATTGTCACGTGGGAGGTCATGACTCCGCGGGATGTCTTATAATTCACGTAAGCCCCAAAAATAAATTAAGTTTTGAAAATACCAGGTGAGCTAAAAGTCCCGGTGAGCTAAAATGGATGCGGAAGTCTTGCATTAGTGATATTTATATACATACAATTCGAAGTTGGAAAGTTAGGATGAGTAAACGTCATCCAAGTACGTGGCTGAGTCGACCACCTGTTGTTTATAAATAGATGTCAATCATTGGGACGGTGGAAAGTCGATCCAGCCAGGTCATCTCTTTGTATGCAATAAAGTGTACAAATGTTAAATGAATAGGGATGCTGTTTATAGCATTACGTAACCAGCAGATGAGATTAATAATTAAAGCCTCCTATTTAATTGGAAATGATTCTATGGTTCTGAGTTGACGTGTACTTGAGAATGATTTAGTTAAAGGTTGTTGCTGCTTAATGGACAACTACGTTTATTATATTCAGCAGTTGATGATAGTTGTAGTTTTGGAATTAATCAATGTTTAGTGGCTAGTGTTGGGATCGTGAAATTATAAGATAAATTGAACGTGACTCACTGACACAGTTTGATGACGTAAGCAGACTAGTATTTGATCGTGGGCTAGAACAAAACCATCTGGTAATGAATCATCCAGGACGTGTGCCTAGCACCCAAGGATTCCTGAGGTTTCTCCATTAGTACGCAATGGACAGGGCATCGACATCGGAGTGTTTTATGAGTAATCATTACAGAATCGAAATTTGTTGATAAACTATATGCCACTCATTTTATGGAATGCATAAACATAATGTTGTTAGTTAGCTGACAGATCGCATCAAACCAGAACCGGTTCCCACTGCTTCTTGGAAGGATTCGGCAGAGTATGATTGGTCAGAATGACGTCATATCTAATCGAGACCAGTCAGACTCTGCAGTAAAGAATTATAATGAATAGAGCGTGTGCCATAGCAAGCGCGGGAGGAATCACTGATTGGTTGAAAGAACCAATTAGTTATCAGGTCCGAACTTCTAAGAAGAGATAAGCAGAAGTTGATTGGTGGCTTTATTGTTCGGCCAATCAAAGTGTGCTTATGGGGTCCCTAGAAGAATTGTAAGAATATGTTCTGAGAGAATCTGTACATTTCTGGGAAATAACCAGACTACTGGAAAGTCATAATCTGATGCTATATAAGATGGTGTTTCTCTCAGAACAAATCAATCATCTGATTCAATCTATCGGATTCACCACGCTGTTCCAAGCTATAGCTGCTATGCCTAACGAAGCTTGAAGTATGATTAGGAATAGGGTAGGAATAGATTAGATTAGGATTATTAATTTATGTACAAGTTGATTGTACTTAGTGCGCTTTGTAGAGGGATCTTGCTCAAAACTATATGTTGTATCTATAGTGTAAATAAAGTCTTTTATCTTACATATAGGTAAGACCGGAATTTGTTAGTCTGTAGGAATCTAGCTGAGCCGGGAGACACACCCCGTCCTTACTTGGAGTCTGTCAGTCAGATCAGGCCCAGCAGTCAGAATAAATATCGTCTATTCACCATCAGTCAGACGAGGCGAGCGACTGCAGCTACTTCGCTCCATCTCACCACCAGCGACATAGTCGCAGCCACACTCGGAAGTTTCCGGGAGTGAGTGGGAGAGATCGATCCATCATCGTAGATCTTAGTACATTCTGAGTAAGTCAAGTTAGTTGAAGAGGCCACGCCCGACGGCCCCGAAAGTCTTCAACGTGACAGCATTTATTGATACACAACTGGTATATGGTAGACCTTGTCCACGTTCATGATTAGTTGGTGGTTTTATATTCCAATAGCATCCTTGACTTTCCGATTGAGCAAATTGTGATCGATGTTAATGACCGAGGCATTGGTGCACATAGCTAACCGGTAGATAAATACATCCACCCGTATACGCACTAGAAGGAATCACATCATACGATAAGAATTGTGAATGTGGAATATACAGAGTATGTGTGAATAAATTAATGTATTTACTGACACTTTATATTTCATGAATGGGGGAATCCAGTTTTAGTCATGCACCGCCCATCTCTTGCTAAGCTCCACACACGCTTCACCGTGTTCGGATTGATCGATCCCTGAACCCAATTTCAGGATAATTATACAGGTAAGCTTTTGAAACTAATTTCACTAGGTGCGGTTGCTGCATATAGTAGCAGCAGCATCCAGTCAAATTAGTCTCAAAACATTCAACAGGATGTTTATCAAATAGTAAAGTAATACACGAACGCTTAGTCCGTCATCAATTATGCGTCATTATGTCATTGATTATAACGGCATAATACACGCCACGTAGTTGATTATGACGTCATATGACGGATGGATAAACTGAAAAGGTCAATTGTTATGTAGAAAAAGTAAATAAACATGCCAAAGCATGTCAAAACTGCTGATTCT
The DNA here is from genome assembly GCA_034401795.1 of Chaetoderma sp. LZ-2023a. Taxonomy (NCBI): domain Eukaryota; kingdom Metazoa; phylum Mollusca; class Caudofoveata; order Chaetodermatida; family Chaetodermatidae; genus Chaetoderma; species Chaetoderma sp. LZ-2023a. The sequence continues at coordinate 14,951,167 of CM067363.1, read as the reverse complement.
ATCAATAGTACGTGATGGATGTATACCATTATAATGCATACAATCAATCGAGAAGTATAACATGGGCTGTTTAACTAACGTTTAGAATACGGCAAATGTGAAATTGTACAAATTATAATTGCTATTATAATTTTATGCTAGTATATCATGGGCGGATCCAGGAGGGGGGTGGGGGATGAGGGGGGCACCCACAATTTCAAGCTAGGTAACTCTTGAAAATTGGCTCACTCCGCCACCAGCAGGTAAGTAAAAGGAATTGACAGACCTGCCGGGGGGGGGGGGGACACGTGCCTCCGAGTGCACACACACACACACACCCAACCCCCCCCCCCCCCCCTTGGATCCGCCACTGAAAATTATACATAGAAACCCGATTGTACAACTGTGATGTCATAGTAACTTTGAGTGGTGTGTGTAATATTTGAAATAGGTTCAACATTTAATATTTTTAATTCTGTACTCTCAGTACACGGGCCGTATTCAGCACTAGGGTGTATTCCCTAGAAGAGGCGTAACTAAGGCTTAAGCCCCCTCCCCCCCCCCCCCCCCCCACACAACGTGGCGTAATTCGGTATTCACGAAAATTGCGTAGCTTACACCCATCCATAAAATCGGGCATAACGTATGCCCTCCAACTACAAGGTGTAAGTCATTATTTACAGCGTTTTTACGTGGTCTCGAATTTTAGTCAAATTTGGGATATTGCGGATTTTATAAATTGAATTTGCATTTAGCTGACTTTTTGTAAATATTAAGTGATATTAAATGTAAAGCCACAGCAGCCGCTTTTAAAATATTTGAGCTGAATACTTTTCCTATCTCTGTATTCAAAGCACCCACGGTGCACTAAATGTAAAGCTGAAACAATTTGGTAAATACTGTAGAGCGATACACTATTGCCTGGCAAGGGGCGCTCATGAACGGCCTTAATGATGTGCCGTACTCAAGTTAAGTTCTCCCAAATAGGCCTACCCTAGTATTTACGGTAACAGAATTCTAAGTAAAAGTTCTAAGAATATAAAAATTACATGTGTTCGCAGCCCATATTTTTTTTAATGACAAGCGTTTTACTAATGGAATGGTTATATGCTAGGTTAGTCAGATTCAATAGAACATCCGAATGAATATTACTTATTTATTTATTTGTTATTTATTAGTATTCGGCCTATATACCACATTTTGAGTTAATGGTAGCTAACCTATTCAGAAGTCCATGTTGTAGCGAAGGCCACACATTTTGACAGCTTTTGACGCATACAGTACTACGTCTATACGCGGCCTATGTGACAAATGAATTCTGGCCGACGTGCATTACACAATGACGCATATATTTACGCCCTTCTTCGTGAACACAGCGTATCTATGAGGCGTAGCGCTAGGGCATACGTTACGCCAGATGTAAGTTACGACCTCTTGTGAATACAGCCTCTGGTATATTAAAATATGCTCAAAATTATTTGTCACCGGTCAATTGACTTTATTATTTATTTCAAATTGGCATGTTAGCTAGTGTGTCACTTGAGAAAACTTATGATGAACCAAATAAGATAATTTCCCAAGTGTTTCTATATAAGTTGATCCAATAATACATATCTTAACAAGTGCATTAGTTCTGTCAGGTATAATGCATCGAACGTCATTGCATGTAAGACTCGTTTTGTGGCCAGTATCTTCTATTTTTGCTAGCCATTGCAAGGTATTTAGCTGTTTGAATTCCCAAAATCTCAATTAAAACGGGAGACGATATATGTAAACTGTTGAATATTTTGAATAGAATATTTACAAGTTGTAAAGGATTATGTTGTTTGTATACATATATAGTTATAGGTAGTTCGTGTTCCTAGGTTTAGTTTTCTTAAACAACTCCTAGCAAAGGACACTATTAAGTCTTTAGCTCGCTTACGAAAACTGGTAGAGATAAAAGAACAAATAAAAACATTCATACAACTATTACTATTAGCAATCCATATTAATAAGAACTCTATCCAGACTGGAAGATTAAAGTTGTCATTTACTGAGTACAAGATCACTTTCACAACGTATGGTCCCCAGGCAATGAAAAACATGGCTGTTATTGGAATCAGGATTATTGCAGCTTTCAAAGTATTAACCCGTTTTCTTTTCTTGTAGGCATATCCTTTTATTTCCTGAGTGTGTTTGACAAGGGCGTGTGCTGTGCATGCACCCACATGTTGTCCGGCATAGCCTATTGGTGCAAACTTAACAGAACCCAAAGAAACGGCATTTGTTATTCGGATGATACTCACAGTTGTAGCCATAAGTATAAATGCTACAGGGAATGCATTACCAATTACAAGAGTGATGGACCACCAATCATATTTGAAAATAAATATGCACAGAACCTCTGACGGATTAAAATGATAATACACAAATTCTGGGGTGCGAAGAAATAGAGGAATCATGGCATAAATAGATGACATTAGCCAAGCAAGGACTACCATTATGATAGATCGCGTGCGTGTCATCAACTGATGATAATGTAATGGCCATTTAATGGCTATCAACCGGTCAACACTGACAAATGTTAAACTCCAGACAGCCACACTTGCAGAAATTACATGTACAATTCCTGAAATCTGCCACCAAGCTATGCCATATGGCCACTGGCCAATAATTGCACTCCCAATATGTGGGATGCATGCGAATAAGCCCACCATCAGGTCTGCAAAGCTTAAATTTGTCAGAAATATCTTTGCCATAGTCGGGATCTGTGATATTGTCCGAAGTATCGATATATTGATGACATTACTGAAGACAATGGCCAATGAGATCACTGTAATTATGGGCATTCAAACACCAATTGGAACCATAATTGGTGTTTCCGAAGCTTCCATTGAGATATTTGTAATGTTTGCAGTTATCTCAGTGTTAATAGATGTAGAACCAACAATAGCCATTGTTTCTCTGAATTCGCTGACAACTTTAATTATTATGACTGTATATTATGAAATATAGAATTAGTCACGTGTTCAATTGGTTCTATGCACTGTCTAGTACAATTGTTTATTATAAAATAATTTAATATATACAGCTATTACAACGTGAGGACAAATGATCGAATCCATATGTCTAAACTGTCCTCAAATGGTCCCTGGTCACCGAACATTCAATGGAGGAATCCGATTTGAGCTATGCCCCACCCATCTTTTTTCTAAGCTCCATCCCCACTTTGATCATCTTGGATTCTATCGATCCCTCCACCCTCTGGATCGCAATTTCCAAAAATCTGTACAGGTAAGATGTTGAATAATTTGAAACTAATGTGACTGGTTGTTTATGCTGCCTATCGTAGCAACACCGCCCAGTCAAATTAGTTACAAAATGTCCAAAAGCAAGGTTATTAAATAGTAAGGACATACAATTCGAACAACTTGGCAAACTAAGCGTATAAGACGGTGTAAATTTTGTCATTCATGCCGTAATTGATTAGGACATCAGTCTAACTGTGACGCAGTTGATTATGATGTTATATGATTGACTCAGAAATTTGATTCATCAATTCCATGGCAGCGTTATTATATGACAATTGACGCTTTTAATTCATTCGATCGCTTTGCTTTATTTAGACGTGTTTATCTGTACACTTTGAAACAACAAGTACCAGTTCATTATCAACATGACATCGCTTCAACGGATGTGACAATCAGATGAGGAGTGTTGTTAGCAATGTATTATAGTAAGGACTAACAATACTATACAGCTAGCTAATCTGAATACGACTTTAGCTTATCTGTCCATAAATGCCAGGAATCTGAATTTCAAGGTAGCGATACAGCTAAGCTATTGACTTTTTTTAAAGTAATTTGAAGAGCACCCCTTCTTGCATCTCCAAATCAAACAACAGAATAGTTTATTAAATTATAAAATGAGTTTTCCAATTCGGCCAATCTGTTTCAGCAGACGAAGAGTGGTAGATAGCACCTTATTATAGCAAATGCCTGTATTTCTTTTTATGACAGTCGTCTTTCCTCTTTACTGATACAAAGCAGGTGATACAATATGAAATCTAGACACTTTAACAATCCATTCTCCACAATTTCTCACAGGATTATATTATTTAATTTAATCGACAGAGGAATCCAGTTTATCGATCAATCATATGACGTCAAAATTAAAAATGTCACATGTATGCTGATAGACTGATCAATTATGTCATAAATGACGCGATTTACTCTGATATAAACGCTTAATAGTCCGTCAAGTTGTACACATTGTATGTTTTTGATATTTAATAAACATTATGTTGAATATTTGAAACTAATTTGGCCGGGCGCTGTTGCTGCTATGGACAGCAACAGCACCCAGTCAAATAAATTTCAAAATGTTTAACAGCTTACATGTATAGTTTTCTGGAAATTGAGATTTAGAAAGTGCAGTGATTCATGGATCACAACACGGTCAAAAGCGTCGATGGAGCTTAGCTAGAGATGGGCAGGGCATGGCTAAAATTGATGTCTGTTTATTACGACACATGGCATGACACATGGCATCACGTAGTAAAATAATTGGAGAACAATTTCTATGACATCATGTGATCGAATTGTCAAAGAACAATGCACATGCTTAATTACCGAATTTCATTACACTGCTTGGCTGATTCACATCACATTTCATGTATCCTCTGAAATCAACATTCTTTGCAACAAATCAACACATTTATCTTACGCTATGAAACAGAACAGTTTTGTATCCAGTCGTCTAATTGAATATTTTTTAAATATCAGCTAGGACTTTCCGTCTTTGAGATATAGTTCCGGCAGGTAATCAATTATTTGTAGTATAATCTTAGGTTCAATGATGTGAAAACAATGGACTGATCAGATATAGAGATACGTCAATCATATATAGCCTTATTCAGAGATCTATTGATTGATATATTAGTTTTATTGCTACAAGTTGCTTTAAATAAGTTATTATTTCTACTCCAGAAATAGGTGCACTGCTGGTATAATGGGAAATGTTTAAGGTGGCCAGGTCTGTTCCACCACCATCGCTTTCCAAGCATAACACTGATCGCAACTTCATTGTGACAGACAAGCGAAAAGCAGATGCGATCAACGAATGTTGTATGAACCAGTTCATGAATCCAGACAATAAGCCATTAAACTCATTTGATAAGCTGGCTGTACTGACGACGAGCTGCGACTAGTCAGACTGCTATTGGCAAATACCAAGTTGAACGTGCGAGTAAACAATGTGGATGACGCAGCGTTCGAGACATCCATTGGTACTCTATATGGGGATGGCCTCTCTCCGCTCCTGTTTACATGACACGCTCTGTGCATTACTGATGATGTACCACTGTAACAGATGGTCAGGTCCAAATGCAGTTCTAGACATGATTGAAACATGTCACTGCAGACACCTTCCTAGTATAACCCAACATCGCTCACTGGAGAGTATAATCTCTAATGACGTGTTAAACACGATGCGCAATAGAGTCCACCTGGCAGTGAAGACGACTCAACAAAGATGGGCTATATTGGACATGGTATGCGAAGGCCACAAGACACGCCTGTATAGAAAGCCTTGGAATAGCTGTGCTCAGTGTCAACATCTACAAAACCCGTAAATAATGCCATTGCACAAACCTGCTAAGTGTGCTACGTATAGATCTAAGAGAAGACGAACTAGGTACATTGATGACAACGAAAAACCTGAGGGAGTTAATGTCTCTCGCTGAAGACAATAAACAGTGGTCAAAGAAGAAGAAGGACTGATTGCAGCTGCAGGATATTTTCAAGTTGCTAAACATATCATCATCATCGTCGTCGTCGTCGTCGTCGTCGTTGTCGTCGTCGTCATCATCATCATCATCATCACCACAGCACCATCATCATCATCATCATCATCATCATCATCTCTATGCGAGATCGTAGCCATTTCACTGATTGTAGCTGCCTATGGCAGCAACAGCGTCTAGTCAAATTGGTTTCAAAATATTCAACAGCATGTTTCTTAAATAGCAAAAAAATACAATTCGTATAACGTGTCGAACTAGTAACGAACTAGACGGTTTTAACCGATTCATTCATGACTTCATGATTATGACGTCAGCATGCACATCATGTAGTTGATTATAACGTCATATGATTGAGTGAGGAAATTAATTCATGAACTGGTATATAGTGTGAGATATAATAGTACATTATCTGTAAATTATATTAGGTAATAGGTATCCTTGTAGATGTTGGCGCGAATGAAGTCAGAAATGAAATCTGACTCTATGTGTAAGTGATGATCTAAAGTCTCATATCACTCATCATTGAAAAATATCTTAAAAACATAAGAGAGAAAGATTAATCTTGCAATAACCAAAATGTGGAAATATCCTTAATACATATTGCAAAAGCTTTTTTTTAAATAAATCTTTGAACCCTAAATATGCAGAATACCAATTCCAAGATGAATGCTCATATACAGGTAAGCTGCTGACTGTTTTTCTAGGAATGTGTTTCGCCACAGCAACAGCGTCCAATCAAGTTAGTTTAAAAAAATAATATGTTCAACAGAATATTTCTTAAATCGTAAATGGGATTTCAGACTAGGGCGTTTGCTCAGTATTGGCTAAAATAAGTTAACTAGAAATCCTAAATTATGCTGCATTATCTAACATTCTAATTTTTTTCACAACAATCAGTTGATTTGCATTATGTCTGTCTTTAATTTAAATACATTTGGCAACAGGGCAGATCTGATTGAAAATAAGACTAATCAGGCAATAAAAAACAATAGGATATTACTTTTTATTTTCCAAACATATTTCTCAGATATCTGTTGGATTTTAAAATATATTTGGCGGACATATGGCTAGTTAAGCCCCGTTCATTTCTAGCTAAGCCTCTTCCATTTCGAGCTAAGATTCGCCTAGCTTTTGTACGTGTTGGACTCGATTTGAAACTTTGTAAATGAGTTTTCAGCATCTAAATTGCAAGTTAACGATAAAGATAAGTTGTTTAATATTTGAAACTGGATTGACTGGGGCCAACGGCTGCCTGTGGTAAATGAGCTTCAAGATATTCAATTCCTTAAATTGTATAATCAATAAAGACAATTCGTGCGCCTTCACGAAAATTCACAAATGGCTAAGATTAATCCTCTTCCCAAATCTGTTATGAAACGTAAATTTACATCGCATTTGTGGGTATCGGTGCTAACCTCATTTCTTACCATCATTGGAATAGGCATTTAATATTAAAGAAGTAACAAATTCGTGATAGATGTTGCATTCATATAGATCATTGTTATGGGTTCAGATTAGAAGGATGAGCTTCTAAAACACTGGTAGAACACTGCTATATGGGAAAGGTAAGTCTAGAATCGACATTATTTTTCATTTAAGAAGGCATGTAGATAGAATAAACCCCACTATCATATTAAAAGGCGTTATGCTGTAGTTAGCAGAGAAGTATGTGTACAGGTCACAAGGATCATCTTCTGAAAGAATGATCGAACACTGCTAGAACAGAGAGAGAAACCTGCTCAACTTATTGAGATAGGGAAATCTACAATCAGCATTATTCTTTATTTAATACAGCAAGTTGATAGGGGACCACAAGGAAACATGACTCGTTGCACTCAGATTCAATAATGGGCATGTGGAAGCTAAGGATCACGGCTGAGGACATGGCACCGTTGTCAAATGCGAAGAAGAACTGCTTGCAACTGTAGGATGTGTCTACAACTATATTCGCAGAATACAGTACTCATGCAAGTAGATAGAATAGACCCCACTCTCGTCTTAAAACGCTTTAAACTGTAGTTAACCGCATAGTATGCAAATAATGGTGCCGATTTATCAATAGCTTTCTCATAGCCAAAGTGCATACAACTACATGCCATTTGGAAACAAGCCAGGCATAGCGAGTTGATCACACACATGAATGGACCTTTCCAGATTTAGCCATGCCCCGCCCATCTCTATCTAAGCTCCACCCACACCCCTTACGATCAATTTCCAGAAAACTATACAGGTAAGCTGTTGAACATTTTTAAACTACCTTGACAGGGTGCTGTTGCTGTCTATGGCAGCATCAGCGCCCAGTCAGATTATTATCAAAATATTCAACAGCATATTTCTCACATAGCAAAAACATACAATTCGTACAGAGTGTCGGACTATTAAGTATTAAAGACGGGCTTAATCGAATCATTCATGACGTTTTCTAGAAAACTATACAGGTAAGCTATTGAATATTTTGAAACTAATTTGAATGGGTGCAACAACTCCCGGTCAAATTAGTTTCAAAATATCCAAACGTGTCTTTATTAAAAAGTACAGTTGTACAATTCGTAAAACAATGTTTAGTCTAGCACCAATTAAGCGTTCGTAATTAACTTATCTACGTCATTCATGAGGTCATTGATTATGACGTCATCCTATACGTCAAGTAGTTGACTATGCCGTCTTATGATGGATGGATAACTGGAAGGCGCTTTTCAATGTACTCAGAAATAAGTTGATCTAATAGAAACTTGTTAGCACGTCATTTAGCTCCGTTAGATTTTTTAACAGTCGATTCCATTTCTCTCAGCTGTTCCAAGATCTTTAAGATAGCTAGTCGACACCTAATATTGACATGACTAAGTAGTTATCTCACTGGGGAAAACACGTATAGATAAAAGAATAGATAAATATATTTGCAAACTATTAATGTTAACGATCCATGAATTCCATCGAGACTGAAAAATGAGGGTTATCCATGACTCTATACAAGACCACTTTTGCAATTGTCACCAGGCAATGATAAACATTACTGGTAGTAACCCCTCTTGTGTCAACAGCGCATTAAAGCCCTCAAAATACCATTTATTGCAAATAATCATCTAATTGCCAATACTTTTAAAGGAAATTTTGATTGTTGCAGCCAAAAAGAGTATTTTTGTAAATTTATAATGAACATTCACAAAACAAAAGATTATATAGATAACCTTCAAATGGACAGTCAACAAAGGTGCAATGGTCTAGAAAATTCAAATTTCTGCTTAGACAGTATCCCCATTGCTGACAAAGAGTTGTATTTTTTAAATTTTACCGCTGGGCAAACTGACTCGGTTACCGAGCCAGTCATTCAAGTGTTAAATTTTCTAAAATATTCTTCTCTTAACCTGCAAATGGACATTTCTCAAGCTCATAGCAGAGGTCGTTTTGCACCGACTTGACCATTAAAGGGTTAAGTTGACACAAGAGGTGTTAAGATCAGGATCCTTACCTCTTCACACATATTCTGTGGATACATCATTACATCACAATGGTGCCCGGTTAATGATTTACTTCTGCTGTGTTTTAGTATAGTGCCCAGCCATTACATATTTTTAATTGCCACTCCTGCATCAACGATGGATGTAATTTGATAAAACTTAAGGTATTATTCTAGGCGTAACTATCCATAGCATTATGGAAGCCACTTTCCAATTGACTCGAGTGAGTTTTATAGCTATATATTATTTATGAATGGATCTCGATAAATCTGGAGATTTTCTAACAGTAACTTTTGATATCATTGCACAGACTGATTAACATATCACTGCACTGCTGGGTTTCAGAAGCGTGTCAATCCTTAAGATATTGCTGGGTTTTAGAAGGTGGCCCTCCCTTAATTTCAAAATCACTACTCCTTCGTTATTGATGAATAGATCTTGATAAGACTTGGGAATGTTATTCTTTTGGTCAATCTCGACATCGAAAAGGAACAGGATTTGCGATTCACTGCCCTGCAGGGTTTTAAAAGGATGACCCATCCATAACTATTTTAATTGCTACTCTTTCGATTTTGATGAATGGGTGTTGTTAATATACTATGGGTCACTATCGACATCACTCTAAAACCGATTTTCTATTCACTGTTCTGTTGAGTTTTAAAAGGTAGACTGGCTTTTAAATTTTGTTATCGCTACTCCCACTTTATTGATGAACTGATCTTGATAAATCCTGTGCCGTTGTTTTACCTGTGTTTACTTAGCTAATAACGGCGTCAATTTTCAATTCATAATGGAGTTTAGAAAGGCGTCCACCAAAACATAATCTCTATACTAATTATGGATCGTTCTGGATCTTAGCTTGTGTGAGGTTCTCACTGGTTATAGCAAGTCGTCTATCCTATTGTCACTGGTATACTAGCAATACGTGTATTTCTATAAGATAAAGCTATGGCAATTAATTAATTATTCATAATTTACTGTTACATCCAACGATGCAAAAGAAAGCAAATTCACAGAGAATTGAGCAGAGAGAGGGGTACTGCAAGCACGACCAACTTTAGTGAGAGACGTATTGTCTGATATGCAAGGAAATCACTTATTATTTGAATTTCAGTATTAGTTCCACTGGTGCGAAAATGTAATAATGTCACTGTCATAATAGTCTGCCATAAATGCGTAATATTCCGTCACGTTGTACGACTTGTATGTCTTTACTATTTAATAAGCAAAATGTTGAATATTTTGAAACTAATTTTACTTGACTCTTTTGCAACAGCACCAGTCAAATTGGGTTTTTTTAATATTCAATAGGTTACCTGTATAGTTTTTTGGAAATTGAGATTCAGGGAGGGCAGTGCTCGATCGACACGGGAAACGCGTGGGTGGCGCTTAGCTAGAAATGGGCGGGGTCACTGACTGCCTAGAACCTCAAGTTCAAAGTAACTGTACAGGTAAGCTGGTGCATATTCTGAGCCTAATTTGACGGGATCATGTTGCTGCCACAGCCAACAACAGTTTCCTGGGAAATTAGTTTCAAATTGTTGACATACCATGTAAACGGCATCCATTTACGAAAAGGGTAACAGAACCAATAGATATCTGTAAATTATAATTAGGGTAATGGTTATGCTTGTAAATGCTATAGTCTGTGATGTCACCAATTAAATCCGACTGTATGCGGACGCGATGATCAAAAGCCTCTGATTCAGCAGAGAAAGATCAGTACACACAAATTCTTTGAAAAAGATGAGACACGTATTACACTTTCCCTAACAAACAACATCTTTTAAAAGGACTAGACCAATGCTACAAGCTAAATCTGTGGAAATATGCTGTGGCAAAGATGTCCAAAACCTTTAAATATTGAACCCTGAATTTCCAAGAATCATAATTTCAATGTAAATGTAGATATGCTGCCACCTCAACGCATTCTAGTCAACTTAGTTTTAGAAACTAAAATATGTGACAGAATATTCATTAAATCTTAAATTACCTTAGATTCGGACTTGCATTTTGTATTTTAGAAATATTATTTAATTAGAAATACTTGATTATGCATCGACATTTAATATTCTAATTATTTTTTAAAACTCAACAAATTGCATTTATGTCTGTCTGTTAATTCAATACATTTGGTAGCAGGTCTGGTCTAATTAAAAACTAGATTCGTAAATCTGTATATCTGTTCTGCCTATTTCAGTTAGAATCTGTGAAACATGAATTCCCAGACTTTAAATTCAGCAGGTAAGCTAGCGAATGTTTTTGAAATGTTATGCCATGAGGGCCTGTTACTGTCTATGCCATGTTAGGCATATGAACCCTGCTAAATTAGTATATATGTATGCTAAACTGGAAATCAGCTCAGATTCACGTTATACTTTAACAGACACTAGTATTTCTATTCTTTTTCATTAATATAGTGATATCTGAATGAGCTGTTGTGAGCTATCAAGCATCAACACAATCACATACAACAAAATCTTATTCACATGATTATGTCATACAATAGCAATTATTCATGCGATGACGTCACTATGAGATTCTTATGGGAATCTGTGCCGAAATTCGAAAAATATACAACTAATATGTTGCAATGTATTTAAATTATACAGACGTGTCATTTGGTGTGCTTTGATCTGTTTCTGTGTCTGGTCCGCTTTAACAACTGATTTAGTTATGTTTTGAGACGCTACACTGAACGGCATCACATGCAAGTCTTGTTTAATTGTGACCAATTGCCTCTGATTTTGTTAGATATGCCACGGGTCGAAAACCTTTAACTCCTCTTCTGTCAAATTAGACGTTCAAGCTTCAAAACTTCTAGCTCAACCTAACCAAATTATAACTCTACATGTGTTTTGAGACATGCCTATTTACAGACAAGAGATTGAGATTATGTTTAATCTTTGCTACTGCAATGACTGGCTTGGTAACCGAGCAAGTCATTCCAGCGGAGAATTTTCAAAAGTTACATTTTGCTGGCTTTCAAGTGGATACTGGCTAAGAAGAAAGTTGAATTCTCACTAGCATTACCCTTTTGATGGTCAAGCCGACAAAAGATCAAATTAGTAAATTTAGAAAATGGTATTCCAAACCAAAATATCTTGAGAAAATATTGACAATTAAAATGGTTGATTTATATAAGTAGTACTTCTAGGCCTTTGCGTCGCCGGTGGCACAGGAGGGGTGAAACACTGAATTCCTAGAATCACAATTTCACAGTAAGCAATCATACATGTAAACTTTTGAGAATGTGTAACTAATTTGAATGGAACCTGTTGCCGTCAAATGCAAGAACACCTCCAAGGTAAATTAGTTTCAAATTCTCAACAGAGTAATTATTAAGTTGCAAAGGATATAACTGATTTGGTATTTTGGATTCAAGGATTTAAATTTCCGAGACGACACTTAACAACTGACATTATTAAGTCATTCACGAAAACTGGTATAGATAAACGAATCAGATAAATATATAAACTGTTACAATTAACGATCCATATGAATATGAATTCCATCCAGAGTGGAAGATAGAAGTTGTCTGTGACTGAGTACAAGATCACTTTCACAACGTATGCCCCCCCCCCCCACGCAATTGGGCGTGTCTTAGCTTTTCCCTTGAGTCTGTTTGACAAGAGCGCTTGTTGTGATTGTATGCATATTTTGTCCGACAGAATTGGTTGGTGCAAACTGAACAACACTGAAAGAAACTCTATTTGCTGTTCGCATGATACTCACTGTTGTACCAATCAGATAAAAAGCTGCTGGGAACGAAATGCCAATTACAAGAGCGATGGACCAGCAACTGTATTCGAAAGTAGGTGGGTTAAATTGATACTATACAAATTCTGGGATGTGAAGAAATACAGGCAAAAATCGATGCAATGATTCAAGTAATTAGTACCAGTATAGTATCACAAGAGCTGTTTAACTAATGCTTAGAATGCGGCAAATATGTAATTGTACTAATTATAATAATTTAATTTAGCAGTTGTCATCAATTTTATGCTATTATGTTCTACACAATTTTAAGCGGGTTGTGTAGTATTTTAAATATGTCCATTATTTAATCCTTTAAATTCAGCACTATCAGGCCAGATGTATTAAAATATGTTCAAAATTATTTGTCCCCGGTCAATTGAACATATTATTTATTTCAAATTGGTACATTAGCTAGTGTGACACTTGAAACAATTTAAGATGAACCAGATACGGTAATTTCCAAAGTATTTCGATATAAGTTGATCCAATGATAACGATCTTAACAAGTGAATTGGTTCTGCCAGATATAACGCATCGCAAGTCATTACATGTAAGACTCGTTTTTGTAACCGGTCTCTTCTATTTTTGCTAGCCGTTTCAAGGCATTTAACTATTTGAACCCAGAATTCCCAAAATCCCAATTAAAAGTGGCGACGATACATGTAAACTATTGCATATTTTGAACAGAATATTTTGAAAACATAAAGGATTCTGTTGTTTTGATACCTATATACATATCGGTACTTCGTGTTTATGTGTTTAATTTTCCTCGGCGACACCTAGCAAACGACACGATTAAGTCTTTAGCTCGCTTACGAAAACTGGTATCGATAAAAGAATAAATAAATACATTCATACAACTATTACTAGTAGCCATCCATATTAATAAGAACTCTATCCAGACCTGAAGATTAAAGTTGTCATTTACTGAGTACAAGATCCCTTTCACAACGTATGGTCCCCAGGCAATGAAAAACATGGATGTTGTTGGAATGAGAATCCTTACAGCTTTTACAGTATTAACTCGCTTTCTTTCCTGTGCACATATCTTTGTTCTTCTCGAGTGAATTTGCCAGGAGCATGTGCTGTGCTTATACCCACATGTTGTCTGACAGCACTTACTGGTGAAAATTGAACAGTGCCCAGAGAGACTTTAGTTGGTGTGCCAATGATACTCACAGTTGTAGTAATCAGTGTGACAGCTATAGGGAAGGCATTACCAATTACAAGAGTGATGGGCCATCAACTCCGTGAGTAAATAAAAACGCACAGAACCGCTGGTGGTCTAAAATGATAATATACAAGTTCGGGGATGCGAGGAAATAGGGGAATCACGGCATTAATAAATGGAAGGAGCCAAGCAATGGCTACCATTATGATAGATTGTGTCCTGGTCATTAACTGATGGTAATGTAATGACCTTTTAATGGCTATGCACCGGTCAACGCCGAGCAATGTTAAATTCCAGACAGACACACTTGCAGAAATTATATGTGCAATTCCTGAAATCTGACACCAAGCTATGCCATATGGCCACTGGCCAACAAGTATTGTCCCAATACTCGGTATGCACGCGAATAAACCTACCATCAGGTTTGCAAAGCTTAAATTTGTCTAAAATATCTTTGCCATAGCAGAGATCTGTGATATTGTCCAAAGTATTGATATACTGATGACATTACTGAAGGCAATGGCCAATGAGATCACTGTAATTATCGGTATCTAATTGGAACCATACTTATTTCTTCCAACGTTTTCATTGAGTTATTTGTAAAATTTTCAGGTATCACGGTGTTTACAGATGTAGAATCAAGTACAGCCATTGTTTCGTCCAATTTGCTGACAATTTTAATTATTATGACTTTATATTATGAAATATAGGATTAGCTAAGTGTCCAATTCATTCTATGTACTGTGTAGAACAAGTAAATATTTTTTTATAAACAATAATTTTATATATACAGCTATTACAGCGTGAAGACAAATGATCGAATCTATATGTCTAAAACTGCCTTGAAATGGTCCCTTGTCACCGAACATTCAATGGAGGAATCCGATTTAGCTGTGTCCAGCCCACCTGCCAAGCTTCACCAACACTTTGACCATGTTGGGATCTATCGATCCCTCCACTCTCTGAATCTTAATTTCCAAAGAAAATATACAAGTACATTGTTGAATATTTTGAAATTAATATGACTGGCTGCTTTTGCTGCCTATCACAATACTAGCGCCCAGTCAAATTGGTTTCAGAGTATTCAACAGCAAGGTTATTAAATAGTAAAGGCATACAATTTACACAAATTGGCAAACTAAGTGTTTACGATGGACTAAATCGTGTCATTCATGTCGTAATTGATTACGATGTCAGCCTGTGACGTAGTTGAGTATGTTGTCATATGATTGACTCAGAAACTTGGTTCATCAATTCCATGGCAGAGGCAATCTATGACAATTGACGGTTTTAAAGCATTCGATAGCTTTGCTTATTTTTTAATAAGTTTTATCTTTTTTTTTTTAAAAGGTTTTTATCTGTACATCTTGAAACCTCCAAAAATGGGAAAAATACGGCTTTATAATTTCGCTAAGTTGTAGTATAGCAGACTCGTTAACTGATATGCGTTATCACGTGACTCGTACGCACTCAATGACGTCATTATTTGAACAATAAGCAGATTAATATATGGATCTGATCTGTCAATCAAGTACCAGTTCATTATCAAGATGGCGTCACTTCAAATGACGTGGCAATCATATGGGAGATCAGTTGTTTGTGATGTATTATATTAAAGATTAACAATAGTATAGAGCTAGCCAATCTGAATACAACTTTACCATTTTTCCATAGATGCCTGTAATCTTAATTTCAAGTTACCAATATAGGTAAGCTATTGATTATTTAGAAAATAATTTGAAAGGCACGTGGTGCTGCATCTCCAAATCAATTTTCTTTTCAAATTATCCAACAGAATAGTTTATTAAATTGTTTAATGATTTATGCAATTCGGCCAATTTGGTTCAGTGGATGAGAGTGGTAGATAAGACCTTATTATATCACGTGACTGTATTTCATATTATGACAGCCAGCTTTCGTCTTCACTATTAAAAAGAGATGTTAAAATATGAAATGTAGAAGCAACAGCAGCCACTCCAATTAATTTCAAAATATTTAAAAGCTTACATGTTTAGCCTTCTAGAACTTGAGATTCAGAGGGTGCATGGATCGATTGATGCCAACACGGAGAACAATGCCCATAACGTCATGTGATCAAATGGTCAAAGAACCATACACATGCTTGAATGACAGATCAGATCAGCGAATTTCATTACACTGCTTGACGGATTCACATCACACTTCGTGTATATCCTCTGAAATCAACAGTCTTTGCAACAAATCAACACATTTGTCTTAAGCATTGAAACCGAACATTTTGTATTCAGCCATCTCGTGGAATATTTGCTTTATATCAGCTATGACTTTACTTCTATCAGATATAGCTCCGCCAGTTAATCAATTATTTGGAGTTTGGTCTTAGGTTTAATGATGCCAAAACGGTGTGCTGATCAGCCATATAGATACGTCAATCATTTTTATCCTTAATCAGAGATGTATTGTTTGATATACTATTATATTTATTGCTACACATTCCTTTAAATACATTATTATTTCTACTCCGGTAATAGGTACACTGAGGCGAGAATGTGAAATGTTGATTGTGGCCAGGTCTACTCCAACACCGTCACTTTCCAAGCATGACACTGATGGCAACTTCGTCGTGACAGACAAGCGAAAATCAGATGCGATCAGCGAATGGTTCATGAACCAGTTAACAAATCCAGACAATATGTCATTACACTCATTTGGTAAGCTGGCTGTAATGACGACGAGCTGCGACTAGGCAGACTGCTATTAGCAAATATCAACTTGAATGTGCGAGTAAATAATGTGGAGTTTGCAGCATTCGAGCTATCCATCAGTACTCCACATGGAGATGGCGTCTCTCCGGTTCCATCTACATGTCACATTGACGCAAGCCCTCTCCTCTGTTCAGAATCACCCAACAAGACCAAATCCTCCAGTATTTACAATTCACCTTTTCAACCTCCCTCCTGGAGCCGCCGATCAGTGATCCAGGGCTCCCACCGTCCTCTCAATTCTGTGGCCTTGATTTTGTTGATCATGGATCCTGACCGCTGATTTTTTGTATCGAAACGTTGTACTTGCACAGCTTGCTCGTTGTACATTATTGATCAATATTAGAGAAACATCCCCAGCAGTATACCAATCACCTGTGATCACCTGTGGTCAATCACAGTACATGGTCCAAACGCCCATTTAGAGACACACATTATACATGGTTACCGATCACACATTACAGGTCTAATCATCCAGAGACGAATCTGATCAGCATGAGTCACCCCGCAGAACTATGGAGTTACATGCATGGTGTAGGCTGTGCAGCATGGCGGGAAAAGGTGGCAGGATCATTACATGACCTGGGCAACTATGCAAATAGATCGCTTGAGCCCTGGAGTGCTTCTACTGACCTAATAATCCCAACAGCAGTAGACAAGTTAATCGGCCGAAATCCACCAACAGTACAGGAGTTAAGACTCTATCCACTGACAGAAATGGCATTAACGCAATTATGGAAGTATTTAGATCATCTACAACGATCTAGATGCTGCCAAGTTTAAAGAAATCATTTGTCCTCCAGCAGATCCTATGGAACGTCACTTTGAAGAAGCATACGTCGGGCCGTCTGCGGGAGCGATCATAACGCTTGATGAAAGCTGAGAGATCATCACTTATGTCGACACGTCGCGAGGTATACCATCTGGATAAATCTTAGACTGTGATACATACAGTCGACGATATCATTGTCGACGTCATTCCGACTCAACACCAGCCCGAAAATCCGGGTGATTTCCACTCTTAATCTCTCCCGGTTCCATCGAGCCCAAATTCATTTAACATCTCTTGTTGAATATCATACACGGAACGCTGAGAAGACGACATTCTGATGTCGTGTGTAAACACAGACAGAACTGCTTATGCTTTGCCAGGTCGGAATGACAGCAACAGCTATATTATTGATGCAAACAATTATGCTCTGCTTGCAGCAACAGCTGCAATCAGAGCTCTTGAGCGGCCTGCGGCAACGTATCCTATGTTCTCCAGAGCGAAGCTGATTAGACCAACACGTAGTCACGACCAGTGTCACATTGGCATGAGGGGATTACCCATAGGCCCTTCCAGCTGCCTTGGCAACGTTCACTGGGCAGAAAGCTAAAGTACTTACCACCTGTACCAGGGCAGACTCTGGCATGTTCACATGTAGCACAGAGGATCTGGTGCCAACTCAGCTGCAGATAACCACGTCCAGACCTTTGTGCACCATAGAAGTGGCAGGCAGGCTCAATTTCCTCACGTGGGTGAAATCGGTCATTGATGGTCGAGGAATGGGTTGTACTGAGGTTCATCTAGGAAGTATCATGACTGTCTGCGAGGCAACCACCGCCCGCGAGGCAACCACCACAGGTATGAGCAATAGTATAATCAGCATCCTATATATGGAGGGTTAAACTAAACAGGGTGAACCCCTCGAGAAATATCTATGTCAGATCGTGCCCTGTACCGGCCTCAATGCCGATCTTCATCCCATCTTGGGCGGGTCTTAGCTGCTTCACGTTACCACCAGGTAGAAGCCACAGCTCTAGCACAATGGGAGTTGTTTGCAGACTTGTGATCCCGACACGCTCGAGAAGCTAGCTTCAGAGCCCTTCGCCTTCGACGAGTGTAATGCGCCCTCTATCTACAGAATGCCATCCTGACTATTGATGACTTCCTTTGATCCATCAGCAGGAGCGTTCCTCCAGTGACCCCAATCTTATCACCCACTGCAACTAGGGTTGTGCCTGTCTTATATAGGTCAGGAAAGATGTTCCCTGGTTATACAGATTTCGCACCTTACCATCCTTCTTCACAATGGAAGAGAGGGCCGTGACCTCCAGATAAATAACTGCTGGAGGTCTATATAGTGGCAACCACGTTCGCCAGTTACCACCAGGTCCAGCGCGATACTACACCGCATTCTTTTCGAAGACTACCTGCAGTTGTTTCGCCAGGGTAAACACCACACCATCATGTGATGTGACATAGGTGGGGCATGCTTCACAGTAGGCTCTAAGACATGAAAGCTGAGGTCAGCTTCCAAGGTTTTAACATCCTCAACCTTCTCTACTGACTGTTCTATCAGGGGGTGGAGGATGAACTTCTTCTTCAGGATGCCATAGCGGAACACTATCCCTCTCTCGACCCGGATGTTCCTTGGAGGTATCTTTTAGGTCAGTCAATAGTTCTACACCATCCCCACTGATGGAATGGAGTGAGAATGTTTGGGAGTCGTCTCCATATTGGAGGCTGAACGACTTGCCATCGCTTTCCTTAAACTTGGTTGCATCAACGTCGTACACGTCGAGATCGACCATACCGTTTGAATGAGCAAATATAGGCTCCTTTATATATAGAGGTTTAAACGGAGTGTATAGCCATGCCGATTGTTACTCCGAAATGGGGAGAATGTCATCAGACCATCTCTGGTCAGCAGACGTGTGGTTCAGTATCGCATAGAATGAGTTCTCTTCAAGGCAGCGCAGCATTCCACCACATATGTACATGCCGATGCATTACATCCACCATCGGGCAGTACCTACCACAGCTCCCTGACTGAAGTAGGGTTAGACGTGATTTAATATCTGTCAGGAGCCACCAGCAAACTGTGGAAAGCGATCAGCCCCAATATGTTCACCTACGCAAATCACCTGTTTGACAGCTCCACCATTAGTTTATACGCCAGCAGGGATGGTCTGTCAGATGCCCAATTAGAGTTTACACTGCTACTGCTCATTGACCTATCAACATGATATCATACCAGACATATCTGAAAAAGGACATAGAGGAGCCACAAACCTTCTCTGAGACCATAGATATAGCGGTACAGAAAATGCTTTGTCGACAAGAAGGCGAGCAACTACAGCGGGTGAGCTGGTATGAACGGAATGCCAGAGAGGCAAGGAGATGAAGAGACTACAACTCGGTTCAAGAATATGAGAGCCTCGTCCGGCAGGAGGAGGGCGTCGTAAGGCCAAACTTGTATGATTTCTTGGAAGACGAGTGCTACGAGTCTGTAGAAGGCTTGCAGTGGAAAGAGGAGAAGCATAAATCCAAGAAATCCTGCCAACGGCGGACGTACTACCAGGCGGACAAGTTGATGTTCCAGATGCCATGGCTGCATAAGCTACTGGCCCCTGACATTATACTAGATGGTGTGTGCTTGAAAGTGGTCTCCACACCAATAAGCTGGCTCGGTTCGCCAAGCTCTCAAAGATGAATCCTACAATGACTCATCGACAGATCCTACAGGTGACACAGTGCTAGCATGAGTTTAAGACCTAGGTATACTATGGCTAAATCGGAGTGGCGAAAGTAGCCTGAACTATATCCCAGCTTAGCACCTGAGAAAGGTAGCACAGTCCACGGCTAGCGACTCCAGCAGATTGACACCATCAGACAGAATCTCGTTCATGAGACAGAAAAGTACACCAAAATTTGCAGGCGATATAAAACACCCTACAACAGTCTAGCACGTGCAACCACAGCTGTGGGTGTGATTGGAGCCAGTGCTGGTGTGGCCGGCATTGCCACCCTTGCTACAGGGGTGAGTGCTATCGTCGCTATGCCACTGGGTGGAGTGACCCTTGCTGCTACTGTCCTGGCCACTGGCTTGGCGGTTGCACAGCGCCAGCTCACCAGGAAGCTGGGGAAGCATGCTAAGTATGTAACCCTAGTGCAGAGGCCCCTACGGGCAGTGGACGAGATGGTCTCTAAAGCCCTCGAGGATGGGAATGTCAGTGATGAAGAGTGCCACCACATGGTGAAGCTCCACACCCTGTACCACACAGAGAACCCCAAAGTGCGCCAGCAATCCCTCAAAGGCTCCAGCGGGTGAGTTGACATGGAGGAGTTAAAAAACGAGATGCTGCAGCGGGGCCGCACCGAAATTCTCTACGGTGCCAATTAGTATGTTGCATCTGCGGCTGGAACAGCATCTTTAAGACGACAGCTATGGATGGCCTTCCCGGTGAACCTCACGACAATCGACCAGAGCCAATGCCACTCCTGGATACACTCTGGACTGGCTATCTACACAGTCTCCTGGATGATATTCCAGATCCCACCCTGATCTCCATTACGGTCTATGGGCGTTTCGCATCAGCTTCTCCATCAATCCATGACCGCTGACCAACCTCGTAATCACCATCAAGGATGTGAAAAAAGCTCATACCTAGATGACAGGCCCGAATCTCTCGTTCTGGAACCAACAGCTGAACTTCGCTATGTGGTGTCATGGCAGGGTGTGGCGTCAGCGCAGGTTTGCTGTACTCCTATTCTGCTACCCGCGAAGCTGTGCTCATTGCCAGCTGTCTCAGATTCCATGTGTACCTCATAGTGAGACGAATCCACTATGAGATGAGCTGGGCGCAAGCCTGCCTGATACGAATGATTTCGATCCGCGGCCCATGGGCGTCGGCACCATGGGAACCACTAGCTACCGCTTCTCAGCAGCCAGTAGACTACAATGAGAGTTCAACACTCACTCAGACTATCGGTGGCATGGTGGTGACAACAGTGGTCTAGGGGTTATATACTGTGACCCGAGACGAGACTACTCAGGCTTCCCCTATCAAACACCTAAAAAAATTGGTCGTCCAAAGACAGCGACGTTCTCATTTGATCCACACGAGCCTGGAGCGACGGTGCAGAATATGCACATCACCGGAATCAGGCAAGACCTCCCAGATGCCTGGAAATACTTTGTCCCACACACAACCTCAGGGCTTACACCAGCGGTGATTGTCCGAACCAACCAGTCCTTAGAAGCATTATGTTATTGTCTCCTGACAGCCCAGACCAAGCTGCGCCACTGATGGGTGAGCGGAAAAGAGGTGCAAGCCATGTTCAGCAGTCTCGTCGAGGACATGATCATTGTTGGAGACCCTAGCAGCCTCATTGCCAAGTTTCAACAAGCCTTACGTTAGGCCCGCCGCCAGCTGGACCTTGCCATATCACCACACCTACGTCTTATTCCGAGTAACATGATCGTGAATGTCGAGGACCTGGTGGTTAGGGGCTATAGCAACATGAGAGTCGAGGGGAGTTCCCTGGGGGTCCACTTTAGGTTTAACACTGCCATCAACTCAGCTGTGCATGTCGCCACGATGCCCATGACACCTAGGTCCCCATGGGCCTCCCATGCCAGTGCTACCATCGTTCCGACACACAGAGTGCTGGACGAAAAACGGCGACCCGTGCTGACACCCACCACCCCGCCCAGCAGTGCTAGCAGGATGATGGCCCTATGAGTGATGTCAGGTTTGGCTGTTGCTCTGCTCATCACCAGTCTTCTCCACCGCTAGTAGATCCTGCTCGTAGAGCAATAGATCATCTGGTGTGGGAGTCGTGGCAAATGAGATTGCCTGAAATAGCTTGGCCTGCCTGACAGCCCCCAAACACGCTGTTAGCATAAACACCAAAGGACTGTATGGTTCGGTGGTACAGCCTTTTTCCAGCTTGTAGTAGCGCAGAGCCTTATTTAACTCAGAGTCGTGGGATGCTATGGATGACTGCAGCTGCTGGAATATGTCCGACAGATACTCCCGATCCTTGTAGAATCCGTTAGCATGCAGGAGTTGCTCTACGATACTGCCTCCCATAATGATGTATTCGACAATGCAGATCTGCCCCTTACCAAATCCTGGGTAGAGCTTCATGGCTGTCAGCTCTTCTGTTACCTCAGCGTTAGAGATGTCATAGTACTTAGTACATAGTACTAGCTGGTCCATGGTTTAAACCGCTATGTATAGTGCTATGGCTGAATCACGAGCACATAAGCTCATTCAGAACATGTTGAAGAGCAGAAGCTCCTTCCGACTGGATGGAAATAATCTAAAGATTGGTAGGATCACGGTCAGTGATGTTAGCGTTGATGGTGAAAAAGGGGTTGCCTCCAAACTCCAGCTCCCCGAGGTGAAGAAGTCAGGGTTCTTGGCTTGCCATTTGAGACCTCTTAACAGTCTAAACAAGTCATGACAAGTCACATGCTTGCCTCATATGGATACTCGATGTTCTGGGCACTGCTACTGACACAGGCCATCTGCATTACCTTCTCAACTGTTGTTGGGATTTCATGCTCGACACCTCCATCACATCATTTGTCTTGAACGACGGTACAACAATGCTGGTCCTGCAGTCAATAGAGCTCATACAGGAAGTGCTTCCATTTAAGCTCCCAGATATAGATGAGGCTACAGTCAAACGGGTGCTGGCCATCCTTCACGTGCACGCACAACATGCCAGTACCATACAGCAGTAGACTGGCCAATGCCAGGCAGGTGGTATTGATCATTGCCCCTTCCGGACACGGAACAAACATCTTGCTGCGTGCCTAGCTGGCAGAACATCTGCGTGAGTGCTACATACTCCTGGTGTCCGACTCTGTCGCTGACGCTGTCGACAACAATGGGCAGTGGTATAAGAGCCCAACAGCCAAAACGCAGAACATATAGCAATTGATGGAGAAGCTGCTAGCAGCTCGACTGACAGACCCCTTGTTCTAGTCATCAATGGCCCTGCAATTGACCAGAAGATGGTCACCTACCTCAGCGGCATCACCAGGTGCATCCACCACACCAAGATCACTGTCTGGATCCTCTTTCAGAAGTACACCCATGAGATCTCGCCAGATATCCGCCACAATGCTTGGTTGCCGTACGTCAGCTCCAAGTGTGGGCGCTCAAGGAGAGCAAACGGGACTTTGTCACATGAGTACAGAGGGTGGCTAAACGGTGCCAATTCATCTTCAGTAACAAGGAGACAGGTGAGCTGTCACACGTTAAGCCTTTTCTGGAGAAAGCGGAAAACTTCAGCTACAAGCTGGATCCCGCCAGGAAGCTAAAGCGAAAGCATTAGCCAGGAAGCTAAAGCGAAAGCATTAGCCAGGAAGCTGAGCCGAGACAGTAGTGGCGGGACACTTTTCAGGGTCGACAAACTTCTACCGAAGCTCGAGGAACTTCATGAGCTTCTTGAGGAACTTCTTCAGAAGCTTGAGGAACTTTTTCAGAAGCTTGAGGAACTTCGTCAGAAGCTTGAGGATGTTTGTGAAACTCTATCCACTGAGGATCAGATGCCATGACTCTCTTCCTCTGAAACATCTTGCGGAAGACCAACTTCGTCCATGCCCTCTTAGCATCTGACGTGAGAGCAGGTTTGATGACGTAGTCCTGGTAGTTCCCAGTGGGGAACTTGCTGTATTGATCTCCGCTCGGAGTGAAATACACTCATACAACGCCCAGATCTAGACACACCTTTCACACCAAATACAATAGAATGGAAATCTCAAAACAAAAACCTTTCATTCAAGCTACAAAACTGTTGAATAGTAAGCCTGTATATCGACCAACACCCGGTGTTCATCGTCAGTGTGGAGGTGGAATACGCCAGCCCACTTCCCTACCTTTCGGAGATCTTCGGGATCAAGAATGACTGGACTCTTAGTGGGTGTCCTGGGGAGCTCTAGTGACCTGCCCTGGGCGCTGTAAAGTTTCCGGTAGAGTATCCGAGTCAATAATTCATTCGTACTGTGGGCCGGCATGGTCTCTTCTATGGCAGTCAGTATTTCTATATCTGACGGAGGTGAGACCTTGGCTTGCTCGTGGATAATGTTGACGTCACGAAGTAGTCATCGGGCCCAGTCAATCAGCATACTCTTTGGGAGCAGGGTGGAGGCAGTGTGGCCACCATATTGGTTTCTTCTTGGAGGGCTTCTGCGACCTAAGACCAGCTCGTAAATTAGCACAGAAAACGAAGTCATATGCCCTACTCCGCCTGACCAGTGGCCACGAGGATCTCGAGGAAGGGACATCCTGCTTAACCCTGGCAACCAGCTCAGCCTTAATGTTGGGAACCTGCTCAGAGATCGAGGGGGCACATGCTCGGTCAGAGTAACGGTGCTGTAGTTTGGATATAGCAAGGTTCGCTTCTCGCAAAATGGAGGTATTCAGCTTGAACGCACATGTTACCACTGATGCTACAGCTCCTACTACTATGGCCTCGGCCGTCTTCTGACCCCCTGATGCCTCATAGTCAAGCGTCGGCATGGAGAGCTTTACAACCTCGTAGTACTCATCGAGACTCTCATCAGCGTCTTGGATGTTCCGGGTGGCTTGAGCCATTTGTTGCCATCGGCGTGCCTCCCTTTGGTGCATAGGCTCGAGTGGCTTGCTGTACTAAAATTTCTCCTTAGACAGCTTCTCCATCGCCTGGTTATGACGCTTTCTCTCTACCTCCACCGGCTTATGGTCAGCGAAACTGAAACCCCAGTTCGCTAATGCAAACATTCCTGCATTCAAGATTGCGGATCCCATGTCTATATATATAGCGAGTTTAAAGCACTTGTATAGTCAGCAGGAACTGCAAGCAATGTAGGAACCAGAAGCTTTCCAGGATCCAGTTGAAGACTACGACGAGGACGACTATGATGAAGATGACAATGATGAGGATACCTATGATGAGGACGCCTATGACGAGGACTATGATGGTGATGATGCAGAGCCAGAATCCCGCCGACTAATTCACCGAGCCAAAGGGATTTATCATACCTATGTGAAGGGCTCTCTTGGCCCACTAGCGACAGTTGGGGCTCTGATCACTCTGTTCACAACGAAGGCTGGTGAGATGGTCCGCAAATTCGCCAACAATGCTCTCCATGGAGCTGAGATCTCTGAGGCTATTCCAGCCATTGCCTCGGGGGTAGGTACATTCATTTGCGTTGCCGGCCAGTGGCTCCCGTATGTTGCCATAGCCCTGGCAGCCATCTGGGCTGCAGAACAGTTAAGACGTGCTACATAGGATGACTTCTCTGCATGACCTCGTCAAGATGCTTAACTGGCAAGCCTTTGTTGATAAGCTTCCTTTCCTTGCATGTGCTAGCGCTGCAGAGATCAGATCACGGCGCTCACAGGTATTTGAAGAGGTGTTCATCGATGGTCGTCTGTTCGTCTGTCTAGAGTTTGGCTGAGCTGTACAGGAGACATCAGTGAGGGAGTCCGAGAGATCATCTGCGACCTCTCTTGAAAATCTCTATCACTGGCCAGGCGGCTATTATCGCAAGCCTCACCAACTGCTCAAGGCTGCATGTTGCAAGGGTCACAGATTCACCTTGGAGATGGTTAGCCGGTGGCTTAACAGGCAGGCGATGTGGCAGATCTACAGACTTCGTCCACGGCACATTCGGTATGCACACTTCGATGAACCTGTCCCGAACAGAGTTCACCAGGCAGATGTGCTGTTCCTTCCACATGATCTGTCAGTTAAGATGACTCAACAAATATGGCATATTTAGGCCATTGTCTGCAAAGACCACACGACACCGCTCCAAATAGAGCCTTGGAATGTGCTGTACTCGGTGTCAATATCTGCACAGATCCTAGATGACATCACTGCAAGTGTGCTATGTATCTATCTAAGAGAAGAAGTGGGTATACTGACAAGTGCGCTATGTATCTATCTAAGAGAAGAAATGGGTACACTGACAAGTGTGCTATGTATCTATCTAAGAGAAGTGGGTACACTGACAAGTGTGCTATGTATCTATCTAAGAGAAAAAGAAGTGGGTACACTGACAAGTGTGCTATGTATATATCTAAGAGAAGAAGTGGGTACGCTGATAAGTGTGCTATGTATCTCTCTAAGAGAAGAAGTGGGTACACTGACAAGTGTGCTATGTATCTATCTAAGAGAAGAAGTGGGTACACTGACAAGTGTGCTATGTATCTATCTAAGAGAAGAAGTGGGTACACTGATAAGTGTGCTATGTATCTATTTAAGAGAAGAAGAGGGTACACTGACAAGTGTGCTATGTATTTATCTAAAAGAAGAAGTGGGTACATTGACAATTGTGCTATGTATCTATCTAAGCGAAGAAGTGGGTACACTGACAAGTGTGCTATGTATGTATCGAAGAGAAGAAAAAGTGGGTACACTGACAAGTGTGCTATGTATCTATCTAAGAGAAGAAGTGGGTACACTGACAAGTGTGCTATGTATCTATCTAACAGAAGAAGTGGGGACACTGACAATTGTGCTATGTATCTATCTAAGCGAAGAAGTGGGTACACTGACAAGTGTGCTATGTATGTATCGAAGAGAAGAAAAAGTGGGTACACTGACAAGTGTGCTATGTATCTATCTAAGAGAAGAAGTGGGGACACTGACAATTGTGCTATGTATCTATCTAAGCGAAGAAGTGGGTACACTGACAAGTGTGCTATGTATGTATCGAAGAGAAGAAAAAGTGGGTACACTGTCAAGTGTGCTATGTATCTATCTAAGAGTAGAAGTGGGTACACTGACAAGTGTGCTATGTATCTATCTAAGAGAAGAAGTGGGTACACTGACAAGTGTGCTATGCATCTATCTAAGAGAAGTGGGTACACTGACAAGTGTGCTATGTATCTATCTAAGAGAAGAAGTGGGTACACTGACAAGTGTGCTATGTATCTATCTAAGAGAAGAAGTGGACACACTGGTAAGTGTGCTATGTATCTATCTAAGAGAAGAAGTGGGTACACTGACAAGTGTGCTATGTATCTATCTAAGAGAAGAAGTGGGTACACTGACAAGTGTGCTATGTATCAATCTAAGAGACGAAGTGAGTACACTGACAAGTGTGCTATATATATCTATCTAAGAGAAGTGGATACACTGACAAGTGTGCTATGTATCTATCTAAGAGAAGAAGTGGGTAGACTGACAAGTGTGCTATGTATCTATCTAAGAGAAGAAGTGGGTACACTGACAAGCGTGCTGTGTATCTATCTAAGAGAAGAAGAAGTGGGTACACTGACAAGTGCGCTATGTATCTATCTAAGAGGTGGATACACTGACGAGCACGAAGAACCTAAGGACTCTCGCTGGGGACAATGAACAGTGGCCAAAGAAGAACTTATCTGCAGAATATTTGTTCAAACTACTGTAGCTGCAGAACGCATCATCATCATCATCATCACTATCATCATCTTCACCATCATCATCATCATCTCAATGCGAGATTGTAGCGTCAATGGAAGAATAGTTTTACCTACAGCCCGCCAATCTTTAGCAAAGCTCCACCTACACTTCTTCACCCGTGTCGGGATAAATCGATCCATGAGCTCTCTGACTATCGATTTCCAGAAAACTATGCTGGTAACCTGTTGAAAATTTTGAAGCTAATTTGACGGGGTGCTGTTGCTGCCTCTGTCAGCAACAGCACCCAGTCAAATCAGTTGGTAAATATTGAACAGCATGTTCATTAAATATACACCTGTGCAAAAGTTAAGCACCAGCTAAAACAATAGAACGTAGAAACATGATGGTACAACTATGCTGCCATACTTTTTGTCCCCGCGTTAGCTGACATAATTCCAAGTACGAAATGCACATGCATGCATGACTTCACGCCGCTTGATGTCCGTGCGTGGCGGGAAACAGCACACGTGTTCAGTTATGTAAAAGTCCAGTTTGAGGTGTAGAACATTACATACAGATTTAGGCGACAAGATTAGGAATTTTGTGTTCATGACCGTGGTTTATTTGTACAGAGAGAATTAGCTCTTGATTGTGAACGGCTATGGCAAGACGAAGGTTAAGTGATCGTGTGAAATGGCAAATCATAGGCATGCATACCACTGGTATGTCATGCAGAGAGATTGGCAGACAGCTGAACATTAACCATACTGTAATCAGTCGTTTGATTGCAAAACATGGGCAAACTAACGAGGTGAAGGACAGGCCTAGATCTGGAAGACCGAAGAAGACTACTGCCCGTGATGATCGACCCCTAGTACGCCTTGTTAGGAGATCTCCATTCACCAACAGCAGAGTGCTCAGCCAGCAATGGGAAACGCGCAATAGAGTGTCAATGTCTACCGTCAAAAGGAGACTGTATGCTGCTGGCATGAAAGCTAGGAGACCTGTCAGACGTCCTCTCCTCACTGCACACCACAAAGAGGAGCGTCTGAGGTGGTGCAACGAAAGAAGACACTGGAACATGAGATCCTGGAGACGGGTACACTGGTCCGATGAAAGTCGGTTCCTGCTTCATGCCACAGATGGTCGAACTCGTGTACGGAGGTCCAGACGCACGGCGTACGACCAACGTAACATCATGGAAGAAGTTCCATTTGGTGGAGGTTCCGTTATGATATGGGGGTGCATCTCATTTGATTGTAAGCTGGATCTGTTGACTGTACCTGGAACACTAAATGGACAAAGATATCAAGATTCCATACTGGATAGAGTTGTGGTCCCTCATTTTGTAAATCATGCACCTGGAACCCACCCTATATTCATGGATGACAACGCCCGACCACATCGTGCTAGAGCTGTGCATGAATACCTCCGCCAGAATGCCATCGAAACCCTACCATGGCCAGCAAGGAGCCCTGACATGAACCCTATTGAGCATATCTGGGACATTCTGGGAAACATGGTGAGAAGGAGGGATCCTTCTGTGCAGAACCTACAGGAATTAACAGACGCACTCCATCTTGAATGGCAACGAATACCACAATGGCGTATCAGTCGGTTGGTGACCAGCATGAGACGTCGTGTCCAGGCCGTCATCCAGGCACAAGGTGGATATACCCGGTATTAATAATGACAGTCTCAAACTCGTGCACAGATGTTAAACTTCGTTTTCAGACACCATTAATGACAATCTAGCCACGTGTGTCAACTGTAGGGCAATAGTTGTCAGTTGTGTCAACGTAACCATATTCAGGCCTCGTTTTCAAGTTCAAACAAAACCATACAGTGTTTACCCACCATCATAATCAGCATTCCTCTAGTTGCATTATTACCTCTTGCACTAAGATGGATGGGTACATAAATGTTTATGCTATTGCTTTCTTCATAGCACATGAATATACCCTCGCATGTGCGTAAAAATAGGGTGGTGCTTAACTTTTGCACAGGTGTATAGTAAAGACATACAATTTATAGACAAAGCTTAATCCATCATCAATTAAGCATTCATGACAAACTTATCTATGCCATTCATGACGTAATTGATTAAGATATCAGCCAACACGTCACGTTGATTATGACGTCATATTGCTAGATAAACTGGAATGCAAACGCTTCCAATCAAATTATTCTCAAAATATTCTACATAAAAATTATTAATTTGCAAATGATGTTTGTTGTTTGCTTTTTAGGGTCCAAACATTTATTTTGTCAACAGCGCCTCAAAACGCTCAAAATTGTACTTTTACCAATTAACCATTTAATTTAACTTAGATTTTTCTAATATCACTTTGTAGGACAAAAAATCTGTAACATGACGAGACAAACACTTGATGAGTCGTAGGCCCATATAAGAAGTGATACTGTCATGGTTAAACAATAAAATAACCGCTTCCTTCGTTGATAGTCACACTCTTTTGACATTTCAGTGCCAAGATAAATAACAATGAGTAAATGTATTTAAATTAGATATGTATTTTTTATAAAGAGTTGTTCTGCGGTAAATCTAGAAACCACTTGTTCAAGCAAAACCAGAAATCTGTTTCCACTTTCTCCTCACTAGGCCTATGTTGAATGAGATAAGAGCACAAATAAGCAATGTTATCTTGGATTCAACATCCCATATATGTACTATTAAAGATCCTACTGATTTCAACTTGTCAGTGAAGAATGTTATTTTATACACAGTGTCTATCCTACGCAGTGTAACCACACCACTTAATCCGCAAATTGTTTCAGCAATGGTAAGACAGCACGGGCGATACGCTTGATTCGAGTACTTTAAGGGGTGTATGGCCGAAGAAAGGCAGGTTGTCCATAGATTGGACTAAGTGTGTGATATGCCAGGAAAATCAAGAAAGAAAAATTATGTACTAGATCAGCCGGCATTGAATCCATACTCTCATCTTGACTTGCTCGTTATGGTATAGCTCTCCAGCGACTTGAATCAGATCTTGATGACATAGCCAGTATTCACACTATGTCAGCGTAACTGTTATCACACTGCCACTAATAAAAAGCATTGCTCATGCTAGTTTCAAAGAAAATAGAGAATGTTCTGCATCACAGCTCCCTAAAAACAGGCATCACTTGCACGAGTATAAACACCCGAGCTGACAGACTGGTCAATGTGTCTTGTTTGCTATTCACACAAGAGAGATGGCTTTGATAAAGGTCAGATCATTGCTTGTCAAGACCCTTTATATCCAGCTGCACAGGCTTGCAATGACGATTTAATCACCCTAAATGCCATTTATTACAAATCCTGTATGGCAACTTATACCACAAATGTACTATCGGTACAATTAATGATTACACGCGGACCGTGATCAGACATCATTATCGACGTAATGCACAAAATGGCGAGAACAGTTTGACATTTACATAACAGCTACGGGCGTTACATTTAGGTGGTGAATCAGTATTAGATGTATTTCGCGGATTAACCAAGACAGGTGAGAGTTTCAAAGAAGTAGCGATAAACTCGACTAGTATTTTTTCCATCGAAAAAAATTTCGTTACGAACTCTATGTATTTAAACAAGCAAATCAGCAAACCATTTCACAATTTGGCACGCATGTACATATGTGCGAATTTGCAGACATAAATGATGCAATCGCTCATCATGTCGCTGAGAAATGCCAATCCTCTCAGCTAAAGTGCAGACTGTTATGGGAAACTGACATTACACTAGAAAAGATACTAGAAATTGGGCGTGCATTAGAAACGCCAAATCTACACACGCATCACATTCAGAGACAAACGAAAATATCTTAAATTTCCTATCACGTGGTCAAAATCAGAAGCATTCACGACAGCAAATTAAAATCCTGTGCACACGGTCACAAAGCCCCGCAGATTAATGCCAATGCGCATGGTAGGGAAAAAAATCAGAAACTGTGGTAGAAACTGGCTCCACATAGACACCCCTTGTCCAACTATTTGGAAAACATGTGACAAATGTCACAAACAAAATCGCTTTGCAAACGTTCACACAACAGTCAGAGAAGCATCTTTCAAAATACACCAAAATATAATCCAAGACAGAAATCAGTAAACCAACTTGTCTATGAAGAAGAGAAAACTGATGATGACGAATATGTTTTCACTGTGAACAATCGACCATATAGTAATAGCCAAGGCACAACACAACCAAAAACAAATGTCTCAATTGCAGGTGTAAATGTACTCATTGATAGTGGTGCATCGGTAAATGCTATTGGCAAACTCAGCTTCAATAGCATTGCAAAACAAAACTCGTTAACACTAAAATCACCAAAGTAAAAGATGTTCGTGTATGGTTCAAACATCACACTGCACATATTAGGAACTTTTGATGCCACAGTAGAAACTTAGTAGTGTAGTGTTCTATGTGACTGATCAAAAATGTGGATCACTACTTGGTTATAACATTGCTACAGAACTTGGTTTGTTGAATATTCCGGACGGAAATATGAACGGAATTCCACAACAGTTTCCAAATCAGATTACAGCTAGCTCTAAAACACAGCCTGACAAACTTAAACATGAATGCTCAGATGTATTTCAAGGAGCTGCCAAGCTTAAAAACTACCAATTCAGAAACCAGTTGTGCAACAACCGCGGCAAATTCCGTTTTATTTACTTAAGCTGGTCGAGAAGGAACTCGAGTCAATTGACCAAGCAGACATCATTGAGCGTGTCAAAGGGCCTACACCATGGGTCTCACCTATCGAGAGACATCAATTTATTTAGATGCTAGCCCTGTGGTAGTCAGTGCAATTCTCTTGCAGACTGGTCCAGTTGATCAAAAACACAATATGTCATATGCTAGTAGGATATTATGAGATACAAAACGGTGGTATTCTCAAACAGAAAGAGGCACTTGCCACTGTTTGGGCCTGCGAGAGGTTTCATCTGTATTTGTTCGGGTGTCCTTTCACTGTTGTAACGAACCATAAACCCCTTGAACCAATGTTCAACAGGCCTCAATCTCAACTCCTAGCACGCATCACACATTGGCAATTACGGCTTTAACCATATGCACTAAAAGTTGTGTACAAACCTGGCACAGAAAATCGACCATGATTTTCTTTGATGCCATCCACAGCAATATCAGCGTTCATCTGATCGTGACATAGCCAATGAATATGTGAACTTTTTCTCATAACATTCAATTCCAAAATCACTCAACCAGTAAATTACAAGAATCT
Source organism: Chaetoderma sp. LZ-2023a (assembly GCA_034401795.1). Lineage (NCBI taxonomy): Eukaryota > Metazoa > Mollusca > Caudofoveata > Chaetodermatida > Chaetodermatidae > Chaetoderma > Chaetoderma sp. LZ-2023a. The sequence continues at coordinate 14,917,870 of CM067363.1, read as the reverse complement.
CACAAAGATGATGTAGAAATGACTAAACTAACTAAAGCTGTTAACTCTAATAGTTGGAACAAACGGGACATTCACTTGAAACCATTTTACACAATTCGTCATGAACTTACTGTTGGTATGCTTGTTCAAGCGACTATCAGGAATCATTTTGCGTGGCACAATGATGGTTGTTCCTCTATCTTTACGACAAGATGTCATTAAATTAGCGCATGGAGGTCACCAGGGAATCGTAACAACTAAACGCTTCTATATAAGAATGTCTGGTATCCCAAAATTGATCAAGATTTAGAGATGTACATTAACAATGCTTACCATGTCATGGAAATTCATCCAGCAGACACACCAGAACCTCTCAACATGGCAACCATGCCGAACAAACCATGGAGTCGTGTCAGTGTGAACTAAAACGGGAGAGTAATAGTCCTGACACTGGAAGCAATGGTTGTCTTAGACCTGCACCACATAAGTGTACCCACAATCACTATATTCACCCTTCAACACTGATGATATTATATGCGTGTGTGCTCTTATTAGTGCATCTGCATGTGCGTGAATGTGTGAGTGCACATGCGTGCATGTGATATGACAGCATACACTGCTATGTCCAAAGGATACATTTAATCATAATGGGCTTGATTCTGTGAGCCTTTATGTCAGTGATCGGTGATCGGATGCCCAATATGAGCAACCATTTTCTGTCACATTTATGAAATAAGCATCTGAACCCATTATGTATAGCAAATCGACTGCATTGGCATGATTAAATAATGGCCTATCATATAAGTCATTATTTCGCCGGCCCCCGTGACAATCGATGTACTATTTATAAACATGGATGCTCGCATGTAGTAAGCTCGCCTGTGTGTATCTGCATACATCTGAATACCATAATCCTAAAAATAACATCCATCATTTGTGAATGTGATTATATAGAAAATGTATCGCAATTAGAGATAACACTACATACGTCTACGTGTGTGTGGCCAAGTGAAAGGCAGCAGTCAGGCACACAAATTGCAATGACAAACGGCAACTATAAAAATGGAAATGGCGTTTAAAACGTCATTGTATAATATAATATAATATAACCATATCTCCAATGTAGCGGAATGTTCCAACAGCACGTGAGTGAGCTGACATTTTACAATGTCCTGCTTTATACAACCGGTTTGCTCACTAACTAGATGACCGCCATATTGGGTCATGGTAGAAAGTTTAACACCTAATTCTGTCAGTGATGAAATATGGCTATGTACTATGTATGCTATCCATACACATTCAAGAAACGGTCAAACCCTTTCATAAATACAAAATTGATAAATGTATAAGTATATCTGAAGGATTATCAAAGACGTTATAAGAATGCACAATAATCACATATTCATAGTTGTACAAGATGCTGTCTCAATCTTACGGGGCATAAGATGCTGTCTAAGATATGGGTGATGGAGAAGACAGATGCATCAGATTCATGCCGTCAGAAATATCTCATATTCTACATGTATAAATAACTTACTCATGCACTTTCATGATATATAGACAGAATAGAGTATTATTATCATAACTGACATCAGTATAGATTCTCTCGTAATACGTTTCCTTATTTTAGAACAGTCTAGACAAGCTAAATAGTATTTGCATTTATTACATAAACAAGCTTATATTACATTGCATAATAGTCATTCAATCATTATAGATTAGATTATATTCACCTAATGTAGTATGATAGAATAGATTCACGTGCGGCTGGCAGTGCTGTACATCGCATTCACCTAATGTAGTATGACAGAATAGATTCATGTGCGGCTGTCACTGCCGTACATCGCATTCACCTAATGTAGTATGACAGAAGAGATTCATATGCGGCTGTCAGTGCCGTACATCGCATTCACCTAATGTAGTATGACAGAATAGATTCGTGTGCAGCTGTCAGTGCCGTACATCGTATTCGCCTAATGTAGTATGACAGAATAGATTCGTGTGCGGCTGACAGTGCCGTATTTCGTAATCGCCTAATGTAGTATGACAGAATAGATTCACGTGCGGCTGACAGTGCCGCACATCATATTCGCCTAATGTAGTATGATAGAATAGATTCGTGTGCGGCCGACGGTGCCGTACATCGTATTCGCCTAATGTCGTATGACAGAATAGATTCGTGTGCGGCTGACAGTGCCGTACTTCGTAATCGCCTAATGTAGTATGACAGAATAGATTCACGTGCGGCTGACAGTGCCGCACATCATATTCGCCTAATGTAGTATGACAGAATAGATTCGTGTGCGGCTGACAGTGCCGTACATCGTATTCGCCTAATGTAGTATGGCGGAATATATTCATGTGCGGCTGACAGTGACGGTACATCGCATTCACCTAATGTAGTATGACAGATTATATTCATGTGTGGCTGTCAGTGCCGTACATCGCATTCACCTAATGTAGTATGACAGATTATCTTCATGTGTGGCTGTCAGTGCCGTACATCGCATTCACCTAATGTAGTATGACGGAATAGATTCACGTGCGGCTGGCAGTGCTGTACATCGCATTCACCAAATGTAGTATGACAGCATAGATTCATGTGCGGCTGTCACTGCCGTACATCGCATTCACCTAATGTAGTATGACAGAAGAGATTCATATGCGGCTGTCAGTGCCGTACATCGCATTCACCTAATGTAGTATGACAGAATAGATTCGTGTGCGGCTGACAGTGCCGTACTTCGCAATCGCCCAATGTAGTATGACAGAATAGATTCACGTTCGGCTGACAGTGCCGCACATCATATTCGCCTAATGTAGTATGACAGAATAGATTCGTGTGCGGCTGACAGTGCCGTACATCGTATTCGTCTAATGTAGTATGACAGGATAGATTCATGTGCGGCTGACAGTGCCGTACATCGTATTCACCTAATGTAGTATGACGGAATATATTCATGTGCGGCTGACAGTGACGGTACATCGCATTCACCTAATGTAGTATGACAGATTATATTCATGTGTGGCTGTCAGTGCCGTACAGCGCATTCACCTAATGTAGTATGACAGAATAGATTCATGTGCGGCTGTCAGTGCCGTACATCGCATTCACCTAATGTAGTATGACAGAATAGATTCGTGTGCGGCTGACTGTGCCGTACTTCGTAATCGCATAATGTAGTATGACAGAATAGATTCACGTGCGGCTGACAGTGCTGCACATCATATTCGCCTAATGTAGTATGATAGAATAGATAGATTCGTGTGCGGCTGACGGTGCCGTACATCGTATTCGCCTAATGTAGTATGACAGAATAGATTCGTGTGCGGCTGTCAGTGCCGCACATCATATTCACCTAATGTAGTATGACAGAAGAGATTCATATGCGGCTGTCAGTGCCGTACATCGCATTCACCTAATGTAGTATGACAGAATAGATTCGTGTGCAGCTGTCAGTTCCGTACATCGTATTCGCCTAATGTAGTATGACAGAATAGATTCATGTGCGGCTGACAGTGCTGTACATCGCATTCACCTAATGTAGTATGACAGAATAGATTCGTGTGCGGCTGTCAGTGCCGCACATCATATTCACCTAATGTAGTATGACAGAAGAGATTCATATGCGGCTGTCAGTGCCGTACATCGCATTCACCTAATGTAGTATGACAGAATAGATTCGTGTGCAGCTGTCAGTTCCGTACATCGTATTCGCCTAGTGTAGTATGACAGAATAGATTCGTGTGCGGCTGACTGTGCCGTACTTCGTAATCGCATAATATAGTATGACAGAATAGATTCACGTGCGGCTGACAGTGCTGCACATCATATTCGCCTAATGTAGTATGATAGAATAGATAGATTCGTGTGCGGCTGACGGTGCCGTACATCGTATTCGCCTAATGTAGTTTGACAGAATAGATTCGTGTGCGGCTGACAGTGCCGTACTTCGTAATCGCATAATGTAGTATGACAGAATAGATTCACGTGCGGCTGACAGTGCCGCACATCATATTCGCCTAATGTAGTATGACAGAATAGATTCGTGTGCGGCTGACAGTGCCGTACATCGTATTCGCCTAATGTAGTATGACAGAATAGATTCATGTGCGGCTTACAGTGCCGTACATCGTTTCACCTAATGTAGTATGACGGAATATATTCATGTGCGGCTGACAGTGACGGTACATCGCATTCACCTAATGTAGTATGGCAGAATAGATTCGTGTGCGGCTATCAGTGCCGCACATCATATTCACCTAATGTAGTATGCCAGAACAGATTCATGTGCGGCTGACAGTGCTGTACATCGTATTCACCTAATGTAGTATGACAGAATAGATTCATTCACGCCAACCCCGCGATGGGTTGGATGGAGCCTAATATCAACATTGCCTCACAATCTACAATCATATGGGTAATTAACATAAAACTTGGTCGAATTCCGCTAACCTTCACTTTCTGACCAATCTCCACCCTGTTTCCACCTCACCCTAGGGCTAGATAGAGCCGTCAGGTCTCCAATCATATAGGTAACTCGCATGAAAAAATTGACTGAATTTCACCAAACCGTTTCGGAGGAGATAGCTGGACGGACAGACGGATGGGCAGAAAGAGGCAATTGTAATCTCCACTCTGTTTTTCTGTGAGGATAAATAATAGTGCTACCTTTGTCATTAAATTTGTCGTACAGTGGTCAGAACTCTCAATACTTAGTGAGGTGCTACGACAATAACATATATAACTGAAAATGGTATAATAATGATCAGCATTAACCGGCGTTAAAGTGTGAAACAGTAGGATCCCAAACCAATGGATCCAGTTTCTCAGTCAATCATAGCATGCCATAATCAACTGTGACGTGTACGATGACATTCTAATTAATTACGTCATGAATGACAAAGCTCAGTTCGCCATGAGCACTTAATTCATGACGGACTAAGCGTTGCTGTATGAATTGTATGTATTTACTATTTAAATAAACAGTCTGTTGAATATTTTGAAACTAATTTGTCTGGGCACCGTTGCTGCCATAGCAACATCACCCAGTAAAATTAGTTTCAAAATATACAACAGCTGGCCTGTATTGGTAATTGAGATTCTGAGTGCTGGGGGGGGGGGGAGGATTTCTCAATCGCAACCCGGTAAAAGCGTGGGTGGAACGTAGCTAGATATGGGTGGGGCATAGCTAAAACTGGATTCCTATATCGCCATATCATATCAAGTTTATCACACTCGGTTAATAAGATCTGATTTGGAAGTCGTAGCCTGTCATACAATGCTTGCATACCATTTAATGTACAGTAATGTTTCGTGAATAAGCGGGTGGGGGACTGCTCAGTAGTGACTCGCTTGGCTAGGATGGTAGATAGGTAGGCTACTCGCTTGGCTCAAGATGGTGGATGGATATTCGTTTGGGTCGTGATGATTACCTTTGGATTGAATAATGAAGGCAGGAATGTATTACTGGAAATTTATTTTAAACATATAGAATTTGCAATGGCGGAAAGTTAACTTGAATCAAAACAGTGATCTAAATGATATATAGTAGTAGTAGGAAGAGCATGAAGAGAAGTGAGATGAGGAGCGTGGAATTGAGGAGCAGCAGTAGGAGTGACAGCAGGATTTTGAGTGGTAGTAGTAGAATGGGGAGGGAAAGGATGAGAGACGCAAGAGCCTCAGCAGTAGTAGTAGTAGTAGTAGTAGTAGTAGTAGTAGTAGTAGTAGTAGTAGTAGTAGTAGTAGTAGTAGTAGTAGTAGTAGTAGTAGTAGTAGTAGCAGTAGTAGCAGTAGTAGCAGGAGCACTGGCTCAGAATCTTCAATAATTGAAAAAATTCAAAAAAAGATATTTTGGTTTATCTTACTGCCTGAGATTTGTCATTTTGTTTGAGGAAAGCCATATGGCATTAATTTTAACCCGTTACTGGTTCAATTTGTTCAGTAGAATCCAGATATTCGCTTAATTATTTAATGTACATTTGCAGGCACAGACAAGGTCATTCCCGAGAATATGCCACTGGAACGACTGTCTCGGTTCCCGAGCCAGTCATTCCAGCGGGAAATTTTCAAAAATACTCCAATCCCCGCCGGCAAATGGACATTGCCCAAGATCACTAAATTGACCGTTTTTGGCTGACCATCATGCAAGGGTTAATGTTGAATGATTGAGATGGATATTCTGGATAGATATTTGAGTTTTGCTTTTACCAAGATGTCACGTAGATTCGGATTTTTCTTAAACGCAATTACTGGACGCTTGTTAAAGGGTTGTTTCAGTTTCTCATGTAGGTTTTGATACTCATCCTTCAAGATTTTGGAAATTTCAACGTTTTTCCGATTATAGGTCAGAATGAATGGAATTTTGTCACGTTGATCAGATAAGCCTGGGTCCGAGTTTATTCCCCTTGGCCACTGTGTTTCGAGTTCTTTAATCCAAAACGATTCTCGAAGTTTTCTTTGTTTATGAGTTTCTTCTGCCGTATCTGAAAGGGGTGGCTGTTCAATTGGCATAATTTCAAAGTCACGAAGGACTAAATGGTCAGGAAGATTAAAATGTTCGGAAACATGGGTGTCTTCCTCTAGCCTAATATTTGAGAGGTGTCGAGTTGCCCGCCATCTTAATGGACATTTGGTTCCGCCGACAAACTGTTTTTGGCACAATTTGCATGAAATTAGATAAATAACATTTTCAGAGTCACAATCTAGATTAGACTGAAGTTTGACCCTGCTTTTGTTCTGAAAGCTCGTGAAAGTATTCTGGTTTGGGAGAAATTCATCTAACTTGCACCTTTTCTTTCCGCATTTGCGAGATTCGCCTACACCTATAATCGGACGATTGTGAGAAATTATTGATAGGCCGACGATTTGAGGCATTATCTGGAATGGTTTCCAAGCCGTCCAATGTTTCAGATTTGATTTTGCGCAAGAATCGCGGGGAGTAACCTCGTGGTTTGAGGGCTTTGAATAGGGTAGAGCACGCTTCTTCAAAGTTTTTCCTATCACTCGAATTCCTGTGAAAACGGATTATTTGTAATTTTACTATTCCTTTAAAAGTATGAGGGGTGGATGGAAAGATTTTGTGTGCAATAGCTGATGCGAATCGGTTGGTTTGAAATACACTTTGTAGTCTAAGTAGCCAGTTGTTTCATACTTTAGACCTTTATATAGAGTTACATCCAGGAAATCTACAGACATCTCGTCAATGGCTGCTTTTAATTTGATATTCGGATCGTGACTGTTCAGAATTTCGAAAAATTCATCAAACTCTGACTTTGTGTGTTGTCAAATCATGAAAATGTCATCAAGGTACCTGCGATAAACGAGGGGCTGTTTTGGACACTTTTCTAACGCTTCCTCCTCCCACTCTGCTACGTACATATTGGCAAAACATGGGCTAAAGCGCGTGCCCATCGTGCAGCCGCAAATTTGTTGGTAAATTTCGCCATCAAATTCAAAATCATTGCCTTTCAGACTCAGCTCTAATAGAGCTATTACTTCTCTGTCTGGCCTGTTGGTGTCTGGGTAGTTCACGAATGCTTTACGGATAGAATTTATACCCTTCTCGATGTCAATGTTTGTATACATATCATCGACGTCAAGCGTGACCAAGAATGAATTTGGAGTTATCCAGGTCTCAGAGACCTGTGATAAGAAGTCTTCTGTGTTTTTCAAGAAGCTGGGGTGTCTATTTGCTATTGGCTGTAGATGGTAATCGATGTATTCACTGATTCTGTAGGATTCTGAGGCACAATCAGAGATTATAGGTTGCCCAGGCGGTGACATTGGGTCCAACCACGAATCTATGGGTTTATGAATTTTTGGCAAAAGATAGAAAGTCCGTGGTTTTGACTCAAGTTTAGCAAAGAGATACTTATGTTGCTTTTCGGTGATCTTCTTGCTATTAAATTTGCTGCAATTATTTTGCCACAGTGTTTTGCTTAGTTTCTGGTAATGCATTGGGTTACTAAGTTGTCGTTGTGCTTCACGTTTATAGTTATCTTTAAGCATTATTACAGTCGCCGACCCTTTATCTGCAGGTTTGATGACAATTTCGCTGTTTTTAGACAATTCAATTAAGGCCTGGCGTTCCTCATAGGGTAAATTTGGTTGATCATTAGGGAATGCAGAATTTTTAACAGGTTCTGAAAAGAGTTCTATGCTTTCACCGATCGCTGGGTCCAGGATTTTTACGTTTGGTGCCCAGCCAGTTTTTTCAATGAATGGTGGAATGTTACTATTAGAGTTACGAAAGAAGTCTGCTAACTTAATACGGCGACTAAATTCAGATGTTTCCATACAGCCATTATCTAAAAGAGCATCCAAACCTGTTTTAGGTTTTGGTGTTGGGACAAATGTAAGACCAAAATTGAGCAGTGACTGCTCTGCTTCACCTAATGGGGAGCCAGTTAGATTGACAATATTACTGCCCAGTCCTGTTTCCGGGCGGATGTTACCTTGGCCCTTGTCTAGTTTAAATTTAGGAATTTAAGCCAGGCAGAATACATAGAGTTAGCTATCTTCTCAGTCCAATGAATGTTATCCCTAACAACATTAAATTCGGAGAGTCTGAGTGCAGGAATGACAGTCACAGATATTGACGATTCAGCCGTCGAATTGAGGGACTGAATCGCCAACCTCTGCTGAGCTGTCAACCGACTTGAATAGTTAATTTTTGCGAAGTAAATCGCAGTCTTTGGGAATGTGGACTTAATCGCATTGAGAAGCAGCATTAATCTATGTTTTAAACTAGAGATGGGTTCATTCATATCATTAATACCAATGTTAATCACTATTTTCTCTGGTTTAAATGATCCAGTGTGCTTTTGAATTAGTCCTCTAGCATGACACAATTTAGCTCCTGGGTAGCAGGCAACTTGCGTTTCAGGGTGGGGCTCAACATTAATGCGACTCAGGTTCGAAGCTCCAAAGATGAGTACTTTGTTCGTGAGAACATGTAGTCGCCAGTCAATTTTGTTTTCGATTTCTTGACGAAATTTCCAAAAAAATGTTTCTCTCCAACATGGTTGGTTGTTTGGGTCTGTTTGCAAATTTAATAGGACGCACCTCCGGTGCATTACTTGGACCTGGAGTTGGAGAGAAGCTGGGTTGTGGCAGTTTCCCTGTTGTGAATGGGGTCTTGAGACCCGATGGTTGACTGCTCTGAGGGGATTTCTGAGAAGCGCCAGTCCGTGGGCCAGATTTGCTACCATTAACCCTTTCCCTCTGTGGCAAGGGCGGATATTCGTTTGGGTCATTTAGATTGCCTAGTGGAGAGTCAGGTAGTGGGATTAATGATGCTTCAAATAGCATATCTCTAGGGCCAGAATCTAATGGTAGCAATGGAGCGATTTTATTGTCTACTCGTTTTGTGACTGGCGGCGAAGTTTCAGGTGATCTGAGGCGTTTGTTCATTTGTGATTGTGGGGCCACAGTTGGTATCATGACCAGAGGCGTGGCGTGTGCGAGATTTTGAATTGGTTGCTGACATGGATCTATCGGTCGCACAAAATCGTAAAAAGAACTAATCGCATTAATGTCGAGCTTTCTATTATAATTGTTTTTGCCCAGCGTATAGCATTGGATTTAGCACGACCTAGGTCTAAATGTGGCATTGCCTGTGTGAGGACTACTTCAGTTCTAATACTACCAAGTTGTTCATTATAGTGTTTTAACATGGCCTTAATGGTAGATTTTGCCCACTCAAAATTCACATTCCAGATGGCAAAGTAGATGTCATCATTTGGCATAGCTGGCTTACAAAATCCATTCAGCTCTTCCACCTTCCTGCTAAGCCCATCAGGGAGAGTTTCGGCATCTAAATACCTACGTAGCGTAGCAATATGGTGGAAGCACTGAATTATTTGGTAATACAGCTTTACCAGGCGCACATGCGCAGATGAACCCCCTTTACCATCTCCATTCTTCCTACGACCATTCTTCCTCACGATAGCCATTCAGACTGACAAGCGTTCAATCTAACTAGCAATCAGACAGGCAGTTGAGCTGGTAAGTAAGATTCGATCAGGCAAACTCAAATTCAAGCACACAAATTCATTCACATCAGCTACAAATTGAACCAATATATTACTTACACCTGAAAGACAAATTATAGAATTAACATGTAATATGCAAGGGTTAACAATACAACAATACAATACGCAATATTATAAGTTACTCACAGTAATTATGGACACCGTCAATTGGCTAAATGCCTTTCGCATGGATGCGCTTCATCAGTAGCCTGTATGACAAATCTGTCAGTCCTTCAGTATAGACAGATTTATATACCTTTACTGAATTACTCAATCTCCTTTGAAAAACTACTCTATGGTTTAATTTGAACAATTGAACTTTGTGCAAGGTTTGAGTTTCCTTTGATCCGGGTTTATCACAAACATCATTAATAAAGCCAATGATTAGTGGACTGGTTTCACTCCACACAGATTAGTGAAATTTTACTCTTCCGAATTGGATTGATAAGTGAGTAGTGTTTCCTTTACGAGATCATGAACCGATCATTCAAAGGTGTTATATGCTTTTGTTTGGACACTCAATTTTGCCTTTTGATGCCTTTTGATCATTTGATGCCGAAAAAATGAATCAAGTTTGGAGGACATATTTTGCCATTTGATAGAATTTTGTTCACCACACCCGAAAGGCCACTGCAGTGTTTATAATTAAACTTTGTTCATACATGTAGAAAGAAAGTAGTATTCAGCTCCCTTAATTTTATGTGAGTGAGTGGCTGGGCGGACACACACACACACAGACAGCCAGATGGCTGGCAAGGCAGATGGACGGATCCATCCATCCATCTATCCATACACCCATCCATCCAGACATCTAACCATCCATCCATCCATCCCACGCCCCCATCCATCCATCCATGGACGGATGGGGATTCGGGCAGGATGGGGAGGTGGGATGGGGACGCGCACAAAGGAAGGATAGAGCTGAGTCGGAGAGAGGGAGGAAGGATCCATCCATCCATCCAACCATCCACCCACCCACCCACCCACCCACCCACCCACTCACCCACCCACCCACCCACCCATCCATCCATTCATTCATCCATCCACCCACCCATCGATCTCCACACACCAATCCAACCACCCGTCAATCCATTCATCCATCCACACACCCATCGATCGCCACACATCAATCCAACCACCCGTCCATCCACCCATCCATCAATCCATCCATCCACCCACCCACCCACCCACCCACCCACCCACCCACCCATCCATCCATCCATCCATCCAACCCATGCCCCCATCCATGGAAGGATGGGGAGACGGGATCGGGACGTGCATATAAGAAGGATAGAGCTTAGTCGGAGAGAGGGAGGAAGGCTCCATCCATCCATCCATCCATCCCACACATCCATGCCACTCAACCATCCATCCCACACACCCATCCATGGAAGGAAGTGGATTGGGGATGATGGATGGGCAGGATCCATCCATCCATCCCACCATCCACCCACCCATACATCAATTCATCCATCCATCCATCCATAGAAGGGAGGGAAGGAGGGATGGGAAGGATCCATCCATCCATCCGGATGGGGAGATGGGATGAGGGATGGGAAGGAAGAATAGAGTGGGCATGGCTGGATAGAGGGGAGGACCATCCATCCATCCACCCACACACACACCCACACGCACGCTCTCACACACACATACCCACACGTACACGTGCACGCATGCACGTACCCACATGTACACACGCACACATGTACGCACGCCCACATATGTACACACGTACGCACATGTACATACGCACGCACGCACGTACGCACGCACGCACCATTCACATTACAGCCCCCCCCCCCCATGGATGGATGAGAGGCCGGATGATGGACGGGTAGGAGAGAAGGATAGAGCGGGGATCGGCTGGAGAAAGTGCAGGGGTGGGAGTTCGAGATGGACAGACGGGCAGAGGAAAGGCAGAATAGCGGGAGGGATGGGCAAATGGGCAGACAGACAAGTGGACCATGTGACAGCCAGAGTAGTGAATGCATGGGTGGATGGACAGGAGCTGACGCATGTGTAGGCGGTCGGACCAGTGAATGAATGGAGAAGCAGGAGAGAGAATCCGGGAATGATTGTAGAATTTGGTATATCAGTCTCTCCACTGAAAGACTGACAGACTTCCTGACGGTGTCGACGGATATATAAGTTATGTTTTTACAAGGCAATAAAATAACAGAACTGGCACTCGCAAGTATGTAGTCAATATTGTCAACGCACTGGCTCAGAATCTTCAATAATTGTAAAAATTCAAAAATTTAAGATATTTTGGTTTATCTTACTGCCTGAGATTTGTCATTTTGTTTGAGGAAAGCCATATGGCATTAATGTTAACCCTTTACTGGTTCAATTTGTTCAGTAGAATCCAAATATTCGCTTACTTATTTAATGTGCATTTGCAGGCACAGACAAGGTCATTCCCGAGAATATGCCACTGGAACGACAGTCTCGGTTCCCGAGCCAGTCATTCCAGCGGGAAATTTTCAAAAATACTCCAATCCCCGCCGGCAAATGGACATTGCCCAAGATCACTAAATTGACCGTTTTTGGCTGACCATCATGCAAGGGTTAATGTTGAAAGATTGAGATGGATATTCTGGATAGCTATTTGAGTTTTGCTTTTACCAAGATGTCACGTAGATTCGGATTTTTCTTAAACGCAATTACTGGACGCTTGTTAAAGGGTTGTTTCAGTTTCTCATGTAGGTTTTGATATTCATCTTTCAAGATTTTGGAAATCTCAACGTTTTTCCGATTATAGGTCAGAATGAATGGAATTTTGTCACGTTGATCAGATAAGCCTGGGTCCGAGTTTATTCCCCTTGGCCACTGTGTTTCGAGTTCTTTAATCCAAAACGATTCTCGAAGTTTTCTTTGTTTACCAGTTTCTTCTGCTGTATCTGAAAGGGGTGGCTTATGATCATGTCGATAGTCACTTACAGGACTGGCGGTATGATCAGCGAACGAAAAGAAGAAGAAGAAGAAGAAGATTAAAATGTTCGGAAACATGTGTGTCTTCCTCTAGCCTAATATCTGAGAGGTGTCGAGTTGCCCGCCATCTAAATAGACATTTGGTTTCGCCGACATACTGTTTTTGTCACAATTTGCATGAAATTAGATAAATAACATTTTCAGAGTCACAATCTAGATTAGACTGAAGTTGGAACTTGCTTTTGTTCTGAAAGCTCGTGAAAGTATTCTGGTTTGGGAGAGAAATTCATCTAACTTGCACCTTTTCTTTCCGCATTTGCGAGATTCGCCTACACCTATAATCGGACGATTGTGAGAAATTTTTGTAGGCCGACGATTTGACGCATTATCAAAAAACGTCTTCTTTTAGTCGGCAAATGGACATTTGTCAAGACCACTGCAGAAGCCGTCAAGATGCTTAACTGGCAATTCTTTGTTGATAAGCTTCCTTTCTTTGCATGTGCTAGTGCTGCAGAGATCAGATCACGGTGTTCACAGGTATTCGAAGAGGTGTTCATCGATGGTCATCTGTTCGTCTGTCTAGAGTTTGGCTGAGCTGTACAGGAGAGGACAGATGGCGACATCAGTGAGGAAGTCCGAGAGTTCATCCGCGACCTCTCTTGACAATCTCTATCACTGGCCAGGCGGCTATTATCGCCTCACCAACTGCTCAAGGCTGCATGTTGCAAGGGTCACAGATTCACCTTGGAGATGGTTAGCCGGTGGCTTAACAGGCAGGCGATGTGGCAGATCTACAGACCTCGTCCACGGCACATTCGGTATGCACACTTCGATGAACCTGTCCCAAACAGAGTTCACCAGGCAGATGTTCTGTTCCTTCCACATGATCGGGTCTGTTCCAGAGGAACATGCAAGACCTACAAGTACACCCTCACTATCGTCGATGTCGCCAGCAGAAACAAGGCGGCAGGGCCGCTCACAGATAAAATCCATGGGCCAGACAGCTTCCGGGTTCCAGAGTATCTATGAGGACCCACAAAATCCCCTCCAGTGACCAGGGTGGATGAGGGTAAGGAGTCTAGAGGTGAGACTGCGTCCCTCATGCGCAAACCTAGTGTCATGATTAGGCGAGGCGAGATGGGTCATCACCGTGCCCAGGCTATCGTCGAGCGGTGGAACCAGACACTGGCAGAGAGACTGTTCCCACATCAGTATGCTCAGGAGATGGCTGTCCCAGAGGGCGATCGTTCCAGAGTATAGGTCAGAAGCTTACCCGTTGTAGTGGAGAGATCCAATGCTGAGGTCACTCAGTCAAGGCCATTCAGTGATCCTCTGTGGTCCAAAGTGCTTTGCTTTTGTCTACGTCTGTGTGGCGAGCCTCTGTAATGGCGCTTACGAACCACTAAAAGGGTGTTTGTGGGATGTAGTCTATGGTGCGGAAGACAGCAGTGATCGCTAGACCGTGGCCGATATACCACTTAAGTGTTTGTGCATACAGAAGCCTCTTCTTGCCAGAGAGGGCACTGACCAGCTTGCTTATGTTGTTCCGCTTCCGACCCGTTGTATCAAGGTATGCGAGCATCTCAGGAGTTACTGCCTCTACCGGGATCTCATGGTTGTATTAGAGAGGGGGCATCCCCTCGAACTTCGTCCACAGAGCCTGGGTACCTCTATGTCCACCTCGGCGAACCCGAACCAACGATCCACTAGCGGATCAGTTTTAAAGCGTTCAACATCGCCGTTGTGTGCGCTTGCGCTACCTGACCACTTCCGTACATCTCTTTCGCACAGGGCATCTCTTGGGCCATTGTAGACAGGTACAGAGCATTCGCATTATAACCCAAGAGACGTGACATACACGCCCCACTGTGTCCGCAGAACAGGAACGAATTCGAGTAACACCAGACTCATGGTATCTCGTGAACATGATGCTTGGTCCAACAGCGGTACCTTTAAGCATTTTGTAGGCTTCCTTGCCTGGGGCGTAAAGGCTAACATCTGGCATATGTTGAGCGGTTCCATGAGGTAGACACTGTAGTGACACTTCCTGAAGAGACCGCGTCTTTCAGAATGTCAATACCTCGTTCTGTGTAGAATTGTCGCATCTGCTCAAGAGCTTCGATGAACGGACTGACATCCAAGTTATTGTAGTATTGCAGCCAGTCGGCAAACGTCTTCATCCCATGATCTCTGAAGGTCTGCTTACATTGCTTCCACTCTGACAACTCAAGGAGGTAACCTCCCTTGAGCTTAGATGGATAGTCAAGCTTCTCAGGCGTGTCGAACCATTCATAAGGCAATCAGCTCTTCTGTTGTGTGCACCCATAAGCTTTGATCCATGCCTCGTAGGAGACTCCAGGACCGATGTAGTTCAGCACATCTAGAAACCTTAGTTCAGGTGTAATGAGAAACATTGTCTGGCTAGCCTTTTTAGCGACTTTCACCATTGTTACTTGCGCTGTCGTCCCGACAGTAGAACTTGTAAGTTCATACACAAAGTAATTCTTGATGAGGTTCAAGTCCTACCGGCCAGAGTTAAACCCTAGCATGGGCCCCTGGTCACATCACTCGTTGATAAGCCTCTGCTGTATTGTTGGTAACTTGTCCAAGTCTGCGGGTAGATACTGTGTCCGGACATGTTCACGGATTTGGTTTGCTCATCGTTGGATCTCCTGCAGGAACTCTGAGATCAACACTTTGGGTTTAACATTGCAGACGTGATTGGGCTCTTGTTGTTCAACAAAGGAACAGCCGACTGACACCGAGATAGAGCTGTGTGCACACTCGATCGTAAGAGTCTCTGTAGGGCGAGTCTTGACTCCATCGAGAAAGGCTTTGAAGTCATAGACGATGATGTGTGGGTATGGTACCGTCTACAGCTGTGCATGGACGCTTGGACAACGTTTTATGGTGCACTCCCACTGTACTAATAGCGTGTGTCCGGTTGTGCTTAGTTTCTTGTCTCTCATGATCGTCTTGCTGTACCTTTGTTCAGCATCCGCCCCTTGCTGGTGTTTTGAACATCCATGCCAGCGACATCCATGAAACTGGTATACTGTGTCAGTTGTCGGATCATAACCATCTACAAGAGCACCCTCGATTCAATGTTCTCCACCGTGACCACACTTTGCATGGTGTATGTGAATTCCTCGGTTTTCCGCTTCGTATTCAATCTAATGGGTAGCCGATGAACTGGACGTTTGGGTTGGATAGGCCTTCTTGTATGCTGACTGCGGTACCTCTACATTCTCCCCGGGCCAATCGATGATTGTCTTTCCTCATGTACAGCAGTCAGCATGGTGATGGAGAGTCCATGCTTGGGTGAACTGCTGTTGACAGTGCCCGCAGATGAAAGTGTGGGCTAGCTTGGAGATGTCTTTAATGAATAAGGTGTGGTGGTCGTATACTCCAATGGTCATGACGCTCGGATATTGAGCGGGTTTCCTGATCAGATGCCAGATGCCCTCTTCGGTGGGATCATAAACATGAATCCCTGTCTTCACAAAGAACTCTACCCTGTCCAGCTGGTCTAGGGAGGTTCCTGGTATGTCTGTTGTTGCAGTCGGAATGACAGTGCCACCGTAGAACTGTTTAACAAGCTCTCGCACAGGAGCTGTACATCTATGAGCTCTCTCACCATGTTGGACTGCTAGACATCTCCAGAGACACATGTTGTCCTTGTAGGTATCGAGTGCCGTCATTCCCTTCCCCCAACGGAGCCGGGCTGGGAGGGGACCTGCCCATACCAGAGGCTGGTGATCAATGACAACCTTAACCTCAACGTTGATTGATCTGATGAAGGCCCATGCGGTGTTGAGTCGATCGATATTGTCTTGGTCGAGATGTTCTCGTTGTCCACCCAGGTCTCGGCTGCGTCTAGTATCCAAGGACTTCCTAGAGCATTCGTGTGGAAGAGCATTACCCTACCATCCTCGATGTGCCTGATGCGATATGTATGGGTGTACCAGAGGTCGGAGTTCTGAACAGTTCTCAGCTTCTCCATGATCCGATCTGCAATGTCTCCTAGCCCTACGAATAATGGCCAGTGTACTGTTCGTCATGCTGTCTCCTTTGTGCACCCTCTCACCCAGGCGCTGTCCGGGAATCTGCTTACCTTCTTGCTTCATACCCCGGGCTAAGGCTTCAGCTCTCTGTCGTCTCTTCATCAGCCAATAAACAATTCTCTCTAGAACTGGTACGCGGTGTGTGAGTGGACTGTTTGTCATCCGGGCTGCAACAGCTTTGGCTCGCAAGCTAGTGGTCACCTCCTCATCTAACTGACGTAATCCGTGGTGGCGCTGTGCTTCCTTATGGTAGTTCTCTGGATCATCTCTGGTAAGTGCTGGAAACCTTCCAGTCTGTTGTGCTCAGGAGAGTCGATGTTGAAACTCTTGACCACGAGCCTGTCAATCATCTGGAGCAGATTGGCTTTGCGGGCCTTAGAGTAGCCTCGAAGACCTAATTGCTTTACAATCGCTCGAAGTTGTGATACAGTAGTCATGTCCGCGTAGGCTTAAGCAGTGTGAGCACAACGACAATCCCAATAGAATGTTTGTCTTTGAAACAGCAACACAGTCGATGTGTTAAGCTACTGATTGTGTTTGTCTAAATGGGCGTTTTTGTACAGTAAATGCACAAGCAGCAAGGTTGACGTTTTTTGAAACAGCAACGCAGTCGATGTGTTAACCTACTGATTGTGTTTGTCTAAATGGGAGTTTTTGTACAGTAAATGCACAAGCAGCAAGGTTGACGTTTTTTGAAACAGCAACGCAGTCGATGTGTTAACCTAATGATTGTGTTTGTCTAAATCGACGTTTTTGTGCAGTAAATGCACAAGCAGCAAGGTTGACTTTTTTGAAACAGCAACTCTGTGCAAGTCGGAAGGACAGACAGCAGTCGGAACGACTATGATATGAATGATGTCTACCCGTCGGACGCCAAAGGGGATGACTGATGAAGCGTGAGTTGCTGTTTCTCTAAATGGATGCTAGCTTGCCAGCTGGTTGATCAATAATAAACAATGAGCAAGCTGTGCGAGCACAACATTTCGACACAACAAATCAGCGGGCAGGGTCCATGATCAACAAAATCAAGGCCACAGAATTGAGAGGATGGTGAGAGCCACGGAACATGGATCGGCGGCTCCAGGAGGGAGGTGGTATGTTTCTACCTCCGGCTATGCTACTCGTCATAATCAACAACGTGACGTGGAGGAATCATGACGTCATGACTGACTCGATATAGTCCGTCTCTAATGCTTAATAGGCCGACATGACACATTGTAGGAAGTGCATGTCTTTACGATTTAACATACATTATGTTGAATATTTTGAAACTAAATTGACTGGGCGCTGTTGCTGCCTTACGTTCCCTGTATTGTGTTCTGGAAATTGATAGTCAATATGTTCAGGGATCGATCGATCCCAATACGAATGATGTGTGGGCGTAACTTAACTAGGGATTGGCGGCACATGGGTAAAACTGGAGAGGTCTATTGGCATCCGATTAGAGATGGAGCACATAGTTCAAAGAGGAGTAAATGAAGCCTCTCGATACCGTTCTCCCTATAGCTGCATTACAACTCAAGAATGTGAATACCTTGATGAACCAAAACAAGACCAAGTTTACCCAAGGACACATGGAAGTGGCCGATAACGTCAGAGACAAAAGCATCCTACTGCACGGCGGGACGAATGGAGGAAGAGCAAAACTCATGATGTGCAGCTCATCTGATATCACTGCATGTTGCATCATTGGAACATTGCCTTCCGGTTCCTTTGGTATCTGTTGATCCATTGATCACGGATCCATCTGGCCAAAATATGTGTGTATGGCACGACCCATATATCACCGATGCCGTAGATCTGCAACAGATGGGCAGCTCCAAAGACCTCTAGTTAATCTTGAAACCTGTCACAGTAGACACCTTCGAAGTATAACCCAACATCGCTTGTTGTTGAGTATAATCTCAAATGACGTGTTAAAAACGATGTGCAATACAGTCCCCGATCCCTGTCAGATAAGATGACTCAACAAATATGGCATATTTTGGTCATGGTCTGCAAAGACCACACGATACCGCTCCAAATAGAGCCTTGGAATGTGCTGTACTCGGTGTCAATAACTGCAAAGATCCTAGATGAAATCACTGCAAGTGTGCTATGTATCTATCTAAGAGAAGAAGAAGTGGGTACACTGACAAGTGTGCTATGTATCTATCTAAGAGAAGAAGAAGTGTGTACACTGACAAGTGTGCTATGTATCTATCTAAGAGAAGAAATGGGTACACTGACAAGTGTGCTATGTATCTATCTAAGAGAAGAAGTGGGTACACTGACAAGTGTGCTATGTATCTATCTAAGAGAAGAAGTGGGTACACTGACAAGTGTGCTATGTATCTATCTAAGAGAAGAAAAACTGGGTACACTGACAAGTGTGCTATGTATCTATCTAAGAGAAGTAGGTACACTGACAAGTGTGCCATGTATCTATCTAAGAGAAGAAGTGGGTACACTGACAAGTGTGCTATGTATCTATCTAAGAGAAGAAGTGGGTACACTGACAAGTGTGCTATGCATCTATCTAAGAGAAGTGGGTACACTGACAAGTGTGCTATGTATCTATCTAAGAGAACAAGAAGTGGGTACACTGACAAGTGTGCTATGTATCTATCTAAGAGAAGAAGTGGGTACACTGACAAGTGTGCTATGTATCTATCTAAGAGAAGAAGTGGGTACACTGACAAGTGTGCTATGTATCTATCTAAGAGAAGAAGTGGGTACACTGACAAGTGTGCTATGCATCTATCTAAGAGAAGTGGGTATACCGACAAGTGTGCTATGTATCTATCTAAGAGAAAAAGAAGTGGGTACACTGACAAGTGTGCTATGTATCTATCTAAGAGAAGAAGTGAGTACACTGACAAGTGTGCTATGTATCTATCTAAGAGAAGAAAGTGGGTACACTATTAAGTGTGCTATGTAACTATCTAAGAGATGTGGGTACACTGACAAGTGTGCTATGTATCTATCTAAGAGAAGTGGGTGCACTGACAAGTGTGCTATGTATCTATCTAAGAGAAGAAGTGGGTACATTGACAAGTGTGCTATGTATCTATCTAAGAGAAGTGGGTACACTGACAAGTGTGCTATGTATATGTCTAAGAGAAGAAGTGGGTACACTGCCAAGTGTGCTATGTATCCATCTAAGAGAAGAAGTGGCTACACTGACAAATGTGCTATTTATCTATCTAAGAGAAGAAAAAGTGTGTACACTGACAAGTGTGCTATGTATCTATCTAATAGAAGAAGTGGGTACACTGACAAGTGTGCTATGTATCTATCTAAGAGAAGAAATGGGTACACTGACAAGTGTGCTATGTATGTATCTAACAGAAGAAAAACTGGGTACACTGAAAAGTCTGCTATGTATCTATCTAAGAGAAGTAGGTACACTGACAAGTGTGCTATGTATCTATCTAAGAGAAGAAGTGGGTACACTGACAAGTGTGCTATGTATCTATCTAAGAGAAGAAGTGGGTGCACTGACAAGTGTGATATGCATCTATCTAAGAGAAGAAGTGGGTACACTGACAAGTGTGCTATGTATCTATCTAAGAGAAGAAGTGGGTACCCTGGCAAGTGTTCTATGTATCTATCTAAGAGAAGAAGCGGATACACTGATAAGTGTGCTATGTATCTATCTAAGAGAAGAAGTGGGTACACTGAGAAGTGTGCTATGTATATATCTAAGAGAAGTGGGTACGCTGACAAGTGTGCTATGTATATATCTAAGAGAAGTGGGTACACTGACAAGTGTGCTATGTATCTATCTAAGAGAAGAAGTGGGTACACTGACAAGTGTGCTATGTATCTATCTAAGAGAAGAAGTGGGTACACTGACAAGTGTGCTATGTATCTATCTAAGAGAAGAAAAAGTGGGTACACCAACACGTGTGCTATGTATCTATCTAAGAGAAGAAGTGGGTACACTGACAAGTGTGCTATGTATCTATCTAAGAGAAGAAGTGGGTACACTGACAAGTGTGCTATGTATCTATCTAAGAGAAGAAGTTGGTAAACTGACAGGTGTGCTATGCATCTATCTAAGAGAAGTGGGTACACTGACAAGTGTGCCATGTATCTATCTAAGAGAAAAAGAAGTGGGTACGCTATGCATCTATCTAAGAGAAGTGGGTACACTGACAAGTGTGCCATGTATCTATCTAAGAGAAAAAGAAGTGGGTACACTGACAAGTGTGCTATGTATCTATCTATGAGAAGAAGTGGGTACACTGACAAGTGTGCTATGTATCTATCTAAGAGAAGCAAGTGGGTACACTATTAAGTGTGCTATGTAACTATCTAAGAGATGTGGGTACACTGACAAGTGTGCTATGTATCTATCTAAGAGAAGTGGGTGCACTGACAAGTGTGCTATGTATCTATCTAAGAGAAGAAGTGAGTACATTGACAAGTGTGCTATGTATCTATCTAAGAGAAGTGGGTACACTGACAAGTGTGCTATGTATATATCTAAGAGAAGAAGTGGGTACACTGACAAGTGTGCTATGTATCTATCTAAGAGAAGAAGTGGCTACACTGACAAGTGTGCTATTTATCTATCTAAGAGAAGTAAAGGTGGGTACACTGACAAGTGTGCTATGTATCTATCTAATAGAAGAAGTGGGTACACTGACAAGTGTGCTATGTATCTATCTAAGAGAAGAAGTGGGTACACTGACAAGTGTGCTATGTATCTATCTAAGAGAAGAAAGTGGGTACACTACTAAGTGTGCTATGTAACTATCTAAGAGATGTGGGTACACTGACAAGTGTGCTATGTATCTACCTAAGAGAAGTTGGCACACTGACAAGTGTGCTATGTATCTATCTAAGAGAAGAAGAAGTGGGTACACTGACAATTGTGCTATGTATCTATCTAAGAGAAGAAGTGGGTACACTGACAAGTGTGCTATGTATCTATCTAAGAGAAGAAGTGGGTACATTGACAAGTGTGCTATGTATCTATCTAAGAGAAGAAGTGGGTACACTGACAAGTGTGCTATGCATCTATCTAAGAGAAGTGGGTATACTGACAAGTGTGCTATGTATCTATCTAAGAGAAAAAGAAGTGGGTACACTGACAAGTGTGCTATGTATCTATCTAAGAGAAGAAGTGGGTACACTGACAAGTGTGCTATGTATCTATCTAAGAGAAGAAAGTGGGTACACTATTAAGTGTGCTATGTAACTATCTAAGAGATGTGGGTACACTGACAAGTGTGCTATGTATCTATCCAAGAGAAGTGGGGGCACTGACAAGTGTGCTATGTATCTATCTAAGAGAAGAAGTGGGTACATTGACAAGTGTGCTATGTATCTATCTAAGAGAAGTGGGTACACTGACAAGTGTGCTATGTATATGTCTAAGAGAAGAAGTGGGTACACTGCCAAGTGTGCTATGTATCTATCTAAGAGAAGAAGTGGCTACACTGACAAATGTGCTATTTATCTATCTAAGAGAAGAAAAAGTGTGTACACTGACAAGTGTGCTATGTATCTATCTAAGAGAAGAAGTGGGTACACTGACAAGTGTGCTATGTATCTATCTAAGAGAAGAAGTGGGTACACTGACAAGTGTGCTATGTATCTATCTAAGAGAAGAAAAAGTGGGTACACCAACACGTGTGCTATGTATCTATCTAAGAGAAGAAGTGGGTACACTGACAAGTGTGCTATGTATCTATCTAAGAGAAGAAGTGGGTACACTGACAAGTGTGCTATGTATCTATCTAAGAGAAGAAGTTGGTAAACTGACAGGTGTGCTATGCATCTATCTAAGAGAAGTGGGTACACTGACAAGTGTGCCATGTATCTATCTAAGAGAAAAAGAAGTGGGTACGCTATGCATCTATCTAAGAGAAGTGGGTACACTGACAAGTGTGCCATGTATCTATCTAAGAGAAAAAGAAGTGGGTACACTGACAAGTGTGCTATGTATCTATCTATGAGAAGAAGTGGGTACACTGACAAGTGTGCTATGTATCTATCTAAGAGAAGCAAGTGGGTACACTATTAAGTGTGCTATGTAACTATCTAAGAGATGTGGGTACACTGACAAGTGTGCTATGTATCTATCTAAGAGAAGTGGGTGCACTGACAAGTGTGCTATGTATCTATCTAAGAGAAGAAGTGAGTACATTGACAAGTGTGCTATGTATCTATCTAAGAGAAGTGGGTACACTGACAAGTGTGCTATGTATATATCTAAGAGAAGAAGTGGGTACACTGACAAGTGTGCTATGTATCTATGTAAGAGAAGAAGTGGCTACACTGACAAGTGTGCTATTTATCTATCTAAGAGAAGTAAAGGTGGGTACACTGACAAGTGTGCTATGTATCTATCTAATAGAAGAAGTGGGTACACTGACAAGTGTGCTATGTATCTATCTAAGAGAAGAAGTGGGTACACTGACAAGTGTGCTATGTATCTATCTAAGAGAAGAAAGTGGGTACACTACTAAGTGTGCTATGTAACTATCTAAGAGATGTGGGTACACTGACAAGTGTGCTATGTATCTACCTAAGAGAAGTTGGCACACTGACAAGTGTGCTATGTATCTATCTAAGAGAAGAAGAAGTGGGTACACTGACAATTGTGCTATGTATCTATCTAAGAGAAGAAGTGGGTACACTGACAAGTGTGCTATGTATCTATCTAAGAGAAGAAGTGGGTACATTGACAAGTGTGCTATGTATCTATCTAAGAGAAGAAGTGGGTACACTGACAAGTGTGCTATGCATCTATCTAAGAGAAGTGGGTATACTGACAAGTGTGCTATGTATCTATCTAAGAGAAAAAGAAGTGGGTACACTGACAAGTGTGCTATGTATCTATCTAAGAGAAGAAGTGGGTATACTGACAAGTGTGCTATGTATCTATCTAAGAGAAGAAAGTGGGTACACTATTAAGTGTGCTATGTAACTATCTAAGAGATGTGGGTACACTGACAAGTGTGCTATGTATCTATCCAAGAGAAGTGGGGGCACTGACAAGTGTGCTATGTATCTATCTAAGAGAAGAAGTGGGTACATTGACAAGTGTGCTATGTATCTATCTAAGAGAAGTGGGTACACTGACAAGTGTGCTATGTATATGTCTAAGAGAAGAAGTGGGTACACTGCCAAGTGTGCTATGTATCTATCTAAGAGAAGAAGTGGCTACACTGACAAATGTGCTATTTATCTATCTAAGAGAAGAAAAAGTGTGTACACTGACAAGTGTGCTATGTATCTATCTAATAGAAGAAGTGGGTACACTGATAAGTGTGCTATGTATCTATCTAAGAGAAGAAGTGGGTACACTGACAAGTGTGCTATGTATGTATCTAACAGAAGAAAAACTGGGCACACTGACAAGTGTGCTATGTATCTATCTAAGAGAAGTAGGTACAACGACAAGTGCGCAATGTATCTATCTAAGAGAAGAAGTGGGTACACTGACAAGTGTGCTATGTATCTATCTAAGTAAAGAAGTGGGTACACTGACAAGTGTGTTATGCATCTATCTAAGAGAAGAAGTGGGTACACTGACAAGTGTGCTATGTATCTATCTAAGAGAAGAAGTGGGTACACTGACAAATGTTCTATGTATCCATCCAAGAGAAGAAGCGGATACACTGATAAGTGTGCTATGTATCTATCTAAGAGAAGAAGTGGGTACACTGACAAGTGTGCTATTTATCTATCTAAGAGAAGTGGGTACACTGACAAGTGTGCTATGTATATATCTAAGAGAAGTGGGTACACTGACAAGTGTGCTATGCATCTATCTAAGAGAAGTGGGTATACCGACAAGTGTGCTATGTATCTATCTAAGAGAAAATGAAGTGGGTACACTGACAAGTGTGCTATGTATCTATCTAAGAGAAGAAGTGAGTACACTGACAAGTGTGCTATGTATCTATCTAAGAGAAGAAAGTGGGTACACTATTAAGTGTGCTATGTAACTATCTAAGAGATGTGGGTACATTGACAAGTGTGCTATGTATCTATCTAAGAGAAGTGGGTACACTGACAAGTGTGCTATGTATATGTCTAAGAGAAGAAGTGGGTACACTGCCAAGTGTGCTATGTATCTATCTAAGAGAAGAAGTGGCTACACTGACAAATGTGCTATTTATCTATCTAAGAGAAGAAAAAGTGTGTACACTGACAAGTGTGCTATGTATCTATCTAATAGAAGAAGTGGGTACACTGACAAGTGTGCTATGTATCCATCTAAGAGAAGAAATGGGTACACTGACAAGTGTGCTATGTATGTATCTAACAGAAGAAAAACTGGGGACACTGAAAAGTCTGCTATGTATCTATCTAAGAGAAGTAGGTACACTGACAAGTGTGCTATGTATCTATCTAAGAGAAGAAGTGGGTACACTGACAAGTGTGCTATGTATCTATCTAAGAGAAGAAGTGGGTGCACTGACAAGTGTGATATGCATCTATCTAAGAGAAGAAGTGGGTACACTGACAAGTGTGCTATGTATCTATCTAAGAGAAGAAGTGGGTACCCTGGCAAGTGTTCTATGTATCTATCTAAGAGAAGAAGCGGATACACTGATAAGTGTGCCATGTATCTATCTAAGAGAAAAAGAAGTGGGTACACTGACAAGTGTGCTATGTATCTATCTATGAGAAGAAGTGGGTACACTGACAAGTGTGCTATGTATCTATCTAAGAGAAGCAAGTGGGTACACTATTAAGTGTGCTATGTAACTAGCTAAGAGATGTGGGTACACTGACAAGTGTGCTATGTATCTATCTAAGAGAAGTGGGTGCACTGACAAGTGTGCTATGTATCTATCTAAGAGAAGAAGTGAGTACATTGACAAGTGTGCTATGTATCTATCTAAGAGAAGTGGGTACACTGACAAGTGTGCTATGTATATATCTAAGAGAAGAAGTGGGTACACTGACAAGTGTGCTATGTATCTATCTAAGAGAAGAAGTGGCTACACTGACAAGTGTGCTATTTATCTATCTAAGAGAAGAAAAGGTGGGTACACTGACAAGTGTGCTATGTATCTATCTAATAGAAGAAGTGGGTACACTGACAAGTGTGCTATGTATCTATCTAAGAGAAGAAGTGGGTACACTGACAAGTGTGCTATGTATCTATCTAAGAGAAGAAAGTGGGTACACTACTAAGTGTGCTATGTAACTATCTAAGAGATGTGGGTACACTGACAAGTGTGCTATGTATCTACCTAAGAGAAGTTGGCACACTGACAAGTGTGCTATGTATCTATCTAAGAGAAGAAGTGAGTACATTGACAAGTGTGCTATGTATCTATCTAAGAGAAGTGGGTACACTGACAAGTGTGCTATGTATATATACACCTGTGCAAAAGTTAAGCACCAGCAAAAACAATAGAACGTAGAAACATGATTGTACAACTAGGCTGCCATACTTTTTGTCCCCGCGTTAGCTGACATAATTCCAAGTACGAAATGCACATGCATGCATGACTTCACGCCGCTTGATGTCCGTGCGTGGCGGGAAACAGCACACGTGTTCAGTTATGTAAAAGTCCAGTTTGAGGTGTAGAACATTACATACAGATTTAGGCGACAAGATGAGGAATTTTGTGTTCATGACCGTGGTTTATTTGTACAGAGAGAATTAGCTCTTGATTGTGAACCGCTATGGCAAGACGAAGGTTAAGTGATCGTGTGAAATGGCAAATCATAGGCATGCATACCACTGGTATGTCATGCAGAGAGATTGGCAGACAGCTGAACATTAACCATACTGTAATCAGTCGTTTGATTGCAAAACATGGGCAAACTAACGAGGTGAAGGACAGGCCTAGATCTGGAAGACCGAAGAAGACTACTGCCCGTGATGATCGAGCCCTAGTACGCCTTGTTAGGAGATCTCCATTCGCCAACAGCAGAGTGCTCAGCCAGCAATGGGAAACGCGCAATAGAGTGTCAATGTCTACCGTCTAAAGGAGACTGTATGCTGCTGGCATGAAAGCTAGGAGACCTGTCAGACGTCCTCTCCTCACTGCACACCACAAAGAGGAGCGTCTGAGGTGGTGCAACGAAAGAAGACACTGGAACATGAGATCCTGGAGACGGGTACACTGGTCCGATGAAAGTCGGTTCCTGCTTCATGCCACAGATGGTCGAACTCGTGTATGGAGGTCCAGACGCACGGCGTACGACCAACGTAACATCATGGAAGAAGTTCCATTTGGTGGAGGTTCCGTTATGATATGGGGGTGCATCTCATTTGATTGTAAGCTGGATCTGTTGACTGTATCTGGAACACTAAATGGACAAAATATCAAGATTCCATACTGGATAGAGTTGTGGTCCCTCATTTTGTAAATCATGCACCTGGAACCCACCCTATATTCATGGATGACAACGCCCGACCACATCGTGCTAGAGCTGTGCATGAATACCTCCGCCAGAATGCCATCGAAACCCTACCATGGCCAGCAAGGAGCCCTGACATGAACCCTATTGAGCATATCTGGGACATTCTGGGAAACATGGTGAGAAGGAGGGATCCTCCTGTGCAGAACCTACAGGAATTAACAGACGCACTCCATCTTGCATGGCAACGAATACCACAATGGCGTATCAGTCGGTTGGTGACCAGCATGAGACGTCGTGTCCAGGCCGTCATCCAGGCACAAGGTGGATATACCCGGTATTAATAATGACAGTCTCAAACTCGTGCACAGATGTTAAACTTCGTTTTCAGACACCATTAATGACAATCTATCCACGTGTGTCAACTGTAGGGCAATAGTTGTCAGTTGTGTCAACGTAACCATATTCAGGCCTCGTTTTCAAGTTCAAACAAAAACATACAGTGTTTCCCCACCATCATAATCAGCATTCCTCTAGTTGCATTATTACCTCTTGCACTAAGATGGATGGGTACATAAATGTTTATGCTATTGCTTTCTTCATAGCACATGAATATACCCTCGCATGTGCGTAAAAATAGGGTGGTGCTTAACTTTTGCACAGGTGTATATCTAAGAGAAGAAGTGGGTACACTGACAAGTGTGCTATGTATCTATCTAAGAGAAGAAGTGGCTACACTGACAAGTGTGCTATTTATCTATCTAAGAGAAGAAAAGGTGGTACACTGACAAGTGTGCTATGTATCTATCTAATAGAAGAAGTGGGTACACTGACAAGTGTGCTATGTATCTATCTAAGAGAAGAAGTGGGTACACTGACAAGTGTGCTATGTATCTATCTAAGAGAAGAAAGTGGGTACACTACTAAGTGTGCTATGTAACTATCTAAGAGATGTGGGTACACTGACAAGTGTGCTATGTATCTACCTAAGAGAAGTTGGCACACTGACAAGTGTGCTATGTATCTATCTAAGAGAAGAAGAAGTGGGTACACTGACAATTGTGCTATGTATCTATCTAAGAGAAGAAGTGGGTACACTGACAAGTGTGCTATGTATCTATCTAAGAGAAGAAGTGGGTACATTGACAAGTGTGCTATGTATCTATCTAAGAGAAGAAGTGGGTACACTGACAAGTGTGCTATGCATCTATCTAAGAGAAGTGGGTATACTGACAAGTGTGCTATGTATCTATCTAAGAGAAAAAGAAGTGGGTACACTGACAAGTGTGCTATGTATCTATCTAAGAGAAGAAGTGGGTACACTGACAAGTGTGCTATGTATCTATCTAAGAGAAGAAAGTGGGTACACTATTAAGTGTGCTATGTAACTATCTAAGAGATGTGGGTACACTGACAAGTGTGCTATGTATCTATCTAAGAGAAGTGGGGGCACTGACAAGTGTGCTATGTATCTATCTAAGAGAAGAAGTGGGTACATTGACAAGTGTGCTATGTATCTATCTAAGAGAAGTGGGTACACTGACAAGTGTGCTATGTATATGTCTAAGAGAAGAAGTGGGTACACTGCCAAGTGTGCTATGTATCTATCTAAGAGAAGAAGTGGCTACACTGACAAATGTGCTATTTATCTATCTAAGAGAAGAAAAAGTGTGTACACTGACAAGTGTGCTATGTATCTATCTAATAGAAGAAGTGGGTACACTGATAAGTGTGCTATGTATCTATCTAAGAGAAGAAGTGGGTACACTGACAAGTGTGCTATGTATGTATCTAACAGAAGAAAAACTGGGCACACTGACAAGTGTGCTATGTATCTATCTAAGAGAAGTAGGTACAACGACAAGTGCGCAATGTATCTATCTAAGAGAAGAAGTGGGTACACTGACAAGTGTGCTATGTATCTATCTAAGTAAAGAAGTGGGTACACTGACAAGTGTGTTATGATTCTATCTAAGAGAAGAAGTGGGTACACTGACAAGTGTGCTATGTATCTATCTAAGAGAAGAAGTGGGTACACTGACAAATGTTCTATGTATCCATCCAAGAGAAGAAGCGGATACACTGATAAGTGTGCTATGTATCTATCTAAGAGAAGAAGTGGGTACACTGACAAGTGTGCTATTTATCTATCTAAGAGAAGTGGGTACACTGACAAGTGTGCTATGTATATATCTAAGAGAAGTGGGTACACTGACAAGTGTGCTATGCATCTATCTAAGAGAAGTGGGTATACCGACAAGTGTGCTATGTATCTATCTAAGAGAAAATGAAGTGGGTACACTGACAAGTGTGCTATGTATCTATCTAAGAGAAGAAGTGAGTACACTGACAAGTGTGCTATGTATCTATCTAAGAGAAGAAGGTGGGTACACTATTAAGTGTGCTATGTAACTATCTAAGAGATGTGGGTACATTGACAAGTGTGCTATGTATCTATCTAAGAGAAGTGGGTACACTGACAAGTGTGCTATGTATATGTCTAAGAGAAGAAGTGGGTACACTGCCAAGTGTGCTATGTATCTATCTAAGAGAAGAAGTGGCTACACTGACAAATGTGCTATTTATCTATCTAAGAGAAGAAAATGTGTGTACACTGACAAGTGTGCTATGTATCTATCTAATAGAAGAAGTGGGTACACTGACAAGTGTGCTATGTATCCATCTAAGAGAAGAAATGGGTACACTGACAAGTGTGCTATGTATGTATCTAACAGAAGAAAAACTGGGGACACTGAAAAGTCTGCTATGTATCTATCTAAGAGAAGTAGGTACACTGACAAGTGTGCTATGTATCTATCTAAGAGAAGAAGTGGGTACACTGACAAGTGTGCTATGTATCTATCTAAGAGAAGAAGTGGGTGCACTGACAAGTGTGATATGCATCTATCTAAGAGAAGAAGTGGGTACACTGACAAGTGTGCTATGTATCTATCTAAGAGAAGAAGTGGGTACCCTGGCAAGTGTTCTATGTATCTATCTAAGAGAAGAAGCGGATACACTGATAAGTGTGCTATGTATCTATCTAAGAGAAGAAGTGGGTACACTGACAAGTGTGCTATGTATCTATCTAAGAGAAGTGGGTACACTGACAAGTGTGCTATGTATATATCTAAGAGAAGTGGGTACACTGACAAGTGTGCTATGTATCTATCTAAGAGAAGAAGTGGGTACACTGACACGTGTGCTATGTATCTATCTAAGAGAAGAAGTGGGTACACTGACAAGTGTGCTATGTATCTATCTAAGAGAAGAAAAAGTGGGTACACCAACACGTGTGCTATGTATCTATCTAAGAGAAGAAGTGGGTACACTGACAAGTGTGCTATGTATATATCTAAGAGAAGAAGTGGGTACACTGACAAGTGTGCTATGTATCTATCTAAGAGAAGAAGTTGATAAACTGACAGGTGTGCTATGCATCTATCTAAGAGAAGTGGGTACACTGACAAGTGTGCCATGTATCTATCTAAGAGAAAAAGAAGTGGGTACGATATGCATCTATCTAAGAGAAGTGGGTACACTGACAAGTGTGCCATGTATCTATCTAAGAGAAAAAGAAGTGGGTACACTGACAAGTGTGCTATGTATCTATCTATGAGAAGAAGTGGGTACACTGACAAGTGTGCTATGTATCTATCTAAGAGAAGCAAGTGGGTACACTATTAAGTGTGCTATGTAACTATCTAAGAGATGTGGGTACATGACAAGTGTGCTATGTATCTATCTAAGAGAAGTGGGTGCACTGACAAGTGTGCTATGTATCTATCTAAGAGAAGAAGTGAGTACATTGACAAGTGTGCTATGTATCTATCTAAGAGAAGTGGGTACACTGACAAGTGTGCTATGTATATATCTAAGAGAAGAAGTGGGTACACTGACAAGTGTGCTATGTATCTATCTAAGAGAAGAAGTGGGTACACTGACAAGTGTGCTATTTATCTATCTAAGAGAAGAAAAAGTGGGTACACTGACAAGTGTGCTATGTATCTATCTAATATAAGAAGTGGGTACACTGACAAGTGTGCTATGTATCTATCTAAGAGAAGAAGTGGGTACACTGACAAGTGTGCTATGTATCTATCTAAGATAAGAAAGTGGGTACACTACTAAGTGTGCTATGTAACTATCTAAGAGATGTGGGTACACTGACAAGTGTGCTATGTATCTACCTAAGATAAGTTGGTACACTGACAAGTGTGCTATGTATCTATCTAAGAGAAGAAGAAGTGGGTACACTGACAATTGTGCTATGTATCTATCTAAGAGAAGAAGTGGGTACACTGACAAGTGTGCTATGTATCTATCTAAGAGAAGAAGTGGGTACATTGACAAGTGTGCTATGTATCTATCTAAGAGAAGAAGTGGGTACACTGACAAGTGTGCTATGCATCTATCTAAGAGAAGTGGGTATACAGACAAGTGTGCTATGTATCTATCTAAGAGAAAAAGAAGTGGGTACACTGACAAGTGTGCTATGTATCTATCTAAGAGAAGAAGTGGGTACACTGACAAGTGTGCTATGTATCTATCTAAGAGAAGAAAGTGGGTACACTATTAAGTGTGCTATGTAACTATCTAAGAGATGTGGGTACACTGACAAGTGTGCTATGTATCTATCTAAGAGAAGAAGTGGGTACATTGACAAATGTGCTATGTATCTATCTAAGAGAAGTGGGTACACTGACAAGTGTGCTATGTATATGTCTAAGAGAAGAAGTGGGTACACTGCCAAGTGTGCCATGTATCTATCTAAGAGAAGAAGTGGCTACACTGACAAATGTGCTATTTATCTATCTAAGAGAAGAAAAAGTGTGTACACTGACAAGTGTGCTATGTATCTATCTAATAGAAGAAGTGGGTACACTGACAAGTGTGCTATGTATCTATCTAAGAGAAGAAGTGGGTACACTGACATGTGTGCTATGTATGTATCTAACAGAAGAAAAACTGGGCACACTGACAAGTGTGCTATGTATCTATCTAAGAGAAGTAGGTACAACGACAAGTGTGCAATGTATCTATCTAAGAGAAGAAGTGGGTACACTGACAAGTGTGCTATGTATCTATCTAAGTAAAGAAGTGGGTACACTGACAAGTGTGTTATGCATCTATCTAAGAGAAGAAGTGGGTACACTGACAAGTGTGCTATGTATCTATCTAAGAGAAGAAGTGGGTACACTGACAAATGTTCTATGTATCCATCTAAGAGAAGAAGCGGATACACTGATAAGTGTGCTATGTATCTATCTAAGAGAAGAAGTGGGTACACTGACAAGTGTGCTATGTATCTATCTAAGAGAAGTGGGTACACTGACACGTGTGCCATGTATATATCTAAGAGAAGTGGGTACACTGACAAGTGTGCTATGTATCTATCTAAGAGAGAAGTGGGTACACTGACAAGTGTGCTATATATATATATATATATATATATATATATATATATATATATATATATATATATATATATATATATATATATATATATATATATATATATATATATATATATATATATATATATATATATATATATATATATATATATATATATATAAATATCTAAGAGAAAAAGTGGATACAATGACAAGTGTGTTATGTATCTATCTAAGAGTAGTGGGTACACTGACAAGTGCTATGTATATATCTAAGAGAAGAAGTGGATACACTGACAAGTGTGCTATGTCTCTATCTAAGAGAAGTAGTTGCTACACTGACAAGTGTGCTATTTATCTATCTAAGAGAAGAAAAAGTGGGTACACTGACAAGTGTGCTATGTATCTATCTAAGAGAAGAAGTGGGTACACTGACAAGTGTGCTATGTATCTATCTAAGAGAAGAAGGGAATACACTGACAAGTGTGCTATGTATGTATCTAAGAGAAGAAAAACTGGATACACTGACAAGTGTGCTATGTATCTATCTAAGAGAAGTAGGTACACTGACAAGTGTGCTATGTATCTATCTGAGAGAAGAAGTGGGTATACTGACAAGTGTGCTATGTATCTATCTAAGAGAAGAAGTGGGTGCACTGACAAGTGTGATATGCATCTATCTAAGAGAAGAACTGGGTACACTGACACGTGTGTTATGTATCTATCTAAGAGAAGAAGTGGGTACACTGGCAAGTGTTCTATGTATCTATCTAAGAGAAGAAGCGGATACACTGATAAGTGTGCTATGTATCTATCTAATAGAAGAAGTGGGTACACTGAGAAGTGTGCTATGTATCTATCTAAGAGAAGTGGGTACACTGACAAGTGTGCTATGTATATATCTAAGAGAAGTGGGTACACTGACAAGTGTGCTATGTATCTATCTAAGAGAAGAAGTGGGTACGCTGACAAGTGTGCTATGTATCTATCTAAGAGAAGAGAAAGTGGGTACACCAACACGTGTGCTATGTATCTATCTAAGAGAAGAAGCGGGTACACTGACAAGTGTGCTATGTATCTATCTAAGAGAAGAAGTGGTTACACTGACAAGTGTGCTATGTATCTATCTAAGAGAAGAAGTTGGTAAACTGAGAGGTGTGCTATGCATCTATCCAAGAGAAGTGGGTACACTGACAAGTGTGCTATGTATCTATCTAAGAGAAAAAGAAGTGGGTACACTGACAAGTGTGCTATGTATCTATCTATGAGTAGAAGTGGGTACACTGACAAGTGTGCTATGTATCTATCTAAGAGAAGCAAGTGGGTACACTATTAAGTGTGCTATGTAACTATCTAAGAGATGTGGGTACACTGACAAGTGTGCTATGTATCTATCTAAGAGAAGTGGGTGCACTGACAAGTGTGCTATGTATCTATCTAAGAGAAGAAGTGAGTACATTGACAAGTGTGCTATGTATCTATCTAAGAGAAGTGGGTACACTGACAAGTGTGCTATGTATATATCTAAGAGAAGAAGTGGCTACACTGACAAGTGTGCTATTTATCTATCTAAGAAAAGAAAAAGTGTGTACACTGACAAGTGTGCTATGTATCTATCTAATAGAAGAAGTGGGTACAGTGACAAGTGTGCTATGTATCTATCTAAGAGAAGAAGTGGGTACACTGACAAGTGTGCTATGTATCTATCTAAGAGAAGTTGGTACACTGACAAGTGTGGTATGTATCTATCTAAGAGAAAAAGAAGTGGGTACACTGACAATTGTGCTATGTATCTATCTAAGAGAAGAAGTGGGTACACTGACAAGTGTGCTATGTATCTATCTAAGAGAAGAAAGTGGGTACACTACTAAGTGTGCTATGTAACTATCTAAGAGATGTGGGTACACTGACAAGTGTGCTATGTATCTATCTAAGAGAAGTGGGTGCACTGACAAGTGTGCTATGTATCTATCTAAGAGAAGAAGTGGGTACATTGACAAGTGTGCTATGTATCTATCTAAGAGAAGAAGTGGGTACACTGACAAGTGTGCTATGCATCTATCTAAGAGAAGTGGGTATACTGACAAGTGTGCTATGTATCTATCTAAGAGAAAAAGAAGTGGGTACACTGACAAGTGTGCTATGTATCTATCTAAGAGAAGAAGTGGGTACACTGACAAGTGTGCTATGTAACTATCTAAGAGATGTGGGTACACTGACAAGTGTGCTATGTATCTATCTAAGAGAAGTGGGTGCACTGACAAGTGTGCTATGTATCTATCTAAGAGAAGAAGTGGGTACACTGACAAGTGTGCTATGTATCTATCTAAGAGAAGAAAAAGTGGGTACACCAACACGTGTGCTATGTATCTATCTAAGAGAAGAAGTGGGTACACTGACAAGTGTGCTATGTATCTATCTAAGAGAAGAAGTGGGTACACGGACAAGTGTGCTATGTATCTATCTAAGAGAAGAAGTTGGTAAACTGACAGGTGTGCTATGCATCTATCTAAGAGAAGTGGGTACACTGCCAAGTGTGCTATGTATCTATCTAAGAGAAAAAGAAGTGGGTTCACTGACAAGTGTGCTATGTATCTATCTATGAGAAGAAGTGGGTACACTGACAAGTGTGCTATGTATCTATCTAAGAGAAGCAAGTGGGTACACTATTAAGTGTGCTATGTAACTATCTAAGAGATGTGGGTACACTGACAAGTGTGCTATGTATCTATCTAAGATAAGTGGGTGCACTGACAAGTGTGCTATGTATCTATCTAAGAGAAGAAGTGAGTACATTGACAAGTGTGCTATGTATCTATCTAAGAGAAGTGGGTACACTGACAAGTGTGCTATGTATATATCTAAGAGAAGAAGTGGGTACACTGACAAGTGTGCTATGTATCTATCTAAGAGAAGAAGTGGCTACACTGACAAGTGTGCTATTTATCTATCTAAGAGAAGAAAAAGTGGGTACACTGACAAGTGTGCTATGTATCTATCTAATAGAAGAAGTGGGTACACTGACAAGTGTGCTATGTATCTATCTAAGAGAAGAAGTGGGTACACTGACAAGTGTGCTATGCATCTATCTAAGAGAAGTTGGTACACTGACAAGTGTGCTATATATCTATCTAAGAGAAAAAGAAGTGGGTACACTGACAATTGTGCTATGTATCTATCTAAGAGAAGAAGTGGGTACACTGACAAGTGTGCTATGTATCTATCTAAGAGAAGAAAGTGGGTACACTACTAAGTGTGCTATGTAACTATCTAAGAGATGTGGGTACACTGACAAGTGTGCTATGTATCTATCTAAGAGAAGTGGGTGCACTGACAAGTGTGCTATGTATCTATCTAAGAGAAGAAGTGGGTACATTGACAAGTGTGCTATATATCTATCTAAGAGAAGAAGTGGGTACACTGACAAGTGTGCTATGCATCTATCTAAGAGAAGTGGGTATACTGACAAGTGTGCTATGTATCTATCTAAGAGAAAAAGAAGTGGGTACACTGACAAGTGTGCTATGTATCTATCTAAGAGAAGAAGTGGGTACACTGACAAGTGTGCTATGTATCTATCTAAGAGAAGAAAGTGGGTACACTATTAAGTGTGCTATGTAACTATCTAAGAGATGTGGGTACACTGACAAGTGTGCTATGTATCTATTTAAGAGAAGTGGGTGCACTGACAAGTGTGCTATGTATCTATCTAAGAGAAGAAGTGGGTACATTGACAAGTGTGCTATGTATCTATCTAAGAGAAGTGGGTACACTGACAAGTGTGCTATGTATATGTCTAAGAGAAGAGGTGGGTGCACTGACAAGTGTGCTATGTATCTATCTAAGAGAAGAAGTGGGTACACTGACAAGTGTGCTATGTATCTATCTAAGAGAAGAAAAAGTGGGTACACCAACACGTGTGCTATGTATCTATCTAAGATAAGAAGTGGGTACACTGACAAGTGTGCTATGTATCTATCTAAGAGAAGAAGTGGGTACACTGACTAGTGTGCTATGTATCTATCTAAGAGAAGAAGTTGGTAAACTGACAGGTGTGCTATGCATCTATCTAATAGAAGTGGGTACACTGACAAGTGTGCTATGTATCTATCTAAGAGAAAAGGAAGTGGGTACACTGACAAGTGTGCTATGTATCTATCTATGAGGAGAAGTGGGTACACTGACAAGTGTGCTATGTATCTATCTAAGAGAAGCAAGTGGGTACACTATTAAGTGTGCTATGTAACTATCTAAGAGATGTGGGTACACTGACAAGTGTGCTATGTATCTATCTAAGAGAAGTGGGTGCACTGACAAGTGTGCTATGTATCTATCTAAGAGAAGAAGTGAGTACATTGACAAGTGTGCTATGTATCTATCTAAGAGAAGTGGGTACACTGACAAGTGTGCTATGTATATATCTAAGAGAAGAAGTGGGTACACTGACAAGTGTGCTATGTATCTATCTAAGAGAAGAAGTGGCTACACTGACAAGTGTGCTATTTATCTATATAAGAGAAGAAAAAGTGGGTACACTGACAAGTGTGCTATGTATCTATCTAATAGAAGAAGTGGGTACACTGACAAGTGTGCTATGTATCTATCTAAGAGAAGAAGTGGGTACACTGACAAGTGTGCTATGCATCTATCTAAGAGAAGTTGGTACACTGACAAGTGTGCTATATATCTATCTAAGAGAAAAAGAAGTGGGTACACTGACAAGTGTGCTATGTATCTATCTAAGAGAAGAAAGTGGGTACACTACTAAGTGTGCTATGTAACTATCTAACAGATGTGGGTACACTGACAAGTGTGCTATGTATCTATCTAAGAGAAGTGGGTGCACTGACAAGTGTGCTATGTATCTATCTAAGAGAAGAAGTGGGTACATTGACAAGTGTGCTATGTATCTATCTAAGAGAAGAAGTGGGTACACTGACAAGTGTGCTATGCATCTATCTAAGAGAAGTGGGTATACTGACAAGTGTGCTATGTATCTATCTAAGAGAAAAAGAAGTGGGTACACTGACAAGTGTGCTATGTATCTATCTAAGAGAAGAAAGTGGGTACACTATTAAGTGTGCTATGTAACTATCTAAGAGATGTGGGTACACTGACAAGTGTGCTATGTATCTATCTAAGAGAAGTGGGTGCACTGACAAGTGTGCTATGTATCTATCTAAGAGAAGAAGTGGGTACACTGACAAGTGTGCTATGTATCTATCTAAGAGAAGAAAAAGTGGGTACACCAACACGTGTGCTATGTATCTATCTAAGAGAAGAAGTGGGTACACTGACAAGTGTGCTATGTATCTATTTAAGAGAAGAAGTGGGTACACTGACAAGTGTGCTATGTATCTATCCAAGAGAAGAAGTTAGTAAACTGACAGGTGTGCTATGCATCTATCTAAGAGAAGTGGGTACACTGACAAGTGTGCTATGTATCTATCTATGAGAAGAAGTGGGTACACTGACAAGTGTGCTATGTATCTATCTAAGAGAAGCAAGTGGGTACACTATTAAGTGTGCTATGTAACTATCTAAGAGATGTGGGTACACTGACAAGTGTGCTATGTATCTATCTAAGATAAGTGGGTGCACTGACAAGTGTGCTATGTATCTATCTAAGAGAAGAAGTGAGTACATTGACAAGTGTGCTATGTATCTATCTAAGAGAAGTGGGTACACTGACATGTGTGCTATGTATATATCTAAGAGAAGAAGTGGGTACACTGACACGTGTGCTATGTATCTATCTAAGAGAAGAAGTGGCTACACTGACAAGTGTGCTATTTATCTATCTAAGAGAAGAAAAAGTCGGTACACTGACAAGTGTGCTATGTATCTATCTAATAGAAGAAGTGGGTACACTGACAAGTGTGCTATGTATCTATCTAAGAGAAGAAGTGGGTACACTGACAAGTGTGCTATGCATCTATCTAAGAGAAGTTGGTACACTGACAAGTGTGCTATGTATCTATCTAAGAGAAAAAGAAGTGGGTACACTGACAATTGTGCTATGTATCTATCTAAGAGAAGAAGTGGGTACACTGACAAGTGTGGTATGTCTCTATCTAAGAGAAGAAGTTGCTACTCTGACAAGTGTGCTATTTATCTATCTAAGAGAAGAAAAAGTGGGTACACTGACAAGTGTGCTATGTATCTATCGAAGAGAAGAAGTGGGTACACTGACAAGTGTGCTATGTATCTATCTAAGAGAAGAAGTGGGTACACTGACAAGTGTGCTATGTATGTATCTAAGAGAAGAAAAACTGGGTACACTGACAAGTGTGCTATGTATCTATCTAAAAGAAGTAGGTACACTGACAAGTGTGCTATGTATCTATCTGAGAAGAAGTGGGTACACTGACAAGTGTGCTATGTATCTATCTAAGCGAAGAAGTGAGTACAGTCAAGTGTGCTATGTATCTATCTAAGAGAAGAAAAAGTGGGTACACCAACACGTGTGCTATGTATCTATCTAAGATAAGAAGTGGGTACACTGACAAGTGTGCTATGTATCTATCTAAGAGAAGAAGTGGGTACACTGACTAGTGTGCTATGTATCTATCTAAGAGAAGAAGTTGGTAAACTGACAGGTGTGCTATGCATCTATCTAATAGAAGTGGGTACACTGACAAGTGTGCTATGTATCTATCTAAGAGAAAAGGAAGTGGGTACACTGACAAGTGTGCTATGTATCTATCTATGAGGAGAAGTGGGTACACTGACAAGTGTGCTATGTATCTATCTAAGAGAAGCAAGTGGGTACACTATTAAGTGTGCTATGTAACTATCTAAGAGATGTGGGTACACTGACAAGTGTGCTATGTATCTATCTAAGAGAAGTGGGTGCACTGACAAGTGTGCTATGTATCTATCTAAGAGAAGAAGTGAGTACATTGACAAGTGTGCTATGTATCTATCTAAGAGAAGTGGGTACACTGACAAGTGTGCTATGTATATATCTAAGAGAAGAAGTGGGTACACTGACAAGTGTGCTATGTATCTATCTAAGAGAAGAAGTGGCTACACTGACAAGTGTGCTATTTATCTATATAAGAGAAGAAAAAGTGGGTACACTGACAAGTGTGCTATGTATCTATCTAATAGAAGAAGTGGGTACACTGACAAGTGTGCTATGTATCTATCTAAGAGAAGAAGTGGGTACACTGACAAGTGTGCTATGCATCTATCTAAGAGAAGTTGGTACACTGACAAGTGTGCTATATATCTATCTAAGAGAAAAAGAAGTGGGTACACTGACAAGTGTGCTATGTATCTATCTAAGAGAAGAAAGTGGGTACACTACTAAGTGTGCTATGTAACTATCTAACAGATGTGGGTACACTGACAAGTGTGCTATGTATCTATCTAAGAGAAGTGGGTGCACTGACAAGTGTGCTATGTATCTATCTAAGAGAAGAAGTGGGTACATTGACAAGTGTGCTATGTATCTATCTAAGAGAAGAAGTGGGTACACTGACAAGTGTGCTATGCATCTATCTAAGAGAAGTGGGTATACTGACAAGTGTGCTATGTATCTATCTAAGAGAAA
Source organism: Chaetoderma sp. LZ-2023a (assembly GCA_034401795.1). Taxonomy (NCBI): domain Eukaryota; kingdom Metazoa; phylum Mollusca; class Caudofoveata; order Chaetodermatida; family Chaetodermatidae; genus Chaetoderma; species Chaetoderma sp. LZ-2023a. Next base: position 14,877,584 of record CM067363.1, on the reverse strand, counting down.
AAGAAGTGGGTACACTGACAAGTGTGCTATGTATCTATCTAAGAGAAGAAAGTGGGTACACTATTAAGTGTGCTATGTAACTATCTAAGAGATGTGGGTACACTGACAAGTGTGCTATGTATCTATCTAAGAGAAGTGGGTGCACTGACAAGTGTGCTATGTATCTATCTAAGAGAAGAAGTGGGTACACTGACAAGTGTGCTATGTATCTATCTAAGAGAAGAAAAAGTGGGTACACCAACACGTGTGCTATGTATCTATCTAAGAGAAGAAGTGGGTACACTGACAAGTGTGCTATGTATCTATTTAAGAGAAGAAGTGGGTACACTGACAAGTGTGCTATGTATCTATCCAAGAGAAGAAGTTAGTAAACTGACAGGTGTGCTATGCATCTATCTAAGAGAAGTGGGTACACTGACAAGTGTGCTATGTATCTATCTATGAGAAGAAGTGGGTACACTGACAAGTGTGCTATGTATCTATCTAAGAGAAGCAAGTGGGTACACTATTAAGTGTGCTATGTAACTATCTAAGAGATGTGGGTACACTGACAAGTGTGCTATGTATCTATCTAAGATAAGTGGGTGCACTGACAAGTGTGCTATGTATCTATCTAAGAGAAGAAGTGAGTACATTGACAAGTGTGCTATGTATCTATCTAAGAGAAGTGGGTACACTGACATGTGTGCTATGTATATATCTAAGAGAAGAAGTGGGTACACTGACACGTGTGCTATGTATCTATCTAAGAGAAGAAGTGGCTACACTGACAAGTGTGCTATTTATCTATCTAAGAGAAGAAAAAGTCGGTACACTGACAAGTGTGCTATGTATCTATCTAATAGAAGAAGTGGGTACACTGACAAGTGTGCTATGTATCTATCTAAGAGAAGAAGTGGGTACACTGACAAGTGTGCTATGCATCTATCTAAGAGAAGTTGGTACACTGACAAGTGTGCTATGTATCTATCTAAGAGAAAAAGAAGTGGGTACACTGACAATTGTGCTATGTATCTATCTAAGAGAAGAAGTGGGTACACTGACAAGTGTGGTATGTCTCTATCTAAGAGAAGAAGTTGCTACTCTGACAAGTGTGCTATTTATCTATCTAAGAGAAGAAAAAGTGGGTACACTGACAAGTGTGCTATGTATCTATCGAAGAGAAGAAGTGGGTACACTGACAAGTGTGCTATGTATCTATCTAAGAGAAGAAGTGGGTACACTGACAAGTGTGCTATGTATGTATCTAAGAGAAGAAAAACTGGGTACACTGACAAGTGTGCTATGTATCTATCTAAAAGAAGTAGGTACACTGACAAGTGTGCTATGTATCTATCTGAGAAGAAGTGGGTACACTGACAAGTGTGCTATGTATCTATCTAAGCGAAGAAGTGAGTACAGTCAAGTGTGCTATGTATCTATCTAAGAGAAGAAGTGGGTACACTGACAAGTGTTCTATGTATCTATCTAAGAGAAGTGGATACACTGATAAGTGTGCTATGTATCTATCTAAGAGAAGAAGTGGGTACACTGACAACTGTGCTATGTATCTATCTAAGAGAAGAAGTGGGTACACTGACAACTGTGCTATGTATCTATCTAAGAGAAGAAGTGAGTACCCTGACAAGTGTGCTATATATATATATATATATATATATATATATATATATATATATATATATATATATATATATATATATATATATATATATATATATATATATATATATATATATATATATATATATATATATATATATATATCTAAGAGAAGAAGTGGATACACTGACAAGTGTGCTATGTATCTATCTAAGAGAAGTGGGTAGACTGACAAGTGTGTTATGTATCTATCTAAGAGAAGTGGGTACACTGACAAGTGTGCTATGTATCTATCTAAGAGAAGAAGAAGTGGATACACTGACTAGCACGAAGAACCTAAGGGAGCTAAGGACTCTCGCTGGAGACACTGAACAGTTGCCAAAGAAGAACTTATCTGCAGAATATTTTTTCAAACTACTGTAGCTGCAGAACTCCTCATCATCATCATCATCATCATCATCTTCACCATCATCATCATCATCATCTCAATGCGAGATTGTAGCGTCAATTGATGAGTAGTTTTACCTACTTACAGGACTGGCGGTATGATCAGGGAACGAAAAGAAGATGACGTAATTGATTAAGATATCAGCCAACACGTCACGTTGATTATGACGTCATATTGCTGGATAAACTGGAATGCAAACGCTTCCAATCAAATTATTCTCAAAATATTCTACATAACAATTATTAATTTGCAAATGATGTTTGTTGTTTGCTTTTTAGGGTCCAAACATTTATTTTGTCAACAGTGCATGGAAACGCTCAAAATGGTACTTTTACCAATTAACCGTTTAATTTAACTTAGTTTTTTTTAATATCACTTTGTAGGACAAAAAATCTGTAACATGACGAGACAAACACTTGATGAGTCGTAGGCCCATATAAGAAGTGATACTGTCATGGTTAAACAATAAAATAACCGCTTCCTTCGTTGATAGTCACACTCTTTTGACATTTCAGTGCCAAGATAAATAACAATGAGTAAATGTATTTAAATTAGATATGTATTTTTTTATAAAGAGTTGTTCTGCGGTAAATCGAGAAAACACTTGTTCAAGCAAAACCAGAAATCTGTTTTCACTTTCTACTCACTAGGCCTATGTTGAATGAGATAAGAGCACAAATAAGCAATGTTATCTTGGATTCAACATACCATATATGTACTTTTAAAGATCGTACTGATTTCAACTTGTCAGTGAAGAATGTTATTTTATACACAGTGTCTATCCTACGCAGTGTAACCACACCACTTAATCCGCAAATTGTTTTAGCAATGGTAAGACAGCACGGGTGATGAACTTGATTCGAGTACTTTAAGGGGTTTATGGCCGAAGAAAGGCAGGTTGTCCATAGATTGGACCAAGTGTGTGATATGCCAGGAAAACCAAGAAAGAAAAATTATGTACTAGATCAGCCGGCATTGAATCCATACTCTCATCTTGACTTGCTCGTTATGGTATAGTTCTCCAGCGACTTGAATCAGATCTTGATGACATAGTCAGTATTCACACTATGTCAGCCTAACTGTTATCACACTGCCACTAATACAAAGCATTGCTTATGTTAGTTTCAAAGAAAATACGGAATGTTCTGCATCACAGCTTCCTAAAAAAACAGGCATCACTTGCACGAGTACAAACACCCCAGTTGACAGACTGGCCAATGTGTCTTGTTTGCTATTCACACAAGAGAGATGGCTTTGATAAAGTTCAGATCGTTGCTTGTCAAGACACTTTGTATCCAGCTACACAGGTTTGCAATGACGATTTAATCACCTTAGATGCCATCAATTACAAATCCTGTATGGCAAGTTATACCACAAATGTAACATCGGTACAATTAATGATTACTCATTATATAATAATGATTTCTCCTGGTGTTTCCACCATCCGGGAATTGGTCTCATTTGCGATTCAGTAACCTTCAATCATACAATACAGTCATCATTCTTATTGTTAACAGACTATTCAGTGTGTTTGATTAATTATCAGCCAGGGCAGTTTCAAAATAATACAGTGGCGATGAAATAAATCAGTACGGAAACTATCGGTAAGATTAGACAATGTCCAAATGGCATCCGTGCTAAATTTGCCTACTTTAAACACAAACACACGCGCACGCACACACATACCCAACTCCACCCCTACACCCATTTCACGCGGACCGTGATCAGACATCATTATCGACGTAATGCACAAAATCGCGAGAAAAGTTTGACATTTACATAACAGCTACGGGCGTTACATTTAGGTGGTGAATCAGTGTTAGATGTATTTCGTGGATTAACCAAGACAGGTGAGAGTTTCAAAGAAGTAGCGATAAACTCGACTAGTATTTTTTCCATCGAAAAAACTTTCGTTACGAACTCTATGTATTTAAACAAGCAAATCAGCAAACCATTTCACAATTTGGCACGCATGTACATATGTGCGAATTTGCAGACATAAATGATGCAATCGCTCATCATGTCGCTGAGAAATGCCAATCCTCTCAATTAAAGTGCAGACTGTTATGGGAAACTGACATTACACTAGAAAAGATACTAGAAATTGTGCGTGCATTAGAAACGCCAAATCTACACACGTAACACATTCAGAGACAAACGAAAATACCTTGAATTTCCTGTCACGTGGTCAAAATCAGAAGCATTTACGACAGCAAATTAAAATCCTGTGCACACGGTCACAAAGCCCCGCAGATTAATGCCAATGCGCATGGTAGGGAAAAAATCAGAAACTGTGGTAGAAACTGGCTCCACATAGACACCCCTTGTCCAACTATTTGGAAAACATGTGACAAATGTTACAAACAAAATCGCTTTGCAAACGTTCACACAACAGTCAGAGAAGCATCTTTCAAAATACACCAAAATATAATCCAAGACAGAAATCAGTAAACCAACTTGTCTATGAAGAAGAGAAAACTGATGATGACGAATATGTTTTCACTGTGAACAATCGACCATATAGTAATAGCCAAGGCACAACACAACCAAAAACAAATGTCTCAATTGCAGGTGTAAATGTACTCATTGATAGTGGTGCATCGGTAAATGCTATTGGCAAACTCAGCTTCAATAGCATTGCAAAACAAAACTCGTTAACACTAAAATCACCAAAGTAAAAGATGTTCGTGTATGGTTCAAACATCACACTGCACATATTAGGAACTTTTGATGCCACAGTAGAAACTTAGTAGTGTAGTGTTCTATGTGACTGATCAAAAATGTGGATCACTACTTGGTTATAACATTGCTACAGAACTTGGTTTGTTGAATATTCCGGACGGAAATATGAACGGAATTCCACAACAGTTTCCAAATCAGATTACAGCTAGCTCTAAAACACAGCCTGACAAACTTAAACATGAATGCTCAGATGTATTTCAAGGAGCTGCCAAGCTTAAAAACTACCAATTCAGAAACCAGTTGTGCAACAACCGCGGCAAATTCCGTTTTATTTACTTAAGCTGGTCGAGAAGGAACTCGAGTCAATTGACCAAGCAGACATCATTGAGCGTGTCAAACGGCCTACACCATGGGTCTCACCTATCGAGAGACATCAATTTATTTAGATGCTAGCCCTGTGGTAGTCAGTGCAATTCTCTTGCAGACTGGTCCAGTTGATCAAAAACACAATATGTCATATGCTAGTAGGATATTATCAGATACAAATTGGTGGTATTCTCAAACAGAAAGAGGCACTTGCCACTGTTTGGGCCTGCGAGAGGTTTCATCTGTATTTGTTCGGGTGTCCATTCACTGTTGTAACGAACCATAAACCCCTTGAACCAATGTTCAACAGGCCTCAATCTCAACTCCTAGCACGCATCACACATTGGCAATTACGGCTTTAACCATATGCACTAAAAGTTGTGTACAAACCTGGCACAGAAAATCGACCATGATTTTCTTTGATGCCATCCACAGCAATATCAGCGTTCATCTGATCGTGACATAGCCAATGAATATGTGAACTTTTTCTCATAACATTCAATTCCAAAATCACTCAACCAGTAAATTACAAGAATCTCACAAAGATGATGTAGAAATGACTAAACTAACTAAAGCTGTTAACTCTAATAGTTGGAACAAACGGGACATTCACTTGAAACCATTTTAAACAATTCGTCATGAACTTACTGTTGGTATGCTTGTTCAAGCGACTATCAGGAATCATTTTGCGTGGCACAATGATGGTTGTTCCTCTATCTTTACGACAAGATGTCATTAAATTAGCGCATGGAGGTCACCAGGGAGTCGTAACAACTAAACGCTTCTATATAAGAATGTCTGGTATCCCAAAATTGATCAAGATTTAGAGATGTACATTAACAATGCTTACCATGTCATGGAAATTCATCCAGCAGACAAACCAGAACCTCTCAACATGGCAACAATGCCGAACAAACCATGGAGTCGTGTCAGTGTGAACTAAAACGGGAGAGTAATAGTCCTGACACTGGAAGCAATGGTTGTCTTAGACCTGCACCACATAAGTGTATGTAAACCCACAATCACTATATTCACCCTTCAACACTGATGATATGTATACGCACGTGTGCTCTTATTAGTGCATCTGCATGTGCGTGAATGTGTGAGTGCACATGCGTGCATGTGATATGACAGCATACACTGCTATGTCCAAAGGATACATTTAATCATAATGGGCTTGATTCTGTGAGCCTTTATGTCAGTGATCGGTGATCGGATGCCCAATATGAGCAACCATTTTCTGTCACATTTATGAAATAAGCATCTGAACCCATTATGTATAGCAAATCGACTGCATTGGCATGATTAAATAATGGCCTATCATAGAAGTCATTATTTCACCGGCCCCCGTGACAATCGATGTACTATTTATAAACATGGATGCTCGCATGTAGTGAGCTCGCCTGTGTGTATCTGCATACATCTGAATAGCATAATCCTAAAAATAACATCCATCATTTGTGAATGTGATTATATAGAAAATGTATCGCAATTAGAGATAACACTACATACGTCTACGTGTGTGTGGCCAAGTGAAAGGCAGCAGTCAGGCACACAAATTGCAATGACAAACGGCAACTATAAAAATGGAAATGGCGTTTAAAACGTCATTGTATAATATAATATAATATAACCATATCTCCAATGTAGCGGAATGTTCCAACAGCACGTGAGTGAGCTGACATTTTACAATGTCCTGCTTTATACAACCGGTTTGCTCACTAACTAGATGACCGCCATATTGGGTCATGGTAGAAAGTTTAACACCTAATTCTGTCAGTGATGAAATATGGCTATGTACTATGTATGCTATCCATACACATTCAAGAAACGGTCAAACCCTTTCATAAATACAAAATTGATAAATGTATAAGTATATCTGAAGGATTATCAAAGACGTTATAAGAATGCACAATAATCACATATTCATAGTTGTACAAGATGCTGTCTCAATCTTACGGGGCATAAGATGCTGTCTAAGATATGGGTGATGGAGAAGACAGATGCATCAGATTCATGCCGTCAGAAATACCTCATATTCTACATGTATAAATAACTTACTCATGCACTTTCATGATATATAGACAGAATAGAGTATTATTATCATAACTGACATCAGTATAGATTCTCTCGTAATACGTTTCCTTATTTTAGAACAGTCTAGACAAGCTAAATAGTATTTGCATTTATTACATAAACAAGCTTATATTACATTGCATAATAGTCATTCAATCATTATAGATTAGATTATATTCACCTAATGTAGTATGATAGAATAGATTCACGTGCGGCTGGCAGTGCTGTACATCGCATTCACCTAATGTAGTATGACAGAATAGATTCATGTGCGGCTGTCAGTGCCGTACATCGCATTCACCTAATGTAGTATGACAGAATAGATTCGTGTGCAGCTGTCAGTGCCGTACATCGTATTCGCCTAATGTAGTATGACAGAATAGATTCGTGTGCGGCTGACAGTGCCGTATTTCGTAATCGCCTAATGTAGTATGACAGAATAGATACACGTGCGGCTGACAGTGCCGCACATCATATTCGCCTAATGTAGTATGATAGAATAGATTCGTGTGCGGCTGACGGTGCCGTACATCGTATTCGCCTAATGTAGTATGACAGAATAGATTCGTGTGCGGCTGACAGTGCCGTACTTCGTAATCGCCTAATGTAGTATGACAGAATAGATTCACGTGCGGCTGACAGTGCCGCACATCATATTCGCCTAATGTAGTATGACAGAATAGATTCGTGTGCGGCTGACAGTGCCGTACATCGTATTCGCCTAATGTAGTATGACGGAATATATTCATGTGCGGCTGACAGTGACGGTACATCGCATTCACCTAATGTAGTATGACAGATTATATTCATGTGTGGCTGTCAGTGCCGTACATCGCATTCACCTAATGTAGTATGACAGATTATATTCATGTGTGGCTGTCAGTGCCGTACATCGCATTCACCTAATGTAGTATGACGGAATATATTCATGTGCGGCTGACAGTGACGGTACATCGCATTCACCTAATGTAGTATGGCAGATTATATTCATGTGTGGCTGTCAGTGCCGTACATCGCATTCACCTAATGTAGTATGACAGAATAGATTCATGTGCGGCTGACAGTGCTGTACATCGCATTCACCTAATGTAGTATGACAGATTATATTCATGTGTGGCTGTCAGTGCCGTACATCGCATTCACCTAATGTAGTATGACAGAATAGATTCATGTGCGGCTGACAGTGCTGTACATCGCATTCACCTAATGTAGTATGACAGAATAGATTCGTGTGCGGCTGTCAGTGCCGCACATCATATTCACCTAATGTAGTATGACAGAAGAGATTCATATGCGGCTGTCAGTGCCGTACATCGCATTCACCTAATGTAGTGTGACAGAATAGATTCGTGTGCAGCTGTCAGTGCCGTACATCGTATTCGCCTAATGTAGTATGACAGAATAGATTCATGTGCGGCTGACAGTGCCGTACATCGTATTCACCTAATGTAGTATGACGGAATATATTCATGTGCGGCTGACAGTGACGGTACATCGCATTCACCTAATGTAGTATGACAGATTATATTCATGTGTGGCTGTCAGTGCCGTACATCGCATTCACCTAATGTAGTATGACAGAATAGATTCATGTGCGGCTGACAGTGCTGTACATCGCATTCACCTAATGTAGTATGACAGATTATATTCATGTGTGGCTGTCAGTGCCGTACATCGCATTCACCTAATGTAGTATGACAGAATAGATTCATGTGCGGCTGACAGTGCTGTACATCGCATTCACCTAATGTAGTATGACAGAATAGATTCGTGTGCGGCTGTCAGTGCCGCACATCATATTCACCTAATGTAGTATGAGAGAAGAGATTCATATGCGGCTGTCAGTGCCGTACATCGCATTCACCTAATGTAGTGTGACAGAATAGATTCGTGTGCAGCTGTCAGTGCCGTACATCGTATTCGCCTAATGTAGTATGACAGAATAGATTCGTGTGCGGCTGACTGTGCCGTACTTCGTAATCGCCTAATGTAGTATGACAGAATAGATTCACGTGCGGCTGACAGTGCCGCACATCATATTCGCCTAATGTAGTATGATAGAATAGATTCGTGTGCGGCTGACGGTGCCGTACATCGTATTCGCCTAATGTAGTATGACAGAATAGATTCGTGTGCGGCTGACAGTGCCGTACTTCGTAATCGCCTAATGTAGTATGACAGAATAGATTCACGTGCGGCTGACAGTGCCGCACATCATATTCGCCTAATGTAGTATGACAGAATAGATTCGTGTGCGGCTGACAGTGCCATACATCGTATTCGCACAATGTAGTATGACAGAATATATTCATGTGCGGCTGACAGTGCCGTACATCGTATTCACCTAATGTAGTATGACGGAATATATTCATGTGCGGCTGACAGTGACGGTACATCGCATTCACCTAATGTAGTATGACAGATTATATTCATGTGTGGCTGTCAGTGCCGTACATCGCATTCACCTAATGTAGTATGACAGAATAGATTCATGTGCGGCTGACAGTGCTGTACATCGCATTCACTTAATGTAGTATGACAGATTATATTCATGTGTGGCTGTCAGTGCTGTACATCGCATTCACTTACTGTAGTATGACAGAATAGATTCATGTGCGGCTGACAGTGCTGTACATCGCATTCACCTAATGTAGTATGACAGAATAGATTCATGTGCGGCTGACAGTGCTGTACATCGCATTCACCTAATGTAGTATGACAGAATAGATTCGTGTGCGGCTATCAGTGCCGCACATCATATTCACCTAATGTAGTATGACAGAACAGATTCATGTGCGGCTGACAGTGCTGTACATCGTATTCACCTAATGTAGTATGACAGAATAGATTCATTCACGCCAACCCCGCGATGGGTTGGATGGAGCCTAATATCAACATTGCCTCACAATCTACAATCATATGGGTAATTAACATAAAACTTGGTCGAATTCCGCCAACCTTCACTTTCTGACCCATCTCCACCCTGTTTCCACCTCACCCTAGGGCTAGATAGAGCCGTCAGGTCTCCAATCATATCGGTAACTCACATGAAAAAATTGACTGAATTTCACCAAACCGTTTCGGAGGAGATAGCTGGACGGACAGACGGATGGGCAGAAAGAGGCAATTGTAATCTCCACTCTGTTTTTCTGTGAGGATAAATAATAGTGCTACCTTTGTCATTAAATTTGTCGTACAGTGGTCAGGACTCTCAATACTTAGTGAGGTGCTACGACAATAAGATATATAACAGAAAATGGTATAATAATGATCAGCATCAACCGGCGTTAAAGTGTGAAACAGTAGGATCCCAAACCAATGGATCCAGTTTCTCAGTCAATCATAGCATGCTATAATCAACTGTGACGTGTACGATGACATTCTAATTAATTACGTCATGAATGACAAAGCTCAGTTCGCCATGAGCACTTAATTCATGACGGACTAAGCGTTGCTGTATGAATTGTATGTATTTACTATTTAAATAAACAGTCTGTTGAATATTTTGAAACTAATTTGTCTGGGCACCGTTGCTGCCATAGCAACATCACCCAGTCAAATTAGTTTGAAAATATACAACAGCTGGCCTGTATTGGTAATTGAGATTCTGAGTGCTGGGGGGGGGGGAGGATTTCTCAATCGCAACCCGGTAAAAGCGTGGGTGGAACGTAGCTAGATATGGGTGGGGCATAGCTAAAACTGGATTCCTATATCGCCATATCATATCAAGTTTATCACACTCGGTTAATAAGATCTGATTTGGAAGTCGTAGCCTGTCATACAATGCTTGCATAACATTTAATGTACAGTAATGTTTCGTGAATAAGCGGGTGGGGGATTGCTCAGTAGTGACTCGCTTGGCTAGGATGGTAGATAGGTAGGCTACTCGCTTGGCTCAAGATGGTGGATGGATATTCGTTAGGGTCGTGATGATTACCTTTGGATTGAATAATGAAGGCAGGAATGTATTACTGGAAATTTATTTTAAACATATAGAATTTGCAATGGCGGAAAGTTAACTTGAATCAAAACTGTGATCTAAATGATATATAGTAGTAGTAGGAAGAGCATGAAGAGAAGTGAGATGAGGAGCGTGGAATTGAGGAGCAGCAGTAGGAGTGACAGCAGGATTTTGAGTGGTGGTAGTAGAATGGGGAGGGAAAGGACGAGAGACGCAAGAGCCTCAGCAGTAGTAGTAGTAGTAGTAGTAGTAGTAGTAGTAGTAGTAGTAGTAGTAGTAGTAGTAGTAGTAGTAGCAGCAGCAGCAGTAGTAGCAGTAGTAGCAGGAGCAGTAGTAGTAGTAGTAGTAGTAGTAGTAGTAGTAGTAGTAGTAGTAGTAGTAGTAGTAGTAGTAGTAGTCGTAGTAGCAGTGGTAGTAGTAGTAGTAGTAGTAGTAGTAGTAGTAGTAGTAGTAGTAGCAGTAGTAGTAGTAGTAGTAGTAGTAGTAGTAGTAGTAGTAGTAGTAGTAGTAGTAGTAGTAGTAGTAGTAGTAGTAGTAGTCAATATTGTCAACGCACTCGCTCAGAATCTTCAATAATTGAAAAAATTCAAAAATTTAAGATATTTTGGTTTATCTTATTGCCTGAGATTTGTCATTTTGTTTGAGGAAAGCCATATGGCATTAATTTTAACCCGTTACTGGTTCAATTTGTTCAGTAGAATCCAAATATTCGCTTACTTATTTAATGTACATTTGCAGGCACAGACAAGGTCATTCCCGAGAATATGCCACTGGAACGACTGTCTCGGTTCCCGAGCCAGTCATTCCAGCGGGAAATTTTCAAAAATACTCCAATCCCCGCCGGCAAATGGACATTGCCCAAGATCACTAAATTGACCGTTTTTGGCTGACCATCATACAAGGGTTAATGTTGAATGATTGAGATGGATATTCTGGATAGCTATTTGAGTTTTGCTTTTACCAAGATGTCACGTAGATTCGGATTTTTCTTAAACGCAATTACTGGACGCTTGTTAAAGGGTTGTTTCAGTTTCTCATGTAGGTTTTGATACTCATCCTTCAAGATTTTGGAAATTTCAACGTTTTTCCGATTATAGGTCAGAATGAATGGAATTTTGTCACGTTGATCAGATAAGCCTGGGTCCGAGTTTATTCCCCTTGGCCACTGTGTTTCGAGTTCTTTAATCCAAAACGATTCTCGAAGTTTTCTTTGTTTATCAGTTTCTTCTGCCGTATCTGAAAGGGGTGGCTGTTCAATTGGCATAATTTCAAAGTCACGAAGGACTAAATGGTCAGGAAGATTAAAATGTTCGGAAACATGTGTGTCTTCCTCTAGCCTAATATCTGAGAGGTGTCGAGTTGCCCGCCATCTTAATGGACATTTGGTTCCGCCGACAAACTGTTTTGGCACAATTTGCATGAAATTAGATAAATAACATTTTCAGAGTCACAATCTAGATTAGACTGAAGTTTGACCCTGCTTTTGTTCTGAAAGCTCGTGAAAGTATTCTGGTTTGGGAGAAATTCATCTAACTTGCACCTTTTCTTTCCGCATTTGCGAGATTCGCCTACACCTATAATCGGACGATTGTGAGAAATTATTGATAGGCCGACGATTTGAGGCATTATCTGGAATGGTTTCCATGCCGTCCAATGTTTCAGATTTGATTTTGCGCAAGAATCGCGGGGAGTAACCTCGTGGTTTGAGGGCTTTGAATAGGGTAGAGCACGCTTCTTCAAAGTTTTTCCTATCACTCGAATTCCTGTGAAAACGGATTATTTGTGATTTTACTATTCCTTTAAAAGTATGAGGGATGGATGGAAAGATTTTGTGTGCAATAGCTGATGCGAATCGGTTGGTTTGAAATACACTTTGTAGTCTAAGTAGCCAGTTGTTTCATACTTTAGACCTTTATATAGAGTTACATCCAGGAAATCTACAGACATCTCGTCAATGGCTGCTATTAATTTGATATTCGGATCGTGACTGTTCAGAATTTCGAAAAATTCATCAAACTCTGACTTTGTGTGTTGTCAAATCATGAAAATGTCATCAAGGTACCTGCGATAAACGAGGGGCTGTTTTGGACACTTTTCTAACGCTTCCTCCTCCCACTCTGCTACGTACATATTGGCAAAACATGGGCTAAAGCGCGTGCCCATCGTGCAGCCGCAAATTTGTTGGTAAATTTCGCCATCAAATTCAAAATCATTGCCTTTCAGACTCAGCTCTAATAGAGCTATTACTTCTCTGTCTGGCCTGTTGGTGTCTGGGTAGTTCACGAATGCTTTACGGATAGAATTTATACCCTTCTCGATGTCAATGTTTGTATACATATCATCGACGTCAAGCGTGACCAAGAATGAATTTGGAGTTATCCAGGTCTCAGAGACCTGTGATAAGAAGTCTTCTGTGTTTTTCAAGAAGCTGGGGTGTCTATTTGCTATTGGCTGTAGATGGTAATCGATGTATTCACTGATTCTGTAGGATTCTGAGCCACAATCAGAGATTATAGGTTGCCCAGGCGGTGACATTGGGTCCACCCACGAATCTATGGGTTTATGAATTTTTGGCAAAAGATAGAAAGTCCGTGGTTTTGACTCAAGTTTAGCAAAGAGATACTTATGTTGCTTTTCGGTGATCTTCTTGCTATTAAATTTGCTGCAATTATTTTGCCAAAGTGTTTTGCTTAGTTTCTGGTAATGCTTTGGGTTACTAAGTTGTCGTTGTGCTTCACGTTTATAGTTATCTTTAAGCATTATTACAGTCGCCGACCCTTTATCTGCAGGTTTGATGACAATTTCGCTGTTTTTAGACAATTCAATTAAGGCCTGGCGTTCCTCATAGGGTAAATTTGGTTGATCATTAGGGAATGCAGAATTTTTAACAGGTTCTGAAAAGAGTTCTATGCTTTCACCGATCGCTGGGTCCAGGATTTTTACGTTTGGTGCCCAGCCAGTTTTTTCAATGAATGGTGGAATGTTACTATTAGAGTTACGAAAGAAGTCTGCTAACTTAATACGGCGACTAAATTCAGATGTTTCCATACAGCCATTATCTAAAAGAGCATCCAAACCTGTTTTAGGTTTTGGTGTTGGGACAAATGTAAGACCAAAATTGAGCAGTGACTGCTCTGCTTCACCTAATGGGGAGCCAGTTAGATTGACAATATTACTGCCCAGTCCTGTTTCCGGGCGGATGTTACCTTGGCCCTTGTCTAGTTTAAATTTAGGAATTTAAGCCAGGCAGAATACATAGAGTTAGCTATCTTCTCAGTCCAATGAATGTTATCCTTAACAACATTAAATTCGGAGAGTCTGAGTGCAGGAATGACAGTCACAGATATTGACGATTCAGCCGTCGAATTGAGGGATTGAATCGCCAACCTCTGCTGAGCTGTCAACCGACTTGAATAGTTAATTTTTGCGAAGTAAATCGCAGTCTTTGGGAATGTGGACTTAATCGCATTGAGAAGCAGCATTAATCTATGTTTTAAACTAGAGATGGGTTCATTCATATCATTAATACCAATGTTAATCACTATTTTCTCTGGTTTAAATGATCCAGTGTGCTTTTGAATTAGTCCTCTAGCATGACACAATTTAGCTACTGGGTAGCAGGCAACTTGCGTTTCAGGGTGGGGCTCAACATTAATGCGACTCAGGTTCGAAGCTCCAAAGATGAGTACTTTGTTCGTGAGAACATGTAGTCGCCAGTCAATTTTGTTTTCGATTTCATGACGAAATTTCCAAAAAATGTTTCTCTCCAACATGGTTGGTTGTTTGGGTCTGTTTGCAAATTTAATAGGACGCACCTCCGGTGCATTACTTGGACCTGGAGTTGGAGAGAAGCTGGGTTGTGGCAGTTTCCCTGTTGGGAATGGGGTCTTGAGACCCGATGGTTGACTGCTCTGAGGGGATTTCTGAGAAGCGCCAGTCCGTGGGCCAGATTTGCTACCATTAACCCTTTCCCTCTGTGGCAAGGGCGGATATTCGTTTGGGTCATTTAGATTTATAGTGGAGAGTCAGGTAGTGGGATTAATGATGCTTCAAATAGCATATCTCTAGGGCCAGAATATAATGGTAGCAATGGAGAGATTTTATTGTCTACTCGTTTTGTGACTGGCGGCGAAGTTTCAGGTGATCTGAGGCGTTTGTTCATTTGTGATTGTGGGGCCACGGTTGGTATCATGACCAGAGGCGTGGCGTGTGCGAGATTTTGAATTGGTTGCTGACATGGATCTATCGGTCGCACAAAATCGTAAAAAGAACTAATCGCATTAATGTCGAGCTTTCTATTATAATTGTTTTTTGCCCAGCGTATAGCATTGGATTTAGCACGACCTAGGTCTAAATGTGGCATTGCCTGTGTGAGGACTACTTCAGTTCTAATACTACCAAGTTGTTCATTATAGTGATTTAACATGGCCTTAATGGTAGATTTTGCCCACTCAAAATTCACATTCCAGATGGCAAAGTAGATGTCATCATCTGACATAGCTGGCTTACAAAATCCATTCAGCTCTTCTACCTTCCTGCTAAGCCCATCAGGGGGAGTTTCGGCATCTAAATACCTACGTAGCGTAGCAATATGGTGGAAGCACTGAATTATTTGGTAATACAGCTTTACCAGGCGCGCATGCACAGATGAACCCCCTTTACCATCTCCATTCTTCCTACGACCATTCTTCCTCACGATAGCCATTCAGACAGACAAGCGTTCAATCTAACTAGCAATCAGACAGGCAGTTGAGCAGGTAAGTAAGATTCGATCAGGCAAACTCAAATTCAAGCACACAAATTCATTCACATCAACTACAAATTGAACCAATATATTACTTACACCTGAAAGACAAATTATAGAATTAACATGTAATATGCAAGGGTTAACAATACAACAATACAATACGCAATATTATAAGTTACTCACAGTAATCATGGACACCGTCAATTGGCCAAATGCATTTCGCATGGATGCGCTTCATCAGTAGCCTGTATGACAAATCTGTCAGTCCTTCAGTATAGACAGCTTTATATACCTTTACTGAATTACTCAATCTCCTTTGAAAAACTACTCTATGGTTTAATTTGAACAAGGTTTGAGTTTCCTTTGATCCGGGTTTATCACACACATCATTAATAAAGCCAATGATTAGTGGACTGCTTTCACTCCAAACAGATTAGTGAAATTTTACTCTTCCGAATTGGATTGATAAGTGAGTGGTGTTTCCTTTACGAGATCATGAACCGATCATTCAAAGGTGTTATATGCTTTTGTTGGGACACTCAATTTTGCCTTTTGATGCCTTTTGATCATTTGATGCCGAAAAAATGAATCAAGTTTGGAGGACATATTTTGCCATTTGATAGAATTTTGTTCACCACACCCGAAAGGCCACTGCAGTGTTTATAATTAAACTTTGTTCATACATGTAGAAAGAAAGTAGTATTCAGCTCCCTTAATTTTATGTGAGTGAGTGGCTGGGCGGACACACAGACAGCCAGATGGCTGGCAAGGCAGATGGACGGATCCATCCATCCATCTATCCATACACCCATCCATCCATCCATCCCACGCCCCCATCCATGGACGGATGGGGAGTCGGGCAGGATGGGGAGGTGGGATGGGGACGCGCATAAAGGAAGGATAGAGCTTAGTCGGAGAGAGGGAGGAAGGATCCATCCATCCACCCACCCACCCACCCACCCACCCACCCACCCACCCACCCATCCATCCATTCATTCATTCATCCATCCACCCACCCATCGATCTCCACACACCAATCCAACCACCCGTCCATCCACCCATCCATCAATCCTTCCATCCACCAACCCACCCACCCACCCACCCACCCACCCATCCATCCATCCATCCAACCCATGCCCCCATCCATGGAAGGATGGGGAGACGGGATCGGGACGTGCATATAAGAAGGATAGAGCTTAGTCGGAGAGAGGGAGGAAGGGTCCATCCATCCATCCATCCATCCCACACATCCATGCCACTCAACCATCCATCCCACACACCCATCCATGGAAGGAAGTGGATTGGGGATGATGGATGGGCAGGATCCATCCATCCCACCATCCACTCACCCATACATCAATCCATCCATCCATCCATCCATAGAAGGGAGGGAAGGAGGGATGGGAAGGATCCATCAGGCAGAATAGCGGGAGGGATGGGCAAATGGACAGACAGACAAGTGGACCATGTGACTGCCAGAGTAGTGAATGCATGGGTGGATGGACAGGAGCTGACGGATGTGTAGGCGGGCGGACCAGTGAATGAATGGAGAAGCAGGAGAGTGAATCCGGGAATGATTGTAGAATTTGGTATATCAGTCTCTCCACTGAAAGACTGACAGACTGGCTGACGGTGTCGACGGATATATAAGTTATGTTTTTACAAGGCAATAAAATAACAGAACTGGCACTCGCAAGTATGTAGTCAATATTGTCAACGCACTGGCTCAGAATCTTCAATAATTGAAAAAATTCAAAAATTTAAGATATTTTGGTTTATCTTACTGCCTGAGATTTGTCATTTTGTTTGAGGAAAGCCATATGGCATTAATGTTCACCCTTTACTGGTTCAATTTGTTCAGTAGAATCCAAATATTCGCTTACTTATTTAATGTACATTTGCAGGCACAGACAAGGTCATTCCCGAGAATATGCCACTGGAACGACTGTCTCGGTTCCCGAGCCAGTCATTCCAGCGGGAAATTTTCAAAAATACTCCAATCCCCGCCGGCAAATGGACATTGCCCAAGATCACTAAATTGACCGTTTTTGGCTGACCATCATGCAAGGGTTAATGTTGAATGATTGAGATGGATATTCTGGATAGCTATTTGAGTTTTGCTTTTACCAAGATGTCACGTAGATTCGGATTTTTCTTAAACGCAATTACTGGACGCTTGTTAAAGGGTTGTTTCAGTTTCTCATGTAGGTTTTGATACTCATCTTTCAAGATTTTGGAAATTTCAACGTTTTTCCGATTATAGGCCAGAATGAATGGAATTTTGTCACGTTGATCAGATAAGCCTGGGTCCGAGTTTATTCCCCTTGGCCACTGTGTTTCGAGTTCTTTAATCCAAAACGATTCTCGAAGTTTTCTTTGTTTATCAGTTTCTTCTGCCGTATCTGAAAGGGGTGGCTTATGATCATGTCGATAGTCACTTACAGGACTGGCGGTATGATCAACGAACGAAAAGAAGAAGAAGAAGAAGAAGAAGATTAAAATGTTCGGAAACATGTGTGTCTTCCTCTAGCCTAATATCTGAGAGGTGTCGAGTTGCCCGCCATCTAAATGGGCATTTGGTTTCCCCGACATACTGTTTTTGGCACAATTTGCATGAAATTAGATAAATAACATTTTCAGAGTCACAATCTAGATTAGACTGAAGTTGGAACTTGCTTTTGTTCTGAAAGCTCGTGAAAGTATTCTGGTTTGGGAGAAATTCATCTAACTTGCACCTTTTCTTTCCGCATTTGCGAGATTCGCCTACACCTATAATCGGACGATTGTGAGAAATTTTTGTAGGCCGACGATTTGAGGCATTATCAAAAAACGTCTTCTTTTAGTCGGCAAATGGACATTTGTCAAGACCACTGCAGAAGCCGTCAAGATGCTTAACTGGCAATTCTTTGTTGATAAGCTTCCTTTCCTTGCATGTGCTAGTGCTGCAGAGATCAGATCACGGTGTTCACAGGTATTCGAAGAGGTGTTCATCGATGGTCATCTGTTCGTCTGTCTAGAGTTTGGCTGAGCTGTACAGGAGAGGACAGATGACGACATCAGTGAGGAAGTCCGAGGGTTCATCCGCGACCTCTCTTGACAATCTCTATCACTGGCCAGGCGGCTATTATCGCCTCACCAACTGCTCAAGGCTGCATGTTGCAAGGGTCACAGATTCACCTTGGAGATGGTTAGCCGGTGGCTTAACAGGCAGGCGATGTGGCAGATCTACAGACCTCGTCCACGGCACATTCGGTATGCACACTTCGATGAACCTGTCCCAAACAGAGTTCACCAGGCAGATGTTCTGTTCCTTCCACATGATCGGGTCTGTTCCAGAGGAACATGCAAGACCTACAAGTACACCCTCACTATCGTCGATGTCGCCAGCAGAAACAAGGCGGCAGTGCCGCTCACAGATAAAATCCATGGGCCAGACAGCTTCCGGGTTCCAGAGTATCTATGAGGCCCCACAAAATCCCCTCCAGTGACCAGGGTGGATGAGGGTAAGGAGTCTAGAGGTGAGACTGCGTCCCTCATGCGCAAACATAGTGTCATGATTAGGCGAGGCGAGATGGGCCATCACCGTGCCCAGGCTATCGTCGAGCGGTGGAACCAGACACTGGCAGAGAGGCTGTTCCCACATCAGTATGCTCAGGAGATGGCTGTCCCAGAGGGCGATCGTTCCAGAGTATAGGTCAGAGGCCTACCCGTTGTCCACATAGCCTTGGGTACCTCTATGTCCACCTCGGCAAACCCGAACCAACGATCCACTAGCGGATCAGTTTTAAAGCGTTCACCATCGCCGTTGTGTGCGCTTGCGCTACCTGACCACTTCCGTACAATCTCTTTCGCACAGGGCATCTCTTGGGCCATTGTAGACAGGTACAGAGCATTCGCATCATAACCCAAGAGACGTTGACATACACGCCCCGCTGTGTCCACAGAACAGGAACGAATTCGAGTAACACCAGACTCATGGTATCTCGTGAACATGATGTTTGGTGCAACAGCAGTACCTTTAAACATTTTGTAGGCTTCCTTGCCTGGAGCGTAAAGGCTAACATCTGGCATATGTTGAGTGGTTCCACGAAGTAGACACTGTAGTGACACTTCCGGAAGAGACCGCGTCTTTCAGAATGTCAATACCTCATTCTGTGTAGAATTGTCATATCTGCTCAATAGCTTCGATAACGGACTGACATCCAAGTTATTGTAGTATTACAGCCAGTCTGCAAAAATCTTCATCCCGTGATCACTGAAGGACTGCTTACATTGCTTCCACTCTGACAACTCAAGAAGGTAAACTCCCTTGAGGTTAGATGGATAGTCAAGCTTCTCAGGCGTGTCGAACCATTCATAAGGCAACCGGCTCTTCTGTTGTGTGCACCCATAAGCTTTGATCCATGCCTCGTAGGAGACTCCAGGACCGAGGTAGTTCAGCACATCTAGAAACATTAGTTCAGGTATAATGATAAACATTGCCTGGCTAGCCTTTTTAGCGACTTTCACCATTGTTCCTTGCGCTGTAGTCCCGACAGTAGAACTTGTAAGTTCATCCACAAAGTAATTCTTGATGAGGTTCAGGTCCTACCAGCCAGGGTTGAACCCTAGCATGGGCCCCTGGTCACACCACTCGTTGATAAGCCGCTGCTGTCGTTTTGGTAACTTGTACAAGTCTGCGAGTAGATACTGTGACCGGACATGTTCACTGATTTGGTTTGCTCATCGTTGGATCTCCTGCACGAACTCTAAGATCAACACTTTGGGTTTAATATTGCAGAGGTGATTGGGCTCTTGTTGTTCAACAAAGGAACAGCCGACTGACACCGAGATAGAGCTGTGTGCACTCTCGATCGTAAGAGTCTCTGTAGGGCGAGTCTTGACTCCATCGAGAAAGGCTTTGAAGTCATAGACGATGAAGTGTGGGTATGGTACCGTCTGCATCTGTGCATGGGCGCTTGGACAACGTTTTATGGTGCACTCCCACTGTACTACAAGCGTGTGTCCGGTTGTGCTCAGTTTCTTGTCTCTCGTGATCGTCTTGCTGTACCTTTGTTCAGCATCCGCCCCTTGCTGGTGTTTTGAACATCCATGCCAGCGACATCCATGAAACTGGTATACTGTGTCATTTGTCGGATCATAACCATCTACAAGAGCCCCCTCGATTCAATGTTCTCCACCGTGACCACACTTTGCATGGTGTATGTGAATTCCTAGGTGTTCACTTCGTATTCAATCCAATGGGTAGCCACTGAACTGGACGTTTGGGTTGGATAGGCCTTCTTGTATGCTGACTGCGGTACCTCTACCTTCTCCCCGGGGCAATCGATGATTGTCTTTCCTCCTGTACAGCGGTCAGCATGGTGATGGAGATTCCATGCTTGGATGAACTGCTGTTGACAGTGCCCGCAGATGAAAGTGTGGGCTAGCTTGGAGATGTACCTAATGAATAAGGCGTGGTGGTCGTATACTCCAATGGTCATGACGCTCAGATATTGAGCAGGTTTCCTGATCAGATACCAGATGCCCTCTTCGGTAGGCTCATAAACATGAATCCCTGCCTTCACAAAGAACTCTACCCTGTCCAGCTGGTCTAGGGAGGTTCCTGGTAAATCTGTTGTTGCAGTCGGAATGAAAGTGCCACCGTAGAACTGTTTAACAAGCTCTCGCACAGGAGCTGTACATCTATGAGCTCTCTCACCATGATGGACTGCTAGACATCTCCAGAGACACATGTTGTCCTTGTAGGTATCGAGTGCCGTCATTCCCTTCCACAAACGGAGCCGGGCTGGGAGGGGACCTGCCCCTACCAGAGGCTGGTGATCAATGACAACCTTAACCTCAACGTTGATTGATCTGATGAAGGCCCATGCGGTGTTGGGTCGATCGATATTGTCTTGGTCGAGATGTTCTCGTTCTCCACCCAGGTCTCGGCTGCGTCTCGTGTCCAAGGACTTCCTAGAGCATTCGTGTGGAAGAGCATTACCCTACCATTCTCGATGTGCCTGATGCGATATGTATGGGTGTACCAGAGGTCGGAGTTCTGAACAGTCGTCAGCTTCTCCATGATCTGATCTGTAATGTCTCCTAGCCCTACGAATAATGGCCAGTGTACTGTTCGTCGTCCTGTCTCCTTTGTGCACCCTCTCACCTAGGCGCTGTCCGGGAATCTGCTTACCTTCTTGCTTCATACTCCGGGCTAAGGTTTCAGCTCTCGGTCATCTCTTCATCAGCCAATCAACGATTCTCTCTAGAACTGGTGCACGGTGTGTGAGTGGACTGTTTGACATCCGGACTACAACAGCTTTGGCTCGCAAGCTAGTGGCCACCTCCTCATCTAACTGACGTAATTCGTGGTGGCGCTGTGCTTCCTTATGGTAGGTATCTGGATCATCTCTGGTAAGTGCTGGAAACCTTCCAGTCTGTTGTGCTCAGGCGAGTCGCTGCTGCAACTCTTGAACACGACCCTGTCAATCATCTGGAGCAGATCGGCTTTGCGGGCCTTAGAGTAGCCTCGAAGACCTAATTGCTTTACAATCGCCCGAAGTTATGATACAGTAGTCATGTCGGCATTGGCTTAAGCAGTGTGAGCACAACGACAGTCCCAATAGACTCTGTTTGTCTTTGAAACAGCAACGCAGTCGATGTGTTAACCTACTGATTGTGTTTGTCTAAATCGACGTTTTTGTGCAGTAAATGCACAAGCAGCAAGGTTGACGTTTTTGAAACAGCAACTCTGTGTAAGTCGAGAGGACAGACAGCAGTCGGAACGACTATGATATGAATGATGTCTACCCGTCGGACTCCAAAGGAAATGACTGATGAAGCACGAGTTGCTGTTTCTCTAAATAATGCTAGCTTGCCAGTTAGTTGATCAATAATAAACAATGAGCAAGCTGTGCGAGCACAAGATTTCGACACAACAAATCAGCGGGCAGGGTCCATGATCAACAAAATCAAGGCCACAGAATTGAGAGGATGGTGGGAGCCACAGAACCTGGATCGGCGGCTCCAGGAGGGAGGTGGTATGTTTCTACCTCCGGCTATACTACTCATCATAATCAACAACGTGACGTGGAGGAATCATGACGTCATGACTGACTCGATATAGTCCGTTTCTAATGCTTAATAGGCCGACATGACACATTGTAGAAAGTGCATGTCTTTACGATTTAATACACATTATGTTGAATATTTTGAAACTAATTTGACTGGGCGCTGTTGCTGTCTTACATTCCCTGTATTGTTTTCTGGAAAATGATAGTCAATATGTTCAGGGATCGATCGATCCCAATACGAACGATGTGTGGGTGTAGCTTAACTAGGGATTGGCGGCACATGGGTAAAACTGGAAAGGTCTATTGATATCCTATTAGAGATGGAGCACATAGTTCAAAGAGAAGTAAATGAAGCCTCTCGATACCGTGTTCGCTATAGCTGCATAACAACTCAAGAATGTGAATACCTTCATGAACCAAAACAAGACCAAGTTTACCCAAGAACACATTTAAATGACCGATGACGTCAGAGACAAAAGCATCCTACTGCATGGCGGTATGATTGGAGGAAGAGCAAAACTCATGATGTGCAGCTCACCTGATAGCACTGCATGTTGCATCATTGGAACGTTGCCTTCCAGTTCCTTTGGTAGCTGTTGATCCATTGATCACGAATCCATCTGGCCAAAATATCTGTGTATGACATGACCTGTATATCACCGATGCTGTACACATGCAACAGATGGGCAGCTCCAAAGACCTCTAGTTAATCTTGAAACCCGTCACAGTAGACACCTTCGAGGTATAAGCCAACATCGCTGGTTGTTGAGTATAATCTCCAATGGCGTGTTAAAAACGATGTGCAATACATTCATCCCCCCCCCCTCGTCAGTTAAGATGACTCAACAAATATGGCATATTTTGGCCATGGACTACAAAGACACCACTCCAAATAGAGCCTTGGAATGTGCTGTACTAGGTGTCAATATCTGCAAAGATCCTAGATGACATCACTGCAAGTGTGCTATGTATCTATCTAAGAGAAGAAGAAGTGGGTACACTGACATGTGTGCTATGTATCTATCTAAGAGAAGAAGTGGGTGCACTGACAAGTGTGCTATGTATCTATCTAAGAGAAGAAGTTGATACGCTGACAAGTGTGCTATGTATCTATCTAAGAGAAGAAGTGGGTACACTGACAAGTGTGCTATGTATCTATCTAAGAGAAGAAGTGGGTACACTGATAAATATGCTATGTATCTATCTAAGAGAAGAAGTGGGTACACTGACAAGTGTGCTATGTATCTATCTAAGAGAAGAAGTAGGTACACTGATAAGTGTGCTATGCATCTATCTAAGAGAAGTGGGTACACTGACAAGTGTGCTATGTATCTATCTAAGAGAAGAAGTGGGTACACTGACAAGTGTGCTATGTATCTATCTAAGAGAAGAAGTGGGTACACTGACAAGTGTGCTATATACCTAGCTAAGAGAAGTGGATACACTGACAAGTGTGCTATGTTTCTATCTAAGAGAAGAAGTGGGTACACTGACAAGTGTGCCATGTATCTATCTAAGAGAAGAAGTGGGTAGACTGACAAGTGTGCTATGAATCTATCTAAGAGAAGAAGTAGGTACACTGACAAGTGTGCTATGTATCTATCTAAGAGAAGAAGTGGGTACGCTGACAAGTGTGCTATGTATCTATCTAAGAGAAGAAGAAGTGGATACACTGACGAGCACGAAGAATCTAAGGGAACTAAGGACTCTCGTTGGGGACAATGAACAGTGGCCAAAGAAGAACTTATCTGCAGAATATTTTTTCAAACTACTGTAGCTGCAGAACTCATCATCATCATCATCTTCACCATCATCATCATCATCTCAATGCGAGATTGTAGCGTCAATCGAAGAATAGTTTTACCTACGGCCTGCCAATCTTTAGCAAAGCTCCACCTACACTTATTCACCCGTGTCGGTATAATTCAATCCATGAGCTCTCTGACTATCGATTTCCAGAAAACTATGCCGGTAACCTGTTGAAAATTTCGAAGCTAATTTGACAGGGTGCTGTTGCTGCCTCTGTCAGCAACAGCACCCAGTCAAATCAGTCGGTAAATATTGAGCAACATGTTTATTAAATAGTAAAGACATACAATTTATAAACAAAGCTTAGTCCGTCATCAATTAAGCGTTCGTGACAAACTTATCTATGCCATTCATGACATAATTAATTATGATATCATCCAACACGTCACGTAGTTGATTATGACGTCATATTGCTGGATAAACTGGAATGCAAACGCTTCCAATTAAATTATTCTCAAAATATTCTACATAACAATTATTAATTTGCAAATGATGTTTGTTGTTTGCTTTTTAGGGTCCAAACATTTATTTTGTCAACAGTGCCTCGAAACGCTCAAAATGGTACTTTTACCAATTAACCGTTTAATTTAACTTATTTTTTTTAAATATCACTTTGTAGGACAACAAATCTGTAACATGACGAGACAAACACTTGATGAGTCGTAGGCCCATATAAGAAGTGATACTGTCATGGTTAAACAATAAAATAACCGCTTCATTCGTTGATAGTCACTCTCTTTTGACATTTCAGTGCCAAGATAAATAACAATGAGTAAATGTATTAAAATTAGATATGTATTTTTTATAGAGTTGTTCTGCGGTAAATCTAGAACCCACTTGTTCAAGCAAAACCAGAAATCTGTTTCCACTTTCTACTCACTAGGCCTATGTTGAAGGAGATAAGAGCACAAATAAGCAATGTTATCTTGGATTCAACATCCCATATATGCACTATTAAAGATCCTACTGATTTCAGGTTGTCAGTGAAGAATGTTATTTTATACAGTGTCTATCCTACGCAGTGTAACCACACCACTTAATCCGCAAATTGTTTCAGCAATGGTAAGACAGCACGGCCGATAAACTTGATTCAAGTACTTTAAGAGGTTTATGGCCGAAGAAAGGCAGGTTGTCCATAGATTGGACCAAGTGTGTGATATGCCAGGAAAATCCAGAAAGAAAAATTATGTACTAGATCAGCCGGCATTGAATCCATACTCTCATCTTGACTTGCTCGTTATGGTATAGCTCTCCAGCGACTTGAATCAGATCTTGATGACATAGCCAGTATTCACACTATGTCAGCGTAACTGTTATCACACTGCCACTAATAAAAAGCATTGCTCATGCTAGTTTCAAAGAAAATACGGAATGTTCTGCATCACAGCTTCCTAAAAAACAGGCATCACTTGCACGAGTATAAACACCCGAGCTGACAGACTGGTCAATGTGTCTTGTTTGCTATTCACACAAGAGAGATGGCTTTGATAAAGGTCAGATCGTTGCTTGTCAAGACACTTTGTATCCAGCTGCACAGGCTTGCAATGACGATTTAATCACCCTAAATGCCATTTATTACAAATCCTGTATGGCAACTTATACCACAAATGTACTATCGGTACAATTAATGATTACACGCGGACCGTGATCAGACATCATTATCGACGTAATGCACAAAATGGCGAGAACAGTTTGACATTTACATAACAGCTACGGGCGTTACATTTAGGTGGTGAATCAGTATTAGATGTATTTCGCGGATTAACCAAGACAGGTGAGAGTTTCAAAGAAGTAGCGATAAACTCGACTAGTATTTTTTCCATCGAAAAAAATTTCGTTACGAACTCTATGTATTTAAACAAGCAAATCAGCAAACCATTTCACAATTTGGCACGCATGTACATATGTGCGAATTTGCAGACATAAATGATGCAATCGCTCATCATGTCGCTGAGAAATGCCAATCCTCTCAGCTAAAGTGCAGACTGTTATGGGAAACTGACATTACACCAGAAAAGATACTAGAAATTGTGCGTGCATTAGAAACGCCAAATCTACACACGCAACACATTCAGAGACAAACGAAAATACCTTAAATTTCCTGTCACGTGGTCAAAATCAGAAGCATTCACAACAGCAAATTAAAATCCTGTGCACACGGTCACAAAGCCCTGCAGATTAATGCCAATGCACATTGTAGGGGGAAATTCAGAAACTGTGGTAGAAACTGGCTCCACATAGACAGCCCTTGTCCAACTATTGGGAAAACATGTGACAAATGTTACAAACAAAATCGCTTTGCAAACGTTCACACAACAGTCAGAGAAACAGCTTTCAAAATACACCAAAATATAATCCAAGACAGAAATCAGTAAACCAACTTGTCTATAAAGAAGAGAAAACTGATGATGACGAATATGTTTTCACTGTGAACAATCTACCATATAGTAATAGTCAAGGCACAAAACAACCAAAAACAAATGTCTCAATTGCAGGTGTAAATGTAAATGTACTCATTGATAGTGGTGCATCGGTAAATGCTATTGGCAAACTCAGCTTCAATAGCATTGCAAAACAAAACTCAATAACACTAAAATCACCAAAGTAAAAGATGTTCGTGTATGGTTCAAACATCACACTGCACATATTAGGAACTTTTGATGCCACAGTAGAAACTTAGTAGTGTAGTGTTCTATGTGGCTGATCAAAAATGTGGATCACTACTTGGTTACAACATTGCTACAGAACTTGGTTTGTTGAATATTCCGAACGGAAATATGAACGGAATTCCACAACAGTTTCCAAATCAGATTACAGCTAGCTCCAAAACACAGCCTGACAAACTTAAACATGAATGCTCAGATGTATTTCAAGGAGCTGTCAAGCTTAAAAACTACCAATTCAGAAACCAGTTGTGCAACAACCGCGGCAAATTCCGTTTTATTTACTTAAGCTGGTCGAGAAGGAACTCGAGTCACTTGACCAAGCAGACATCATTGAGCGAGTCAAAGAGCCTACACCATGGGCCTCACCTATCGAGAGACATCAATTCATGTAGATGCTAACCCGGTGGTAGTCAGTGCAATTCTCTTGCAGACTGGTCCAGTTGATCAAAAACACAATATGTCATATGCTAGTAGGATATTATGAGATACAAAACGGTGGTATTCTCAAACAGAAAGAGGCACTTGCCACTGTTTGGGCCTGCGAGAGGTTTCATCTGTATCTATTCGGGTGTCCATAATCCATTCACTGTTGTAACGAACCATAAACCCCTTGAACCAACAGGCCTCAATCTCAACTCCTAGCACGCATCACACATTGGCAATTATGGCTTCAACCATATGCACTAAAAGTTGTGTACAAACCTGGCACAGAAAATCGACCCTGATTTTCTTTGACGCCATCCACAGCAATATCAGCATTCATCTGATCGTGACATAGCCAATAAATATGTGAACTTTTTCTCATAACATTCAATTCCAAAATCACAACCAGTAAATTACAAGAATCTCACAAAGATGATGTAGAAATGACCAAACTAACTAAAGCTGTTAATTCTAATAGTTGGAACAAACGGGACATTCACTTGAAACCATTTTACACAACTCGTCATTAACTTACTGTTGGTCTGCTTGTTCAAGCGACTATCAGGAATCATTTTGCGTGGTACAATGATGGTTGTTTCTCTATCTTTACGCATGGTGGTCACCAGGGAGTCGTAAAAACTAAACGCTTCTATATAAGAATGTCTGGTATCCCAAAATTGATCAATATTTAGAGACGTACATTAACAATGCTTACCATGTCATGGAAATTCATCCAGCAGAAAATCCAGAACCTCTCAACATGACAACCATGCCGAGCAAACCATGGAGTCGTGTCAGTGTGAACTAAAATGGGAGAGTAATAGTCCTGACACTGGAAGCAATGGTTGTCTTAGACCTGCACCACATAACTGTATGTAAATCCACAATCACTATATTCACCCTTCAACACTGATGATATGTATACGCACGTGTGCTCTTATTAGTGCATCTGCATGCGCGTGAATGTGTGAGTGCATGTGATATGACAGCATACACTGCTATGTCCAAAGGATACATTTAATCATAATGGGCTTGATTCTGTGAGCCGCTATGTCAGTGATCGGTGATCGGATGCCCAATATGAGCAGCCATTTTCTGTCACATTTATGAAATAAGCATCTGAACCCATTATGTATAGCAAATCGACTGCATTGGCATGATTAAATAATGGCCTATCATATAAGTCATTATTTCGCCGGCCCCCATGACAATCGATGTACTATTTATAAACATGGATGCTCGCATGTAGTAAGCTCGCCTGTGTGTATCTGCGTACATCTGAATACCATAATCCTAAAAATAACATCTATCATTTGTGAATGTGATTATATAGAAAATGTATCGCAATTAGAGATAACACTACATACATCTACGTGTGTGTCCAAGTGGCAGGCACACAAATTGCAATGACAAACGGCAACCATAAAAATGGAAATGGCGTTTAAAACGTCATTGTATAATATAATATAATATAACCATATCTCCAATGTAGCGGAATGTTCAAACAGCACGTGAGTGAGCTGACATTTTACAATGTCCTGCTTTATACAACCGGTTTGGTCACTAACTAGATGACCGCCATATTGGGTCGTGGTACAAAGTTTAACACCTAATTCTGTCAGTGATGAAATAGGGCTATGTACTACGCTATCCATACACATTCAAGAAACGGTCAAACCCTTTTATAAACACAAAATTGATAAATGTATAAGTATATCTGAAAGAGTATCAAAGATGTTATAAGAAAGTACAATAATCACATATTCATAGTTGTACAAGATGCTGTCTCAATCTTAAGGGGCATACGATGCTGTCTAAGATATGGGTGATGGAGAAGACAGATGCATCAGATTCATGACGTCTGAAATACCTCATATTCTACAACATGTATAAATAACTTACTCATGCACTTTCATGATATATAGACAGAATAGAGTATTATTATCATAACTGACATCAGCATAGATTCTCTCGTAATACGTTTCCTTATTTTAGAACAGTCTAGACAAGCTAAATAGTATTTGCATTTATTACATAAACAAGCTTATATTACATTGCATAATAGTCATTCAATCATTATAGATTAGATTTTATTCACCTAATGTAGTATGATAGAATAGATTCACGTGCGGCTGGCAGTGCTGTACATCGCATTCACCTAATGTAGTATGACAGAATAGATTCATGTGCGGCTGTCACTGCGGTACATCGCATTCACCTAATGTAGTATGACAGAAGAGATTCATATGCGGCTGTCAGTGCCGTACATCGCATTCACCTAATGTAGTATGACAGAATAGATTCGTGTGCGGCTGTCAGTGCCGTACATCGTATTCACCTAATGTAGTATGACATAATAGATTCACGTGCGGCTGACAGTGCCGCACATCATATTCGCCTAATGTAGTATGACAGAATAGATTCGTGTGCGGCTGACAGTGCCGTACATCGTATTCACCTAATGTAGTATGACGGAATATATTCATGTGCGGCTGACAGTGCCGGTACATCACATTCACCTAATGTAGTATGACAGAATATATTCATGTGTGGCTGTCAGTGCCGTACATCGCATTCACCTAATGTAGTATGACAGAATCAATTCATGTGCGGCTGACAGTGCCGCACATCATATTCACCTAATGTAGTATGACAGAATAGATTCATGTGCGGCTTACAGTGCTGTACATCGTATTCACCTAATGTAGTATGACAGAATAGATTCATTCACGCCAACCCCACGATGGGTTGGAGCCTAATATCAACATTGCTTCACAATCTACAATCATATGGGTAATTAACATAAAACTTGGTCGAATTCCGCCAACCTTCACTTTCTGACCCATCTCCACCCTGTCTCCACCTCACCCTAGGGCTAGATAGAGGTAGATAGAGCGTTGAGGTCTCCAATCATACAGGTAACTCACATGAAAAAATGTACTGAATTTCACCAAACGGTTTCGGAGGAGATAGCTGGACAGACAGACGGATGGGCAGAAAGAGGCAATTGTAATTTCCACTCTGTTTTTCTGTGAGGATAAATAATAGTGCTACCTTTGTCATTAAATTTGTCGTACAGTGGTCAGAACTCTCAGTACTTAGTGAGGTGCTACAACAATAAAATATATAACAGTAAATGGTATAATAATGATCAGCATCAACCGGCGTTAAAGTGTGAAAAAGTAGGATCCCAACCAATGGATCCAGTTTCTCAGTCAATCATAGCATGCCATAATCAACTATGTGACGTGTACGATGACATTCTAATTAATTACGTCATGAATGACAAAGCTCAGTTCGCCATGAGCACTTAATTCATGATGGACTAAGCGTTGCTGTATGAATTGTATGTATTTACTATTTAAATAAACATTCTGTTGAATATTTTGAAACTAATTTGTCTGGGCGCTGTTGCTGCCATAGCAACATCACCCAGTCAAATTAGTTTCAAAATATACAACAGCTGACCTGTATTGGTAATTGAGATTCAGAGTGCGGGGGGGGGGGGGGGGGGGAGAGGATTGCTCGATCGCAACCCGGTCAAAGCGTGGGTGGAACGTAGCTAGATATGGGTGGGGCATAGCTAAAACTGGATTCCTATATAGCCATATCATATCAAGTTTATCAGACTCAGTTAATAAGATCTGATTTGGAAGTCGTAGCGTGGCATACAATGCTTGCATAACATTTAATGTACAGTAATGTTTCGTGAATAAGCGGGTGGGGGATTGCTCAGTAGTGACTTGCTTGGCTAGGATGGTAGATAGGTAGGATACTCGTTTGGCTCAAGATGGTGGATGGATATTTGTTTGGGTCGTGATGATTACCTTTGGATTGAATAATGAAGGCAGGAATGTATTACTGGAAATTTATTTTAAACATATAGAATTTGCGATGGCGGAAAGTTAACTTGAATCAAAACAGTGATCTAAATAATATATAGCAGTAGTAGGAAGAGCATGAAGAGAAGTCAGATGAGGAGCGTGGAATTGAGGAGCAGCAGTAGGAGTGACAGCAGGATTTTGAGTGGTAGTAGTAGAATGGGGAGGGAAAGGACGAGACGCAAGAGCCTCAGCAGTAGTAGCAGCAGTAGTAGTAGTAGCAGCAGTAGTAGCAGCAGTAGGGGTAGTAGCAGGAGCAGCAGTAGTAGTAGTAGTAGTAGTAGTAGCAGGAGCAGTAGTAGTAGTAGTAGTAGTAGTAGTAGTAGTAGGAGCAGCAGTAGTAGTAGTAGTAGCAGTAGTAGTAGTAGCAGTAGTAGTAGTAGCAGCAGGAGCAGTAGTAGTAGCAGTATTAGCAGCAGTAGCAGTAGTATGAGCAGTAGTAGTAGCAGGAGCAGGAGCAGTAGTAGTAGTAGTAGTAGTAGTAGTAGTAGTAGTAGTAGTAGTAGTAGTAGTAGTAGTAGCAGCAGTAGCAGCAGTAATAGCCAGCGCAGTAGTAGTAGTAGTAGTAGTAGTAGTAGTAGTAGTAGTAGTAGCAGCAGTAATAGCCAGCGCAGTAGTAGTAGTAGTAGTAGTAGTAGTAGTAGTAGAGTAGTAGTAGTAGTAGTAGTAGTAGTAGTAGTAGTAGTAGTAGTAGTTATAGTAGTAGTAGCAGTAGTAGTAGTAGGAGTCGTAGTAGTAGTAGTACTAGTAGTAGTAGTAGTAGGAGGAGGAGCAGTAGCAGTGGTAACAGTAGCAGTAGTAGTAGTAGTAGTAGTAGTGGTAGTAGTAGTAGTAGTAGTAGTAGTAGTAGTAGTAGTAGTAGTAGTAGTAGGAACAGTAGTAGTAGTAGTAGTAGTAGTAGTAGTAGTAGTAGTAGTAGTAGTAGTAGTAGGAACAGTAGTAGTGGTAGTAAGTCGTACTAGCAGCAGTAGTATTAGTTCTGTAAATGTTATTGACTATATATTATGCATTTGATGTAAATATCTAGAATTCATCCAGCGCTATTTATACATTTTACCCTTTGAAACCGAAGGACAAAATACGAAAATTCATTTAAAGTATGCAAAATATCTGTTTGAATATTTTGAAACCAATTTGATAGAAAACTGTTACTGCCTATGGCAGCAATAGGTTGAGGTAAAATTTGTATCAAAATATCTAACAGTTTACTTCTACGGTTGTTTTGAAATTGAAATACTGGGACGGTAGCATTGAAAGGGTTAATAAAATTGACGTATGAACATTAAATTCATTTACAAATGGTTCACAAATTATTTAACACACCTTCATATTAGTTCATGTATTTGGTTTGGAATGTGTATAATTTCTGGCATGTGTTTTGAAAACATCGCCACTGGAAACTGTTGCTGTATAAAACAGCAACATCATTCAGTAGCACAGTTTTAGAAACACACACCTAAGGATATATACAATTTTTACTTATCATATTCAGATTGAAAACAATTGTGTCTCAAGCTACCTGCTTAGGGCAACAATAGCTGTCAGCAATGCTGTGCCCAAAAAGCACAAAAGCTTGCTTAAATTATGATAGCAGTATAAATCACTTTCAATTATAAGAACAGGCATCTACATGAAAATAAACAATGAATCTTCCTATATATTGCTCTATCAATTTATCTGTCAAATACTATTCCACGAATCCATTAAATATTAAAAGTGTTAGATTTAATGTTAAATTTTGTCTATAATATGCTATGCTCTTAGTAAAATCTTGCACTCACCTTTGGATTTAATAATGAAATGAAATGTATTACTGGAAATTGATTTTAAACATATAGAAGTTGCAATGGCGGAAAGTTAACTTGAATCAAAACAGTGATGCATTTCTGAGAATGTCAGCCGGTTTTGTTCGAGCTAACTGACCATCGCTTCCATTTCAAATTCTCATTTTCATTGGCTAATGCATTCATGATCAAGTCCAGCGCTGATTTCAAGATGGGTTTTGATTGGATAGCCTTTCCATACTCTCTAAACAGTTAGTATTTTAATTTTGGTAATATTTCCACATTTTCATGTTTTGACAGGTAAGTAAGTCATTATGTTGGCAAACTGTGATGTCTGGGATTTAGTTTTGTTTGAAAGGTGTTAAACTCACCCATATGTCAAGCTGATTATGCCCAGACCTATAGCTGACACCAAACAATAGTAGGCATTAATTACTACTAATGCAAGTCCTCCAGCTATGGTTCTGACATCTGACACTTGTCCTCCTATATGATTTTGAAGGCTTTATTATTGAGCTGTAATTAACTAGGGCTGCCAATTTTGAAAATGTTTATTCTCAGAGCCATTGATGTGGATGACAGCAATAACTCATAGTTTAACTATCCTCAAATTACCAGCACCTTAAACATTCAGTTCTTGCAATTTATACATTTAATTTCATAGCTATTTCTTTGGACATTCAGAGCTAAATGGTACATTTATAGAAACCTTCTCCACATAATTTCAACAAAGACCTGTCAGGACTTATGCCTACTAAAAATTCATTCCTTCCCAGCAGGCACATGACACTGTTTCAACATTGAAATCACGTCATGACATGATTTCAATGTGGATTCAACGTTGAAACAATGTCATGTGCCTACTGGGTTCATTCATTCATTCCTTCTTTCATACCTTCCTTCTTTCGTTCGTTCGTTCATTTATTATTTATTTATTCATTCCATTATGTATTTATTCATTCATTCCCATTATTTATTTCTATATTTATTTATTTTAGCCAAAAATCCTTAAACTTCATTAATACAAAGAAATAAAATAAAATCAGCAGCTTACAGCACATACAAAATATTTCATGAAGCAATAAAATTACTTCATGTATCAAATGCTGCATAAGGTACATTGCATATATTTACAATTACCATATTTCAAAATAGCACATAAAATGGCTGGCAGGTATATATGACAAGAGCTACTTATTTCTATATCTTTGAGCCATTACAATGGATATCATTAGTGCACCTTTTCTACATGTATACCTAATCCTTTATGACACTTGTTATAACAATCTGCTTAGAATTTGAATCAATTTTCATGAAAGATATTTCTGCAGTAACCGCTTTCATTCAAACTGCCTAAAATAACAAGCATGACTGGAAGTGATTTCTTTACATAGTGTTTTTGTACAAAAGGTTCAATAATCAAAGGGTTAAGAAAATACATTAAAATTTACAAAGTATTTCCTATTAAAATTAAATGGCTATATGTATATGACAAGAATTACTCATTATGGCAGCAACAACCTTTAATCTTTGAGATAGAACCAGTAGGTGTCAACACAAAACTTTAATAACTTATTTTAGGAGTGTTGTTGAAACCATTTGAAGAAATTTGCTGCTGTCTAAAATGGCAAAAAATTTCAAGCAAATTGTTTCTCCAAGCCAACCTGCCCCACCATATATGCATATATCCATGCTTGCTTGGAGCACACATTTTATTGCATCATCGTGCACCATTACACAGCCCTAGACACGCCTGAAATTTTGGGAGGTGATGGTGGTAGTGGTGGTGGTGCGGGTGATGATGACAACGACGATTGTGCTGATGGTGGTCATGATTGTGGCTATGACGGTGGTTCTTTTAGATGTCTAAGCAAAAGGAAATTCTTTACTGTCTTTGGTATGCTAAATGCGTCAATTTTTTCTTCCATCCAACTTGCTCCTGGACTCGCTCCAGTTGATCGATTAATATATTCTCTCAACGGAACTCGACACAAATGTTGGAGTGTGGGTACAGCGTCAAGTTGTTTCCTTAACCATGACAATAGTTCTGGATCACTATCAAGTTCTGTGGGCAACTCGTGCGTGCTCATCCAAGCAAGGTCTGTCCGGTTTGTGTATCCAGCACGTAATAGAAGGCGGATGGTGAGCTTAAGGTCCACTATATTTATACGACTTCTGATTGTCATCAACATCAGACTTTCACAATCCTACAAGCAGATACAATTTGAATATTACTACAATCAAACATGTTGCTAATATATTGTGGTTCTAATTGATATTACGATAGGCCCATATTCACAAAGCGTAGGTACCTTGTGGGAGGGTGGGGACAAATAGACTTCCTATTTCTCAATGCTTCAAATATATTTATAATTCAAATCATGGATCATGCTAGCTGCTCTACAGAATAACCTAAAACAATTTGGATGAAATAGACTTTCGACAAAAGGTAAAAATGATCTTTTGCGGAAATGTCCTTTTACCCCACACATAGGAATATATAAAAGGGGATCCTTTTACCCATTAAAAAGACACTTGATGTAGTAGTAGTAGTAGTAGTAGTAGTAGTAGTAGTAGTGGTAGTAGTAGCTGTTGTTGTTGCTGTTGGTGGTGGCGTAGTAGTAGTGTAGCCAGAGCTGCTCAGCGGGCCAGCTTGCAGGCTCTCTTGCTTTGGGCTGTTGGATCGACGCCATCATCATCGACGTGCCGGCAAGGCAAGGGTCAATGCCCCTCAGGTTGTTCCCGTCTTGGGCCAGCCGCCAATCCCTTGCCTGTCGCTTGGCCATACTGCCAGATCTATGAATGAGCGTGGGTAAGACCCTGTTGTACAAACGGAGACAAGCCCGCTACATAGATTGAACTCTACCATCAAGTTAGGTTCGTCAATAGCTCGAGATATTGTGCCAACAACCTCGTGGAGGTGAAACGAGTAACGTTGAAGGGAGGCTTGACTGGAAATTGGCTATGCCTTAGACTGCCACTCAAATTAGTTTCAGAAAACGAATCATGTCATAACACATTTATTATAGTTGGTATGGTCGATTAAATGCATTAATAATATTAGTAGATTTTTGCAACAGTGCCTAATCGTAGTAGAACTTTCGAGATTCACCATTTCCAGGAAATCTGTCAATTATACCTAATCTTGATGTGGGCTTTATCTACTTTATTAAATTAAACCAGGTTTATTTTGCCCAATGTATCAGACTTTATCTTTCGCAGATAGTAGACGAGTAGTAGTATTAGTAGTAGTAGTAGTAGTAGTAGTAGTGGTGGTAGTAGTAGTAGTAGTAGTAGTAGTAGTAGTAGTAGTAGTAGTAGTAGTAGTAGTAGTAGTAGTAGTCATTGAAGTTGCGCTGATTTGGCTCTGCTATACTTTGATTTTGTTGTATTTATTTTTGGAAATTTTGTAGGTCATATTTTGTGATTAAGTTTTTCGAACATGCTGCTCGCTCAGTTCAAAGGGCTAACCATTTCTCGCTGTCACTGCCGTTTCGGCCTTGCTTGTTCAATTGTATGCTTTCCTCCTTTTGTTGTGCGTGTTTTCATGCTTCTACATTGGTTGATGAAAGCGCTTTTGAGGTTGGCTGAATTGTGAACTGCATGCCGTCTTTATGCATATAGGCAGCTTACTCACTGTTCAGTTCACCTGTGTTAGCAGCATGGTCACCAGCATGCGAGCTGCCAGGTTTCAATGTGGTCAGATGCGCTGTTTTTATGGCGTTATTAGAAATGTCATCAAAATATAAATGGATGGTAAGTTTGAAAATAACAACATGAAGGTGAGATGTATCGGCGATAGATGTGTATCATGGCTTAAAAGATACCGTCGGTGCTGGGCCTATGGGGTTAAAGAGCCTGATTAATATGTCATAATTTATGGAACGTGACTTTGACCAATAGCGAAGCAAAGGAGAAGCTTTTAGACGTTTCGACTGTGAAGGATTTGTGTCGTTGAAGAAATTGATAGTGATAAACTAGAGGTGAAAATTAAAGCCCCTTTGGACATCTATAATGAGCGTCTAACATCTGATCTTAGCCACTATAGGAAGATTTTAAAAGTTGAGAAGGAGACATTGATTTGATAAGACGTTAGAGAATGGTGTTAGGCCGGTTTACTTTCAGAAAGTGGACACACCGCTACCACATAAATTCTCCATTGATGGCATTTTCATCCTTTCCTGTTCAAGCACCAGCAATTTAGCAGGAGATTATCCTCAGAAAAACAAGTGCCTTGTATGTGGTTCTACTGAGCATTTTAAATGGCAAGGCCCTAATAAGATGAATAATGCCACTGCAATGGCAACATCAAAGCAACTTCAAAGTGGTGGGTCACCTGAAAAAACCCTCTGTGCCGATAAGGGATTAGGAAATGTTAGCACGAACTATGGCATCGATTTCAGTCATCGCTGATGTACATTTGCCAGATACGTTGTCCATGAACTGAAAATAATGATGGAATTGAGATTCTAGAAGAAATTAGTTTAACTCCAATTGGTCCTAGTGAAGATCAACCAGGTGATGGAGAGAATGTAACTAACAGTGAGGTTTCTCAGTCACAGAGTTTGGGTGATGATGAAGTCTGATGAATATTTAGTGAATATAGTGTTTGGGGTTTTTTGACGTGTGTTTATAGTGCTAATTTAATGTGTAATTTTGTCAGTCTTTTATATATTTTTGGATATTGAAGGTTTTCTGCATGATCCATTGATAGTGTCATCAAAACAAGTAGTAGTAGTAGTAGTAGTAGTAGTAGCAGCAGCAGCAGCAGCAGCAGCAGCAGCAGCAGCAGTAGTAGTAGTAGTAGTAGTAGTAGTAGTAGTAGTAGTAGTGTCATTGTGCTATTAAGCCAGCCATAGGAAATTCTGTGTGGAGTTATATAGTATTGATTTCAACCAGCATAAATTAGAATCTTCATAATTGTGACCAACTGGATGATATGAAATCAAGCGTGATGATTCTAGGAGTATAGTGAACAGAGGACAATAGCCCAATAAATACCTAGGACAATTAAAGTGACCCAGCCTGCAGTGTGGACATAATAAATTACAGTATTCCAAGACATGTATATGCTGAACTTTTATATATAATAACATACTTATGAAAATGCATGTTTATAATCCGATAACCGTTTTCATTCTGAATTCCCATAAACATGATTTAAAGACATTGGCATAAGAAACCTGCATATTATTTTGGAAATAATTTGACTGAAAGTTGTTGCAGCCTCAAGAAGAAACAACTTTCGCTTTGATTGTTTTTCAAAAGTCAAAAGGATTTTCTGCATTCGTCAGAGTAAAATACTGTCAGCACGTACACAGAATGAGTGGTCAATTACATTTATTTCATTGAATTGCATGAATCCTGTATTGATAGAAGTACTATTAATAAAAACCTGATTCTTTAAACAAATTATTAATGATTTTAAACATGTTCTGAATTTATTTCGAACATGTCTCTTGACTACCTGTCTGTTTACTTTAATAACCACTAGCTATAAAATGTAAATGAATTTGTATATGTGGAAGATAGAATGAGTGAGAGAAACAGTGAGAGACAGAGCTAGAGAGAGAGAGAGAGATAGAATTAGCTAGACAGATAGAATTATACAGTCAGACAGATAGATAGAGATTCATAGTGTTAGAAATAGTTTTCTATAAATTGATAATTAGTGTTTGTAACGTTTAATATCACCAGTATATCGCATGAAGTAAAGTTTAGAATCATCAAAAGTTTAATATCAGTAATATTTGAAGAACTATCTTGCTTATTGTTTATTGGAGTGTCTTCACCCATCGTCTCATACTGAAGTGTCGCAGAGCTATTTCCACCCAGCTAATCCACCCTATTCTGAAATAGGTGAAAAATAGCACTGTAACAATGGTAATCATTGGGTTTGCTAATTCTGATGAATATTTTACTCACTACTGCTCATTTTCACTTCATTTTTTTTGTTCGCTTCAAAAGCGCATTTAGTTGAGTTTGGTGTTTTCTGTTTGTGAGTAGTCATATTATATGACTGTAGTTTAGAATTTTTGAAAGTCGTCGATTGAAGGCGCATCACCACTTGATGTGGAACAGGCAGGCAGCAGGGTTCCCTTCTCTTTAACATGTAGTTGTATCTACATGAGAAGCGATGCGGGCGAACAGAAGATTTTGAGAATCAATTCGCTTGCAAAACAGGGAAAGGAACCTGCTTGTTCACGCGGCAGCAGCCGAATAAGCCAATCAAATACGGTGTCATATGCATATAAATGCAGCCAATACATATATTTCATGTTCATAAAACTTCAACCAACACTTAAAGAATTACAGCCCAGACCACAGCAGGGTTGAGAATGGGTGATGAGAAGCTCATAAATGAAATTCAGAAGTACTAAATTGTGTATGACTGTGGGCTTCGTGGCAATAAAGACAATGTCAAAAAGACAAACATGCGACTAAGCTGTTAAATATTTTGAAAATAATTTGACAGAGAGCTGTTGCAGTCACTGTCACTAGAAGCAGCATATTCCAGTAAAATTAATATGAAAAAAGGAAATATAACTATTAATATGTTATGAACCGTTTCTTTGGTAAATTGGTCTTTCGGACTCAGTTGGCTAGTTGTCTCACCCATACAACATACTGTGATTAGGTAACAGGAAGGACTAACCAACCCGGAACCAGTAAACGCCGCCATGGGCTATGCCATGACCATCCTTATGGATGACTAGAGCCAATACCCGAACATAGGCAAGAATGTCTAAGACACGATTTGCCCCCTATGTGAATGTGCCCGGCCACTTGGGAGTACCCCCGTAATGGACAGGTTTTCCGTCATAGAGTAGGACATGG
Source organism: Chaetoderma sp. LZ-2023a (assembly GCA_034401795.1). Lineage (NCBI taxonomy): Eukaryota > Metazoa > Mollusca > Caudofoveata > Chaetodermatida > Chaetodermatidae > Chaetoderma > Chaetoderma sp. LZ-2023a. The sequence goes on along the minus strand of CM067363.1, from coordinate 14,837,247 downwards.
CCACATGATGTCGGTCCGGTTGTATATATGACCCCAAAGCGACAACCATGAGTCTATCCAACAAGAAAGTGTCCCCCGCATTAATACATTCCTGTGTATATCCGGGAAAAGAGAGCCAGAAACACGACCTCGCCATTGAATGACTGACTCCTGCTGGACGATGCTAGGGCTGGCGCCCTAATCTTTCACAAAGTTGCAAATGGTGATACTTACTTGTCTGATATTTTGGCAGAAACCATGTTAAAATTACCACAAATAGAAATGTCTAGGGGCCGAAGACGCAAATTTAAGACACGAGCCCATTTGTATATTGAATGGGAAAATGTACAAAATATTTTTGTCACCTGGAAAAGTCTAGGTGTGTTGAAAAGACTAATAAAAGTTTTACTACCAGAGGTAGATGATGATTACCATTCTGCGTGATTGATGCCTATTGGATCCATACAATGTAGTTGATGAATCCAGAATTTTTCGCGGTCCTTGCGGAAAGCAGTGGCTTCCGTGCTATCGGGATCGTGTTGAAAAGACTATTCGAGGCTTTGAAATAAAGGGTCAAATTGTTGATTCAAATAAAGACCTACTAGAAACTGTTCAGACATTTTATGAAAGTTTATATAAGTCTGAAGAAATCGATGAAGCGTTGGCAATTACTTGGCAATATTGAGGAAATATTGCCCCATCCATTGGCCGATGTGTGTGATGAATTTGTAACCTTAGAGTACCTGACCCAATCGTTAAAAAAATGAAGAATGGAAACTAGCCAGATGGAGGTGGCCTGCCTGTTGAGTTCTATGTTACATTCTAGAATCTAATTGGTTGAAAATTATGTGAGGTTGTTCAAGGAATCTTCCATCAGGGAAAACCTCCTTTCACGTCTCAAGCTCATGTACGACTGTTATTTAAAAAGGGTGATCGGAGTGACTTACGAAATTATGGGCCGATTTCTCATCTTGGAGTTGATTACAAGATTCTTTCTAAATCGCTTTCATTGAAACTAGGTCAGGTACTGGGTGATGTTATTAACCCTGTTCAAACAGGTTCAATGCTTGTTGTCTCAGTGAGTCCAGACATCTGAATTCAGACTTTTGGTCTCACTGAGAGAACACGCATTAGGCTTACTAAGAATTTTCCAGCGGCTTCCGTGCTATCGGGATCGTGTTGAAAAGACTATTCGAGGCTTTGAAATAAAGGTTCAAATTGTTGATTCAAATAAAGACCTACTAGAAACTGTTCAGACATTTTATGAAAGTTTATATACGTCTGAAGAAATCGATGAAGCGTTGGCAGCTTAATTACTTGGCAATATTGAGGAAACATTGCCCCATCCATTGGCCGATGTGTGTGATGAATTTGTAACCTTAGAGTACCTGACCAAATCGTTCAAAAAATGAAGAATGGAAACTTGCCAGATGGAGGTGGCCTGCCTGTTGAGTTCTGTTACATTCTGGCATCTAATTGGTTGAAAATTATGTGCATTAGACTGCGTGGTTAGTATCCTTTTTATAGAACAATGAGTTCAAACACCATGAAGATGCCAGCACCAGAGACAGAGCTATTCATGCTACCATCCATATCAGCACTAACCTTCGACTCTGTAGATGCAGAGCTCTTACTGGCCCCGTCCAACACGGACACTACCACCGCCAAAACAACTTTAGATCCAGCACCTAGTAAGAAGTGAGCGAGTGGCCTAGTGTCGCCGCACCGAAGATCAATCAGTGCTAGCAGCCAACGACCACAGCACCATCAATCACAGTGGGTCCAAGTAACCTAAACCACAAATTCCAGAACAGCACCTGGATGCCTACAGGCTTTGGTGTAATGCAGCCTGCAGGGAGACCCACCCTGAATTCCAGTTGGAAAGACGCAAGGTAGTACTGAAAGACAAGGCACCACCAAACATGCTCCAAGCGAAGGTGACTTTCATTCCAGATACCAGGGACACCGCCTTCAAGTCAGCATGGGACACAGTTTTAATAGTTTTGAGATGTCTTTGACCAACATGGTAACCAGACAGATTGCGGACACACAACATGCGCAATGTGAAACCACAAGTGAGCTGAAGAATGTGTTAGAAAAAGGCTACTAATGCAGATATTACTAAAGAAGCCTTATTGGCCATAGCCACCACGCAACTCATACATAATCGGACACAGCGCTCTCCATGTCCCAGAATCAGAAGACCAAGGTACCACCAGAATTCCAGGCAGACCAACCAGCGCACCAACACACGCACACATTCAAACGGTCAAGGTGACAGAAGAAGAGGGGCAGCCAGACAGCAGAGGCACACCCAACGACAATAACCGCCAACAAGTACCACCCATGGACGCCAGAAGCACAGAGACCAAAGAGGAACTATTCAGAATGGTGACAAGCCTTAGAGACAACAAACGGAGAAAGTGATTACACCACCATAGTCACCCGCCTCGACAGTCTGAACATCAAAAGTCACATTCGCCACTGCCAATCCGTTGTTATTATTATTATTTCTTTCTGTACAATTTCATATTCACTATATTTCTGTACACCACCTCTCAATTGTAACAATAACGTAGGCGGTGCAAAGGAGCCCAATACAGGCACACCGCTGTACTCATCTGTTTTTGTTCGCAACCTCTCCACCATAACCCTAGATTATCCAACAATAGATGTTCTAGACAATGGCCCTGGTTTCAGCCCTGTTGTCTCATAGCGCAATATGGCAAGTCTGTACTCGGAAGAATACACCGCAACCACTTCTTCACCCCAACCCATACCCACCACACATCCTCCTTTCACAAACACCCACGCACCACCTGCACCACCAGGTTTCCAAGACGTCATAATCAGGAAATTTGCAGTGAAAAAACTTCTATGCCTCCACCCACATTGGATGCACCATTCGAAGCTTTCTTCAATGCAGTAAGGTGCGGATTCAGCAAACATGTGCACCGGAGGGTGCCAGTAAATAACTTAAAGTAAATAACTTAAGAGTGCCTAGAACAACAGGCACTCCTCAATCTCAGACAACCGCCAACTCGTCATAAAAAATTGGAGACAAGGGCCAAACTACTATCATTCAGGATAGGTTGGATTACATAGCATTAGCACACCGCCAGTTAGCGGACCCACGCTTCCACCAGAAAATGCCTAACAACCTAACTGAACACCATACTAAAATGGTGGACACACATTTAGATCAACTGGTGAGAGATAGTGGAATACTGTGTAGACCAGCAAACCGCCATCAGATTAATTCCAAACCCACCCATCAACGCCAGATTCTACCTACTGCCCAAAATACACAAGCCCAGCAAAAATGGGCTAACACAGTGCAGGCCCATCATCAGTGGTGTAGGTTGCCCCGCAGAGCTAATCAGCAGTTTGATAGATGAACACATAAAAACGCACGTCACAAAACTCGCATCATATGTGAAAGACACCACAGATTTCATCAACAATGTGGAAGCCTTCGGCAAGACAAAAGACCAATCTCTTTTAGTCACCGCAGATGTAACTTCCCAATATACGAACATTCCCAACCAAAAATGTGTGCGTGCAGTCACCAAGTTTTGTAAAACGCATGGGCTCCCAGGAACACTCACCTTCAGAGGATTACTAAACCTCCTCAAACTGGTGCTGAAATGCAATAATTTTGAGTTCGAACGGTGAACATTACCTACAAGTGAGCGGCACCACCATGGGCAGTAAAGCTGCATGCGCCCATGCAGGTATCTTCATGACAGATCTGGAAACAAAATTACTGCACACCGCTGCCCTCCGTCCACCATTCTATGTAAGAAAGATACATAGATGGCATCTTTATGATCTGGGAGCACAGAAAACCAACCCTAGATGAACTAGTGTCACATATGAATTCATCAGATAACACCATCAAATTCACCATGAAAGCTCGGCAACACAGGTCTCCTTCCTAGACTCTAGTGATCCAAACACAGGCAAAGGACATCATCTTTGACCTATACACCAAACCCACAGATACCCATGGCTATCTGCACTATGACTCAGCACACCCTTCATCCTGCAAAGATCCCAGTCCATATTGCCAATTTCTCCGCCTCAGACATATCTGCACGCGCCTGCAAGACTCCGATAGGAACAGCTAGTCTATGAGAAAAGAGGATACTGAATATGCATCCTCACCACAGCAAGATCGAAAGCCAGGCAACAAGGCAGGCAAACCTTACTCCACCCAGCACCGAAAACTCAACAACCGATAAGGGCACACATACTCATCTTTGTATTTGAGTTTAATCGCAGGAATTTTCCTTAAAAAAATCATCAACAAATACTGGCCAATTATGGAAGCCAGCAATAGATGCAGACTAGATTTTCCTGGAAAGCCACTATTCGGCTTTAGGAAAATAAAACCATCAAGAACACCATAGTCATGGCGAAACTACCACCGGTCACAGAACCACCAAGAGAAACACACAGGAACCCATTCAAAGCTTGTTCCACCAAGAATTGCAACATTTACATAGTCAGGGCGAAACTACCACCGGTCACAGAAACGCCAAGAGAAACACACAAGAACCCATTCAAAGCTTGTCCCACCAAGAATTGCAACATTTACAACCACATGGACAAAACTCGCTTTTTCACAAGCCCCCATATGCAGATGTTGCGCAACATCAAAATGTGCATACAAGAACATCTACGTTCAATCACAAATCGCTATCGAAGCGAAAGATATGACACGCCAGTATTTAGGCATTTCAAGAGAAGGCACCATTCAAGAAATGATATGCACTTCAGGTACATCCAAGTCCTCAAGTCAGACCCAGATGACAGTAACTCCATACTGTGGAACCAATAGGCATCAACCAGTCACGTTAATGGCCACCACTTCCCTGACACACGGCCCCACGCAGGCATAAAGGCAGCATGTAGTTAGTACCTTGTTCTCATTAAATTCAGTTGATTGAAAAAGGATAACATTCCTGGCGCCATTGGGGGTTTAGATAATGAAAAGGCGTTTGACAATTTAGAGTGGAAGTTTTTCCAATATCATTAAATCGTATAGGCTTTGCGCCAAATTTCATCAAATGGATTTGAATATTGTACAATGGCATTACTAGTAGATACCTTGTGAACAATTTTATAAGTCAGCCGGTTGTCCTAGAACGTGGCGCTCGACAAGGTTGCTCATGGCCAGCACTTTTATTTGTAATTTGTATGGAAACCTTGGGAGCAACAAGAGAAGATCTAAATTATCCTGGACTGTGCATTCGTGGGCTTATGACACGAACAAAATTATCACAGTATTCCGATGATACGACCATTTTTGTTGGTCGCTTCCATCTTATATTAGACACATTTCCAAAAGTGTTATGGCTCAAAATTAATAAAGAAAAATCAGTAGGGTTGTTTTTTGGGATCATAGAAATATCGAAATGACCAGCCATTAAACATCGATTGGTCCAGTGACACAATATGGATGTTAGGCACTCATTTCAGTCGATTAAAACGCGATTCCATTAATTGGACAAACCTGAATTCCAAAATGAGCAAGATGTAAGCATCGAGGTCTGACTATGTTTGGACGGCCAATGGTGATCAATAATTTTATATTGCCACAGCGTTGATATGTTGCTACAGTTGTTAATATGCTGAAGTATGATGTAAAAGAATTGTATTTGTTGTACTACTTTCAGGTAGAGATTGTCACCAATCAGCGTGATTAATTCCAATTGGGTCCATGCTGTGTAGCTGGTGGATCCAGAATTTCTCGCGTTCCTTACGGATAGACGTTGCTTCCGTGGATTCAGGATCGCGATGGAACACCTCGATGATTCTGTAGTTGACTGAAGAGATGTTGTGATTGGGGAGATTGAAGTGAATGGCTACTGGTGTGTCTTTCTTGTTTTTAATGTCCCTAAGATGTTCTTTAATACGTATTTGGAATTCACGTTTAGTTTCACCAATGTATTGTTTAGAACATGTGTTACACGTTATTAAATAAACCACATTCCTTGTACTACAGAATGTTTTTGTTTTGGTATGATAGTTGAGCCCAGTGTGTGAGCATTTGAATGTGCGTTTTTTGTCCATTTGTTGACAGAATGCGCAATTGTGTTTGTTGCATGGAATGGCAGGGTTGGTGATGTTTCTGCCTTGTATGCCAAAAGTTTTTGCATCCGTGAATTTGGCCGTCATTAGTGTGTCTTTGAAGGAGGGGTTCCTTCTGTGACCAAATAATGGCGGTTCCTGGAATGTTGCCCTACATTTAGGGCTACTCTGTAGTTGGTCCCAGTGGCGTAAGATAACATTTTTAGCTAGTTTGCTATGCGGGTGGAAATCCATAATGCATGGGATGCGGGTTGAAATTTGTTTTTTGTGTTGGGTGAGAGTAGATTTTTCCTTGTTTTTTCAAGGGTTCTGGTGAGACAGTTTTCCAGATCTTTTTCTGGGTAACCGCGTATGACATAATAGTGTATTACGTCATGCGCATGTTTGAGGAAGTCTTTATCCCGGCTACAAATTCTCTTGATTCTTAGCAATTGGCCATAAGGGTTGGCTTTTTTGGTGGAATCTGGATGTGCTGAGGAAAAATGTAGGTAACCATGTGTGTCGGTCGGTTTGGTATATAGGTCAAATCCCAAGTGTCTATTAGGTAATAGAAATACTTTGGTGTCTAAAAAGTTGATTGATACTAGTGACTATACATTTCGGGTACGAATTTACCCAAAACCGGGTACATTCGGGTACACGTTCGGGTACACCAAAACACAAACACTCAGGTACACCAAAACTCGGGTACACAACAAACAAAATTGTCACCAAATCGGGTACAAGTACACATCAAGTCGGGTACAAACTCGACAACAACAATGGGATGTATCTACCAAATCCGGGTACATACACATATGATCGGGTACAATCGGGTACAACCGGGTACAAGATCACTATAAAAGGAACGCGCAAACAGTGCATCGGCATCCAGACTCAACGGACACTAACCGTTAGCGTCAGGACAACATAGCATCTTACAAGCTTTTTACAAAAATATATGATGTAAAAGAAATTACCAAAATGATGCTTGATTAATTGTGGGAAGGTAAAGGACACCTTGTCTTACAGTGTGCCTGCATGTGTTAATAATTGATGACTGGCTTTCCATCCCAGACATAAGAATTAAATGCCTATCATTAAGGCTGACATTAACGGTAAATGCGTCAAGATGCCTTATAGAAAGGTATATTGAGCCATTTTCAACTAAATCCTTTTCCTGGTCTTCTAAACCTCCAGTGAATTACAGACAGATTTCATAGATATTTTTGGACATTAAAACTACTTTAAATAAGTTTATTTGGAAAGAAGATTCGTCCATCTGCTGGGAGCATGCCTCCAGTCAGTACCTGTGTGGCAATAATCATATTCTATATGAAGGCAGGGTTTTATATTACACTTCTTTTGCTAACCATGGTATTCAAAATTTGTGTGATATTGTAGATGTAAAACACGAAAATGGAAATCACTATTTAACATATCATGTGTAACATCTTTATGCCGCATTGACGTGCAATGCCTTCTGAAGTGGCTATAGGAAGTGATTCCAATGGAATGGTTCCTTCTCCTTAATGGGTCGGTGAATGATGCACGGAGCAATTTAATTCTGGGAAGTACTGATGCACGTTTTTCATTTATGTTAAGTAATAAGGGGTGGTGCACAATATTAATGGAGCAGAATATTACTATTCGAAATGGTGTAGCCTTGTGGGAAAGGTCCGAACATTCTCCCATGATTTGGGATGTGGTATGGAGAAATATACATCCACCACACACACCTAATAGAGCAAGGGGTGTTGTCTGGCAGTTGCTTCACATGCAACGCTGGGTGAGTCCGCTCCTTAAGAAAGTAGGCATAGCAAATACTCACCATAGTCTATTCTGTACCAACATTGAGGAAACCATTATCCAATTGTTTACAGAATGTTTGCCAGTCTCCCAATGATGTCAATATAAACTAAGATTCAATTCTCTTTCATGAAAATCTTGTTATTTCGTTTTAGTGTGGGGAACTGCACCATTTTGGGTCGCACTATTGTCAGTAAATCATTTGTTGTACTATTGTCAGTAAATCATATACAGGGCTTATCTCTAGCTGTTTTGAACAGTTGAAGTCTCGTGGCGTGTTCTCGTATAGCCTTAAATGTTAATTTCATAATGCACTAACTACAACAAGACTTCACTCATTTGAAGTTAATTGGTGCTCTGGTGAGGTGATTTTAATTATTCCGCCAGATCTGATTATTTTGTATCCACTGCAATTGAACAATGGAATGATTTATTAAACAATATATATGCATTTGTGCGCTTGGAGATGTGATTTTTTTTTCAAAATATTTTATATTGATGTTTCCTACATTTAATTACATATATATTTTTAATTATTATGTTAGCATATGTGGGATTTTTAGTGTGTACGCCCATGCGTGAGTACGTGCATGCATGTGTGCGTACGCACATGCGTGTTTGGGCTGTTGCTGTTAGAAGCAGTAGGATCTGTTTCATGCATCAACAGCTTTGGCACACACGTATGCTCCAAAACTCACTGCTAATCAGATGAGGATGAAAACTCGGGAGGTTTGGCTTTGAAAGAGTTAAAACATGTTGTCAAAGACAGGTGGTCACTTGAATAGGTTAAGCCGCATTGTTTTGGCAGTTAAATATATATCACAATATTTTTATAATAATATTTGGTCCGGGATAATTTTAGAAACTGGAGCCAAAGGTAAAGTTGATTCTTTTAAACTACATATAAACATTCAATCTAAGCCGCTTCCGATTATAGATTGTGAATATATAGCCTGTATACACCACAGGGACTTGTAAAGTTGGCAGGCTGGATTTTATCCTTCTGGCCACTTGCACCCTATATACTACTACATATGCTAGATTCAAGATTATTTATTTTCATATTTATTCGTCATTGTAAGAAATTACAACAGGCCGTCCACCAAAGGCAAGCCTATGAAGCGGTGGGTTTCTAACATATAAACATTAATTGCAAAATATAGTATGACATTTATAATATGATGTACCATAAACAGACATATATTACATGCAATTACATGAACAGTAGGTATACATGTAGGATACAGACAGTAAAACAGGACAGTTACATTCATGAACATAAAGGTGGTGGAGAGTGGGAGAGGGATGTGGGGCAAGCTTATCTATTATATATTACCATGTTATTATTATTATTATTATTATTATTATTATTATTATTATTATTATTATTATAATTATAACTTTATTATCATCATCACTATTATTATTATTATTATTATTATTATTTAGTTAAAGCTGAACACTCCAAACACAATCAGATTGGAAGGCACCACTATTTTGGCAAGCACATTTGTCTTCCATCACTATGATGACAATGTCAAACAGGACACCTCAGCTCGCATTGGAAGCACGACAAGTCGTTCCAGAGCTGAGCTGTGTAACAGTCATGGTGGTGGTGGTTAGTGGTGTGGCTTCTAGCAGTTGTCAATAATTATGCTTTTGATGAATTTTTTGGATGATTTTAATGTGTGAATTTGTGTGCGTATGTCTGTATCTGTATTATTCCATAATTGTATTTCTTGGTAGGATGGTGTTCATGTAGCTGTTCAGTGGTATGTGACATGGAGATTGGAACTTGTTCTTGTATTATGAGTATGTATGTCTGCATTTGTTGAGAAAAGATTGGATAGAGATGTGGGTAGGTTGCCGTTGAGGTAGTCCTTTATCATTTCATATAATTGGACCCTTCCAATGTCTTCGAGTTTTAGAATTGTGTTTCTTTTGAAGGTATCGTGTCACCCTGCAGTTTGCGAAAATAGTTTGATAAATTGCTTTTGTATTGATTTTAGTTTTTTTAGTTTAGTTTGATATGTATTGCTCCAGATAGCATTGCAGTATCTATGTGTGGAATTATCAATGTGTTATACAGAGTTTTTAGGATATGAGATGGAAGATATGACGCGAGTCTGGGAATGATACCAATATTTCTTGCTACCTTGGATGTGATTATCTCTATGTGCTTCTCCCAGATTAAATGTTTGTCCAAATAGACTCATAGGAACTTTAACCTACTCAGCCACCTGTATATCTTGATTGTATATGTACAGTTTTGGGAGAGCAGCTGTTTCTGGTTGGCTAGATCTTGTAAATAGTATGAAATTTGTTTTGTTAACATTTAGATATAGTTTAGTAATGTTGAACTAATTAAAAAATTGTCCATTTCATTATTCACATTTTCTATAGAGTATTTATATCCATATGTCTACCTAAGACATTGGTATGATCTGCAAATAGTATTAATGCAAGTTGGTTAGTGGCATTGAGTAAATCATTCTGAAACTCGAACTTGCTCTGTAATATCTGAGACCAAAGCAATATGCTAATTCTCAGTTGAATATCTTGAAGGGCTGTGAAAAAAATTATGGAAAACTAATATTTTTTTTGTATTTCATAAGATGAAAGGGGGGAATAACTCTATGGGAAATTGACGAAAATGTCTGAAACTCAAACGTGCGCTGTAACTCCCTATAATAGAGCAACCTACAATTTCTCGGTTGAATCCCTTGAAGGAGTGCTGAAAAAGTGCAGAAAACTGATATTTTTCGTATTTCATAAGATGAAAGGGGACATAACTCCATGAAAAATTAACGAAAATGCCTGAAACTTGAACTTGCTCTGTAGCTTCGCATAACAAAGCAATATTCAAATTTCAGTTGAATACCTTGAAGGAGCGCGAAAAATAGTGCGGAAAACTAATATTTTTCGTATTTCATAAGACGAAAGGGGTATAAATTCATGAAAAATTTACAAAAATGTCTGAAACTCGAACTTGCTCTGTTACTCGTTATAATAAAGCATCCTACCAATTCTCACTTGAATACCTTGAAGGAGCACGAAAAAAGTGCGGAAAGCTGATATTTTTTGTATTTCATGTCGAAAAGGGGGCATAACTCTTGACAAAAATTTCTGAAACTCGAACTTACTATGTAACTTCTTATACCAAAGCAATATACCAAATTTCAGTTAAATATCTTGAAGGAGTGTGAAAAAGAATTGCGGAAAACCAACTGCAACAGACGGACAGAGGGGTGGATGGACAGACGGAGTGCAAACTATAGAGCCCCCAGTTTTACCAGTAGGCAACTAATAACTGTATAGGCTGCCTTCACAAGGCTGCCTGTGGAATGACTGGCTCCAGAGAGACCATCAACCCCAGAATTCTCAAGTAAACCCGTGCCAGCACATAGCGACTGTTGTACACTGACTGTATGACAGAGATGAGTGTTTCCACTCTCTCCTGAGATGGGTAAACATACCCGATCTCTAGATCGAACAACATGCCCAGGTAAACAAACTTCTGGGATGGAGTCAGCTCTGATTTCTGAAAGTTAATTATTCAGCCCAAATCCGTGAGAGTATTCACAACTATCTCCAGGTTTGCTGATAAACGTTCCTTGTTGTGTGCCTTTAACAGCCAGTCGTCTATGCATGTGTGGACTGCTATGCTTCTCCTGCAGAGATAATCAGATATGCTGTGCTAGCAAGAACCACCCAGTTGAAGACCCGTGGAGCAGTCGAAATTCCAAAGGGAAGAACTTTGAATTAACATTTGCGGCCCTCAAAAGCGAATCTCAGGAACTGACTAAAACTCCTCGCAATTGGAATGAGGAAATAGGCATCCTTCAAATCTATTGACGCCCTCCACATGCCCTTCTCTAACCCCACTAACACTGTTTTGACCATTTCCATTTTGAAACTCGGTGTGTCTATGAACTTATTCAATAGCTTGAGGCCGAGAATTGGTCTCCACCCTCCAGTATTCTTTGTCACCAGAAACACGTTTGAGCAGAAGCCCGGCCAAGTATGTGACGGTTGAATTGCTCCTTTTTATACGAGGGAATTTATTTCCTCCTCGATACACAACCATTGATCTGGATCTCTTGGATTTTGAGTCCAGATCAGGACCAGAGACAGTTGCGATGGCGGACCTATTGTCCAGGCAGGATGGTATCTGACTGAAAGCCATCGCAATACTAAGTAGTCCTAAGTTAACTGCTCCCACTCTTGCTTATGGAAGGCCAAGCGGCCTCCCACAGGTCCCTCTAGGGATAGAGGTGGATATGGGTAATGCAAGAACAGCACTGTTCCTGGCTCTGATAGCACTGGTGTGGCTCTTGTGGCAAGCGTCCCATCAGGTAAGCTTCCCACAACTTCGCACATGCAAGGACCGTTGGCTGCTTCCTGGCGAGTTGTGCTGGAGGAGCCTGAGACCCCTCCCCCTCGGAGCGGCCATGTGCTGGCGGCTGGCCTTTGACCTGGCTAGTGCCACCTCCGGCCTGCTCTGAACGGTACACCGGGGTTGCTGGGTGATCACACTCTTTATGAAGCACTTCAAACTGCTGTCATAGTGCCCCCTCATTATTCACTAGTGTGGCAGTCTCTTTGAGGTCTTTGCATCCCTCCCCGCCAAAGAGACACCAGGACCCAACATAGGTGTATGCAGCAATCTATTGTAGAGATCCTGTGACGGGCACAGATTGTTCAATGCAAACGTGCGCCTCCTCCGTACACTCCTAGTGACTGCCCACGTCATGCACTCTAAAGCCAGATTAATATCATCCTAGATGGCTCTTTGGAACATGACAGGGCTTGACTGTTGCGACACAGAAGCAGTAACTACTCCCTGTAGCATGTTAGACGTGCGAGAGTGCTGGAACAGCAGCTCTCATGCTCTCTTCTGTATCGTGCAATGCGGCATTGGCAGCGCACCTGGGCACAGCACTCCCATATCCACACAGGTGTCTGGGCGCGTGTCTTTGCCTAGCACAGCACGGTCATCCGCACTCGGCTTAGGCACCACACCGTACTGCTGATATTGACCAGCAACAATATGGCAACGTTTAGCTACCTCGTGAGGGGCCTTCATCAGGGGTCCGTTCAGCTTGATCGACATTTCAGCCGCAGCAAAACATATCAGTGATATGCTCTGCTAATGGTAGAGATGGCATAACACTCATCGCCGGCTTTCCCAATAGCCACACATGCTGGTCACGCTGGCTAACCAGCGGCTCAACACTAAGTTCTGTTCTAACGCTCACCAGCCACTACGTTTTCCTCAACAGCACTCACAAGCACAACAGTGGCTGGAGGCATGGATGCACATGGCCAGCCAGCAAACACATGTGGACTCATGAGGGCTGGCATGGTATGAGCCATCGCTAAATAGAGATGCTTTTCCTCATCACTCGCCCTGTCCTTCGCCTGCAAATTAAGAAAAGAATAGATTAAGTCGCCCCACTGAATGCAAACATCGAAAAGAAGAGATTAAGTCGCACCACTGAATGCAAACATCACGCTTAAGAGTGGGACCATCCAGTGCGGACATGGTGGGGGGGGGGGGGGCAAACTTTACTTTTAACAACCTCCCGCAGGAGCCACATATCTGTAAATTACAAGACGAGGACAATAAGTTTTTCAGACATGAAAAACAATAGTTAGCAACAGAATATATTATCTTAACTTTAAGACATAGTAGCTTAAGAAAAAATACAGCCATGAAACGATGAATTGTTAAATTAAACAAAGTGCTGATTATGACATCATATCTTCTATATATCCAAGAAAGACAATCAGTAAATGAACTTCATCCAGGTGTAATACGAATTGTATTCAACACACAAGAGCCTAAAACATTAGTGATGGATAAAGTAATAAACCAATGCACACCATCAGAAAAATCAGAAGACAAACATTTGGCAGCAGATTTTAAAATTATTTTCAAATATATTAAAGTGTCATATCTTCATAACTAAGGCTACCAGCGTCTTTGGCATAATCATAATACCATATTCAGAAGTCTTGCGTAATCCACAATTTCACATGATTCCCTGCCATAAATATAAAGGAACCATGAGGCAGAGAGAGAGAGAGAGAGAGAGAGAGAGGAGAGAGAGAGAGAGAGAGAGAGAGAGAGAGAGAGAGAGAGAGAGAGGGGAGGGGAGAGTGAGGGAGGCAGGGAGGGGGGGGGGGGAAGAGAGAGAGCTACCACTCATAAGGCGAGCTCCTATCTCCCTGTGCATAGGCATTTTTTAACACGGGAGGGAGTGAATGATGTGGAGAATTTCAACACAGACTTGATCCACATCCACTTCAGGTACCAAAATCTGATTAGAAATTCAAGGCGCCATATAAATTTACCAGTTTAAATAGCATTAAAAAGTCTTAAGCATCCTTAATACTCCTCTAAATAGACAAGAATTGAGTCAGCTTAACAAATTAGCTTGAAAACACTTTAAAAGCATGTTTTATGCAGGCCAATAAATTAAGATGAGGAAGCGACAGCTGAGTGTGGCCATCATCCGCCGGGCTGTCATCCGACTGCCTGCCCAGTAGAGGAAGTGACAGCCTGTGCATGCGCGGAGTGGGGCCGGCATTCCCCTAGCTGTCATCCGACTACCTGCCCAGTAGGGGAAGTGACAACCTGCGCATGCGCGGATTGGGGCCGGCATCCGCCCGGCTGTCATCCGACTACCTGCCCAGTAGGGGAAGTGACAGCCTGCGCATGCACGGAGTGGGGCCATCATCCGCCCGGCTGTCATCCGACTACCTGCCCACTAAGGGAAGTGACAGCCTGCGCATGCGCGGAGCGGGGCCATCATCCGCCCGGCTGTCATCCGACTACCTGCCCAGTAGGGGCACCTAACTTTTTTAATCTGAGATTTTATTGAGTGTATTTTAGGAATATCAGTGTTTCGGAGGTAAGTATACTACTCTTAATGTGAAAAGCTCCAATAGATGTTTCCTAAAGGAATATATCTAATATACACCTGTGCAAAAGTTAAGCACCAGCAAAAACAATAGAACGTAGAAACATGATGGTACAACTAGGCTGCCATACTTTTTGTCCCCGCGTTAGCTGACATAATTCCAAGTACGAAATGCACATGCATGCATGACTTCACGCCGCTTGATGTCCGTGCGTGGCGGGAAACAGCACATGTGTTCAGTTATGTAAAAGTCCAGTTTGAGGTGTAGAACATTACATACAGATTTAGGCGACAAGATTAGGAATTTTGTGTTCATGACCATGGTTTATTTGTACAGAGAGAATTAGCTCTTGATTGTGAACCGGTATGGCAAGACGAAGGTTAAGTGATCGTGTGAAATGGCAAATCATAGGCATACATACCACTGGTATGTCATGCAGAGAGATTGGCAGACAGCTGAACATTAACCCTACTGTAATCAGTCGTTTGATTGCAAAACATGGGCAAATTAACGAGGTGAAGGACAGGCCTAGATCTGGAAGACCGAAGAAGACTACTGCCCGTGATGATCTAGCCCTAGTACACCTTGTTAGGAGATCTCCATTCACCAACAGCAGAGTGCTCAGCCAGCAATGCGAAACGCGCAATAGAGTGTCAATGTCTACCGTCAAAAGGAGACTGTATGCTGCTGGCATGAAAGCTAGGAGACCTGTCAGACGTCCTCTCCTCACTGCACACCACAAAGAGGAGCGTCTGAGGTGGTGCAACGAAAGAAGACACTGGAACATGAGATCCTGGAGACGGGTACACTGGTCCGATGAAAGTCGGTTCCTGCTTCATGCCACAGATGGTCGAACTCGTGTATGGAGGTCCAGACGCATGGCGTACGACCAACGTAACATCATGGAAGAAGTTCCATTTGGTGGAGGTTCCGTTATGATATGGGGGGTGCATCTCATTTGATTGTAAGCTGGATCTGTTGACTGTACCTGGAACACTAAATGGACAAAGATATCAAGATTCCATACTGGATAGAGTTGTGGTCCCTCATTTTGTAAATCATGCACCTGGAACCCACCCTATATTCATGGATGACAACGCCCGACCACATCGTGCTAGAGCTGTGCATGAATACCTCCGCCAGAATGCCATCGAAATCCTACCATGGCCAGCAAGGAGCCCTGACATGAACCCTATTGAGCATATCTGGGACATTCTGGGAAACATGGTGAGAAGGAGGGATCCTCCTGTGCAGAACCTACAGGAATTAACAGACGCACTCCATCTTGAATGGCAACGAATACCACAATGGCGTATCAGTCGGTTGGTGACCAGCATGAGACGTCGTGTCCAGGCCGTCATCCAGGCACAAGGTGGATATACCCGGTATTAATAATGACAGTCTCAAACTCGTGCACAGATGTTAAACTTCGTTTTCAGACACCATTAATGACAATCTAGCCACGTGTGTCAACTGTAGGGCAATAGTTGTCAGTTGTGTCAACGTAACCATATTCAGGCCTCGTTTTCAAGTTCAAACAAAAACATACAGTGTTTCCCCACCATCATAATCAGCATTCCTCTAGTTGCATTATTACCTCTTGCACTAAGATGGATGGGTACATAAATGTTTATGCTATTGCTTTCTTCATAGCACATGAATATACCCTCGCATGTGCGTAAAAATAGGGTGGTGCTTAACTTTTGCACAGGTGTATAAATTAAGTTGCAATCCATCAATAAATGACGAAATGTGCAACAAACGTATTTTCCCCATATGCTTCAATACTTTGAAAATATAGCAAGGGACATAACTCTACTATGTGTGGGCGCGGCCACTTCATATTCGTAGACCAAATAGATATGACCGAAAGGAACATATCTGACGAATTGGGTTTTAATCCATCGATAAATGATGAAACTTGCCACAAACATATTTTCCCTATAGGCTTCAATACTTAACCAGTGTTATGTCCCTTGTTTAAAGGTGTAAACTCTTTATATCCATAGTTCAAATAGATATTTGACTGAAGGAACATATCTTTTAAAATGCCTTAAAGAGCAAGCCGCCGGTGGCTGGCGTCCATCTTGTATGTCGGATCATTATCGATTTCGATAGGGTTCTTCCTCAGACCTAGTCAAATCATCCTATGAAGTATCAAAAAGATCTGATAAATGATAGCAGAGTTATCATGCGGAAACCACTCTGACGCCCCGCCCGGCGGGGTTAGTTGGTGGGGTATAAAAATGCCTTAATGAACCAGAGTTATGGCCCTTGTTTAAAGGTGCAGACTCTTTATATCCATAGCTCAAATAGATATTTGACTGAAGGAACATATCTACTAAATTTTGTTTTAACAATTAGCTAAAATATGCATTTTCCCCCATAGGGCTCAATGCTTAAAAATATAGTAAGGGACAAAAATCTGCTATGTGTGGGTGTGTCCACTTCATATTCCTAGCCCAAATAGATATTGCCTAAAGGAACATATCTGCTGAATTGTGTCGATAAATGGTGAAACGTGGCACAAATGTATTTTCGCCATCGGCTTCAATACTTAACCAGAGTTATGGACCTTATTTCAAGTCGTGGCTACATTATATTCATAGGGCAAATAGCATTTGCCTGAAGGAACATATGTATCAGCTAAATTTGTTTTTAATCTATTGACAAAATAAATGTATTTTAACCAAAGGGTTCAATAGTTTCAAGCCTTATTGAACCAGAGTTACGGCCCATATTTAAATGAGCTACCTCTTTATATTCATAGTACAAATAGATATTTGACTGAAGAAACATCTCTGCTAAATTTGATTTTAATCCATCAACAATTGACGAAACAAATAGATTTTCACCATATGGTTCAATAGTTTAATCCTCACCGAACCAGTAGTTATGGCCCTTGTTTAAAAATGGACTCTTAAATATCTAAAAAATGTTTATTCCGTTCTTTCTGTTCATTGTATTCTCACCGAAAGAATCGACCAAGAAAAATTCAGAATTGAAGTTCTGGAACCCAGCAAAATAGAATCCATTCAGCCAAATTTGGTTGAAATCCATCCAGCTGTTGAAAAGGAGATGAGTCTTCAGAAAAATGGTCAATCAAAATTAGCTATACAAATTCTGAAGCCTATACTCATAAGGTCCTTCCAGCAATTAAGTTTACATTTTACAGCCTTCAGCGAAGTGCTCAACGATTTTACATTTCTTACCCCGAGTCATTGGGCCTATTTGCCATTTGGAAGCTTTCAGCTTGGTCGCTATGCATTCACATCACCTACACTGCCCTCGTAGGTACCTATTTACAGCTAGGTGGACTGGCGCAATACAGAGTGATGCGCCTTGCTGAAGGTCAAAACATGGCGGCCCGGCCTGGAGGAGAACTCAACCTTTGAGTTACATGACTCACTCGTAGCTACTCGGCCGCTGCGCCTTCTAGGCAAATTAGGTTGAAATCCGACAACTGGTTAATGAGGAGTAGTCTTTTGAGAAGTTACGGTTAAGTTTTCATAATATCTAAGGTTTTCCCCAAAACATTAACCAATCACAATTCTGCATACAAATTCAGAAGACTATCACGATAGGGTCCTTCCAGTCAAATTCAGCTGCTATCTGTCAAGCGATTAAGGAGCATAATCCTTTTGTCTTTGTCCTGTAAATCATTCAGAAAATCAAAGGTTTTCACACACACACCCACGAAAGAATTGGAATTCATGAGC